>OY856409.1:475133360-475683360 GCA_963693085.1 Alisma plantago-aquatica
TGATTATAATTTGTATATGTAGTTCATGTATAGTAAAAATTAGTACTTACTACACCTGTAATTATAGCTAGTGTGTAGTGAAAGACATCATGTACTACACATACATATGTAGTGAGAGACATTATGTATCCAGTCAGTCGCTTGCCAATATAGAGGGGTTTTTCAAAAAGAAGAAAAAATGAATAGTGATCAAGATCAAATTGTGTTTATAATGTCAACAATGATACTTTTATTTATATTTGAACAATGAGTACACATGGGGAGGACATTAACCTGACCCCTATTTTACAATATGCATGGAAAAAAGATACATGTATACAATATCTTGTTATGACTGCCTCTATCCACTACAGGCTCTATATGCCACATGATCATGTGCGTCTTCTTCTATCTTGATTTTTGTTTTGTATTAATTCCACCACTTGTATTTTTAACGAATATGAAAATGTTGATATACTCATAAGAAGAGAAGACTACGTCTTCTTGATTGAAAATAGAGAACTAATATGTGCTCTGCTTCTGATTGTCCATAGGAAGCTCTTGTAGTTGATATATATTCATGGAGATTCTTGAAAGACAAATAATTCTCATCAACAACTGGCAGTTCCACTCGGTCCCCAAGTTTGAGGTTTCCATATATGTCAGCACATATTTTATGAATCTGAGACTATATATTGGATCATTCCTTTGCCTCTCTTCCTTTTGTTGTGGTAGTTGTTCCTGTACAAGAGATATGACAGCCAACTACAACTTAACCTACAACAACATAATTTGTGTTATGCGGGTAAAAATAAGAGAGTATGGCACTAGTTTTGAGAAAATGATGTGTACTGGAACAAACCAATGAAATTATTGCATAATTTACCTTTCACATGTACATGAACCCCAGTTTATTGTACTCCAATCAAGGTTATGCAATGTGTCATTTTTTCTTGGATGAAGATGTGATACGTAGGCCTTCTCTACAATCATTCTTGGCATCAAATAACCTGAACTACATCTACTTTAATGTCTAACCTTGCCCGACCTAAAGAGGAGATCATATTAATGTAACATGAAATATCCTCATAACTAAAACAATAGGACAACTAGTAACTAGGATCAAGCAAGTCCATTTTTGTGCTAGGACATAATTGTTTTCATATATTGAAGTTTCAAATGTCTTGCTTTGCCAATTAAGCTCGTGTATGAGTAGAGAATCATGTTTATGTAACATGTAATAGGACAGTTTATAATCATGCATGTTCTGAGGTATATTCTAAGGTTTAGAAGTAGGCTAAGGCTGGAAAGTATAGAATGTAATATCTGGGATGATATAACCATTGTCAAGTGGTTCAAACTTCCCAAACCTGGGCTATTGTAATATATTAAAATATGTCAAAGTTGCTACAATCATAGAATATACAATCAGTGGTCTCTCATTAGTTACATTTACTAACTACTACTTCCTTTCTACTCTTTGTTCTCTCTGAAATAACGATGCAATAATGCATTTTCTAGCACAACAAATCTAGATTTGCATATTGATGCTAGTAGTTTAAGAAAAATGATCATACATCAATACTAAACCAAACACTTCATGTATTTATCTTTTACGAGAAAGGAACGATAAAAACCATGGTGAATCTGCAATTTCTTGTCATATTAGTAAATAATACATTCTTTGGTGTATGAACATTTGACTCTGTACTAAAATATAGTCTCATATATAGTGCTCTACGTCCATGGAGAATTAGATCACCCCTGATGCATATTCCCGAGGCTTTTGGTCCCTTTATCATGTACCAAACAAATCTACAAAATATAATTTATAGGAATGTGATTCAGTATATAGGGATTTATCCAAATATATGATTCATGGTTTTACTTAAAAATATACTGAAGAGTGATATCAAAATCTCGATGGCACTGCTAGTAAAAAGGAATGTACAGAATGTTCATAGAATTAGATGAGTTGGGGGAGAAGCAAGTGATTATACATTACCATATAAGCATCAGTAGACCAAAACATCTCATCCCATATTACAGCTCTGTAGTTACTTGCTAAGATAATCAAATGACAATGTTGTTCCAGACATATGCATGAATCCTCTGGGATGATCTACTTTTTAGACAACACAAGTTTTCTCAGATGTGGTCGAATGTCCTTTCCCAAAAGGATCTTGTCCTAGCAGGAAAACATTTTCTTCATCAAACTCCGATCACAATCCTGTTGTTGTATCCTTAATGTGTGCTATATAATGTCCACTATGAACAGTTGCACCTTTATATATTAGAATGACTGCCAGATCATAGATTAAAGATGACTCTAAAGAATTAGGACAACCCATAATTGGACCTATATCAAGATGCATGGGGAAACTACACGAAGAGGAAAATTTCTTTCTAGTTCTTGTCTAAAAAATAAAATATGAAAGTAAGTTATAAGTTGATAGGAAGAAAATAAACTAATCCATCTGAATTGATAAAATTGTGGGCCTATTTAATCATATGTCAGCTTTCTTATTTAAATTTCATTATCATACCTGACTTGTGATGACAATGAGAAGTTTAGAAAGCCATGTTAATAGGAAGAAGGAGATGGTCCTTTTGAATTCCACTGTAATGTATAAGATTGACATGAAAATGGAGGGATACAAAATATGGGCGATCATGTTGCACAATGTGTTGCAAACATAGTAGGCATTGATCTTGCATATGTCTACCTTTATTTCTTTGACTAGTTACTTTTTCTCAAAGGAAAACACATATACAATTGGAATTTTGGACAATGATGTCCAGAAAAGCATACATAAAACATCCAGAAAATGCATACAGAAAACATAAGGCCAACCTGAAAGTCAAATAATATAAACTTGTTACACATTACTTGGTTTGGAATTAGGATCAAGTGATAGTATTGGTTGTTCTTAGAATAGATGCAAAATTGAATAGCACCAGGAAGGACAAAGGGTTCTAGTAATTTTTGTTGGTTTGAAATACCATTTGTGCTTATTCTCTATACCTCAATCCTATTGCTATGATACATTTAAATATCTATCACTTCCTGATAAGAATAATATGATACAAAAGTTTATGAATTTTTTAGATCATCATACAGTTCATTTTATGACCCATTTCTCAAGTCCTGACACAAGTCATTTTATGTCCAACATTATTTGACATTGGATCCTCATTAGATCCATTTTGTCCATGATTCTTATCCATTGAGAAGTTAACCAAGATTACTCAACACCTTCTTGATCATCCCATGAATTGTCGTGAAAAGTAAGGAATGTTGTGAGAAAATATCCAAAACTCATACCAGGTATGCTAGAAATAAGGAAATAAAACACCATATTTAAAGCCATATTAGGAGCAAAATATATGTCCTCGCCAGCCTCAAGCAAACAAGAAAATATACTTGAAGATGTATTAATTGAAATAGAAACCAACAACTTGGAAATAGCTTGACAGTAACTGAAAATTATGGAACAATAACGGTCTTAGAAGACACTCATCACCTATAAAGCCTTCAGAAACCATCAAAAACCAATATATTGAAGATTGAAATGTGAAGATGTAGTAACTGAAATAAAAACGAGCAACTTAGAAATATATGGATAGTAACTTAAAATAATGGAACAGTAACGGTCTTAGAAGATACTTATAAGCTCTAAATCCTTCAAAAACCATCAAAAATCAATATATTGAAGACAGAGACTATGTGAAACACATTAACTCACTACCTTCATCTGTACTTCAACACTTAGCATTGATAACTGTAGAACGCTAAGGAGTGTTCTGTCAGTTCTATATGAATGAGGGCCACTTGATTTAGCTTCATCATGTCTAATACTGAAGTATGCAGTTGCATGTAAAATCTAGCTCGTGTGGAACAGGGACATTGTAGAAATTGGAATTTGAAGGAGTCATAGGTAAATCATCCATGGGAAAATTAAGTGAACCATGGTTATTCATGATCTTCTTGAATAGGATGAGAACAGGTGGAAAAAAACAACACATTAGATTTGTTATCTTGCACCGGATATATTATGTTGTAGTAACAACACATCAGTAACTGCTATTTATGTAGCACTTGCACATTGTGCTAACACAACACCCAAAGTGGAAGAATCCAATGCAAGGGGTGTCATTGATTCCTTCACTAACCATAATCGAACCCCCACCTGCAGATTCCAAGCGAAAAAAACCTATATGCAATTGAAATGAAAATATTATGTTGCATTCTTGAAACTACAAGATTGCTATAATGTTTTGTACATCATTCTTATATTGGTAAAAGTTTGACCCTGAAAGTTCAACCACACTGCCCCCCAGCCTTCCTTATACTAACCCTGTATATGGGTAAAAGCGAACAACGGTTATAATATTGAACATAAATACAATATTGCATGTATATCGAGCAAGATTTATCTATACTATGTTTTTTTATCATTAAGCATGTTGCTCCTCTTCCATTTCATCAAATAAAGAACTTTATAAGTGTGGGGTATATAAAAAAATCCTATATATACACCTAGATACTCTTATAGTCCTGTATAATGAGGTTCCAAGCATTAGCATTAGGCATTACATCATCAAAAATGACTCTATTACACATGTACCAGGAGTAGTACGAAATGAGAGCAACAAGGATATGTACTTGTTTATTCTACAAGGTTATAATATTCTATACTATCCTTGGTAGGCTGGGTAAATAGTTCTTGGCTTGGCTCCAAAAAGCCTCAATGAAAGTGCACTTCGATAGGATGTGATCGAAGGATTCATTATCCATCTGACATAAATAGCATGTGGAAGCCATAGAAAAACCTTTGCTTTGAAGGAAATGCTCAGTGACGAGTTTTCTATGATAAAATTTCCAGCAGTGAATGATAAAACTTCTTGGTAGTTTGCTCTTCCAAAGCCAATTTTCCCAAGGCAAATCAGGTCTATGTGCTCGGCATAGGTCCCAAGAACCTCTAAGAGAGAAGTTGGATAGACCTGCAAAGAAGCATTTATCCACCTCAGAAATTTCAAGATTTTTGCAGACTTTAGCAAGGCATTCAATGCCCCTTTTCATTGGAACATTCCATCTTCCATTGAGCTGATCGACTTGAGAAGTTGAGATCTATGAAAGCCCGTTCTAAGCAACAGAGCATACCCAATCTCTTTTCCGGAAAATGTCAATGAACCCATGGTTCATTCTATATTATATGTTTATGCATTAAGAATTTTCAAATATGATGAAACCTCAAGAGTCAACAATTAAATCATACATATCAAGGAAAGGTCTATATGATCGCACAACCCCCATATGCAAATGCCTATGCATATTGAGCTGCAGGTGCATGTGCAATTTTGAAAATTATGGCATTAAGAATATGGAGGTGAATTTCACAACCACATTCTAATATTGTGTATTGTAGTTTTATAAAAAAAACAAGTGCATCATGCACAATTCATAAAACTAGCCCCATTCACTTTTTTCTCTGGGAACCCCTAAGTGCAACACTAATAGAACTATAATTTTCATCCACTCCAACGAATGCGTGCATGAGGATTTTATACATAATTATCTAATGCTAAATTCGTATATGCTCATTTTCTCAGTCAAAGTAGAAGAAATATGGTATCAGCCAACCTTTTTGCTTTAAATAATGAAGAAATGAACTGACCTGCAAAAGTTCCCATATCAATATTTAGATATGTCATTTTAAACCCATGTGACTAGCTCAGTTTTTGAAGATATTCATAAAACAACAAATATTGATTGAAGGTGTGCTCTCTACCCCCCTTGTTGCACACTTCTACCTAAGGGGACTGTAAACATTCATGTTAGAAAATGTCAATCATGTTATGGATATTATGATATAGTCAATTTAGTTTCTTGGAAGAATTAAAGAATACCAAGGTCGTTTTACAGAGAAAAGAACTTAAGGATCATCCTTTTGCATTGTTAGGAAGAGAGATTATGCAATAAATTAGTAGAAAGAAACTTAAGGACCATCCTGGCACTTTATGACCCGCCCTAATCTCCTTGAAACATCAGCCAGATGGAAACATCTAAGCATGTTTTTTCTATCCAAATCCCTCCCTCAAGGAGATAAAGGATCTAAAAAATGATTCTCTATTTCCATATTTGGTACAGGACCATTGCCCACAAATGTCTTCCATGCTTGTACCCTATCTTATCCATAGACAATTGCATGCTTTGAGATCATTCTCCTAGGAGTCAATCTCTTCTCAGTTGACATTGATTACCGTGTAGAAGATCATATATACTACCGACTCCAACTGAGACTGGATTGCTGCCATTTGTTTTACTGGAAACTACTATTTTATTCTAAACAAACTTGTATTCATGTTTGTTACTTGTTTTATTATGTAAAATTAATCATTGAAATTTGTGAAAGCATTTCTCTATTGCCCTCCCTACTTAAAAGCACAACCATTAGAAAAGTGCAATACACACTATGTGTACTCAACACAACTCCTTTACATATCCTAAACAACTTGCACTACAAAGAACCATCGTCGACCATCAAGTGAAACATTGACAGGGCATATAGCTGGAAACAACTATGTATGTGTCATCAGCAGTACCCTTAACTACTCTAGATCCAACTGTATGTATTCTGGAAATGCAGCAAACACGAAAGTGATGTACATGATCCTATAGAACTTCTTATTTGGAGAAGAAGGTATACACCTCAGGTTGCACTCTGCTTATCAATCTGAACTCAAACCCAATCCAATCCAGAAATATACAACCTGAACCCGACCAAACCCAAAGTATATTGGGTTTTTAATAGTAACATCAATCATCTGACCCAAACTAACTCCACCCAAATAAATTAGACATGATCAATGGAAATTTACTTTGCTATATGATAATTTCGTGGTTGTTCATGTTATTAAGGATGTAATAACATAGGTATATAATTTTAGAACATGATTCACCCAAGGATCATGGTATATTAAAAGTTTTCTAATCACACGAATGGAAGATGAATACTTAAAATAGAATGGCTAAAATTAATGTTATAGTTGCATATTGCACAAGTAAAGAAAATGTAAAGGTAAAGCTCAGTAAACCTCTTTGGATCAGATGTAGACCTACCATATAAATAATCACGTTTAGCTTGGACATAGAAAAAATATGCCCATACTTATAAGTTTTCACTACCACGGAAGCATGGGTTGCACCAAATAAATACTTCTCTTGAAGAAAATAACTGTTTAAGCATGTCATAGATATCTTCAAGAAACTGGAGTATAGTACTAGATGCAGCAGTAATAAGAGAGCAGCACCAGTGGTGGTATTGTTCTAGGACTAGGAGACACAAGAAGGTGAGCAAAGGGTGTGAATATATAAGAATGAGTAAAATGCTCAAATTGGCACAAGCATGAGTCATTAGTAATTTAGTCGGATGACATAGGCCTATTAGTAATTTTCAAATCCATTTCATATAGTAGATGTAACATATTAATTACAAGGATATTAGGATAGTTAGGATAAATAGTATGCATATCAAACGAGTGCCTCAAATACAGAAAAAATTAAATATCTATGATGCTTTATGTCGCATGCAAAGTATTGTAGCTTGAAGAACCACCTGAGGGAGTTTCTTTTTCAACTTCTCCCAATAAACATTAATCATGTGCTCAATCCAAAAGACATCAAGCCAAGGTAAAACTTAAAAAGAGAGAAAAAGGCAACAATAAGTTCAAATAGAGAATAATAGGACAATTTTCATAAAGCAATAGAAAAACAAAACAGGTGAGAACATCCCAACAAGAGGATCTTTCCAATGACCAAAAGGAAATCAAGGTTGGTTGTGTGAAGAGACCACAAACCCAATAGATAAGGAAATGCATAAGTTTTCCATGGTTTGAGGAAATTACCTCAACCAAACGTTGTGTTCATATTTCAACAACATACACTAGTACAATAATGGTCTATAGCGTCGGTTTTTTTAAGTCTATAGCGTCACTTTTCAGCCGATGCCTAAGTGGCCGTCGCTACATTAATGGTCTATAGCGTCGGTTTTTTTAACCAAAGAAAACCGACCTTATATAGTAAAAACCGACCCAAGAGGCTGTCAAAAACTAACCCCAAACGAGAAAAGAAACTGTACTTGAATCCTATAAGATCAGTTTTTTTTAATAATCGACCCTAGAGGTGCTCTGTAAGGACGGTTATATGAAGAAAATCGACTCAATAGAGTCTATATTGAGCTTGCTGATAACCAGACCCTATAAGGTCGGTTTTTCTTAATAACTGACCTTAAAGATGCTCTGTAAGGATGGTTATCTGAAGAAAACTGACTCAATAGAGTCTACAATAGTGCTGGGATATGGTAGAACGGTCGTGCCACGTAGCACGGCCATGTTGAGATATGCTAGCACGGCTGTGCTACGTGGCATGGCCGTGCTACCATATCCCAACACGACCGTGCTACGCGGCACATCCGTTCTACCATATCCCAACACGGTCGTGCTATACGGCACATCCGTTTTACGTCGCAACACGACCGTTCTACGCGGCACGGCCGAGATACCTATAAGGTCGGTTTTTTAAGATAACTGACCCTATAGGGTACAATTAAAAAAAACTATACAGAAATAGAACAGAAGAACAAAAAGAACCAGGATATGGGAGAGGGGAGCATTGATGCTTAACGGTCACCATTCCAAACCACACATTCATGACAAAAATGATTCATATATTCAGTTGAGTTATACATAATCACATCATAATTTACAAAATGATAGATTGCAAGTCTGAGATGATATTAAATGTCAGATACAAAAGTAAATATGAAAGAGTATTAAAATCACAAACATAAATGGAGCTAACATATTTAATCCAATGCTATATTGACTTCATTTAGAAAAGCATCTGACCACTCTTCTCGGAATTCATTTAAGTCCTCACGTGTGTAAGGCTGAGTTGTAAAGCTCTGTAACAGAAAATACACATGCTAATATTTTATAAAATGACTACAATCACTTGTAAATTTATGATGTTATTCTTTATTACCTGATCTATAGTCTGAATGTCATGTGATGCTTGTTTGACAATAACTTGCATATATTTCATTACATAGTAGCCACAAGCCCAATCATTATTTTGTATAGGACACTAGAAATAATGAATTATACTTAATGTTAGTAACTACTATAAACAAGAGTTGAGATAAGACTATAAGAGTTGACATATAAGAGTTGAAAATTAATAAATATAAGACTAAATAGTTGTCAAAGTAGCTACCTTGACATTTTTCAAAGTCAATGTCTTTAATTTTGTGGGTATTTGTCCTCCAACTTCACGAAAAGCCTTTATACCCCTATCAATTAAATGATAGTTGGTAAAATAGAAATTCTAAATAGAAATATCATGATGAAGCATTGATTAAATTTATGCTTACTCCATAGCTGACAATTTCAATTTGTGACCCCTTGTTGTTTTACCCATTGGGTCAAGATAATAAAGAGTCATCAATTTTGGGACAATCACCACTAATTCCCAATGTCTAGCTCTGAGTAAGAATAAAACAAACATTAAAATAAATAATTTTATTCATTATTAAAATTATATTGAATAATAATACTTACTGGACGTTAAAAGGAATTAGGATAATTTCCTTCCCCTCACTAGTAAAATATTTGAATATAGTAGAGAAGTACTCATTCACATCCTCAATATGTGTCTCCACTTGACTAGTGATTGAAGGAATTAAGAATCCAACATTTCTTATATCAAAGTTTGTGGTCTCGGTATATAAATGGCTATAAAATATTTGTAATTATTTACATATAGAAATAAGCTAAAAATGTGTATTGGAATTTTCTATATTTATAGATCCTTACCTTATAAATACTTCTATTATCGAAGTATTCAGCCAATCATACCGGAACAACTCTATAATATCATCAAGAAAAATATAACTGTCAAAGTCCCTCCCAGTTACATCTTCTATTAAATTGATCAACATTTGTAATCCAGAACTTTAGTTGGCTAAGTATCGACACAAACATTTACATTTACTTCCCAACTCATCGAATGTGGATTATGGAATAAAATATGGCTTGGGCATAGGAGGACGAGTAGTAGAATTTTTACTTTTTGGTTTGCAAACCTATTAATTAAATTACATACTTATATTATACGAGTTCATATATGCAGTTAAATATGAAAAATATGGTAGAATTAAGGTATACATTGTCATTGATAACCAAGTGTCTAGGCCAACCCACCATAGCACCCTCAGCTTCTTCAACTGTACTATATTCAGGATTAGGTATGTGTAGTGGTTTGTCCCCAATTCCATCATACACAAGATGGATGGATACATGACAAATGTCATCAGTAATTTGTTGACAATGCAATGTACCACCAAGGTTGTATACCTTACCCGCTGCCACAACATTATATTCTGGAACCTCCACTGCAAGTTTACAGTTCATACCAACCTATAATTGAAATAATATAAGTTATATACGACGTGGTAAACCAGATACCTATTACAACTATATATATATATATATATATATATATATATATATATATATATATATATATATCATACTAATAACACAACATATAGAACAAAAACTTACTGCAGATTGTTGTGGTGGGTCATTGGGAGTGCTCCCATGACCTTCTACAACTGGAGCATGGTCTTGTACCTCATCACTTGAGAGACACAGTATGAATAGGTTGAGAAGGTTGAGTAGGCTAAAATGAAGACATTATTTCTTTTACTTTTTGTGCTACTAATATTTCAACCTCCTCTTGTGTAAGACCTCCTGCACGACCTCTTTTAGATTGCGAATGGCCAAAATAAGACTTGAATCCTATGCCAGCTCCTAATCCCCTAACACGTCCAGGATGCTCCTTCGTACCAAGAGCAATTGATAGTTCATCCATGTGGCCAGTTGGGATGAACTTTCCTTCATTCCTTCCTTTGCTCATGGAGATCAATCTATTCATAGTTAATAAAAATATTAAATCACAATATCAATTAGATATAAATAAATCTAAGTTTGTGGGAGTTACTCTTTACTTAGTTGGGATAAACCTACCATCTTTTGTGTCATCTCCTTAGTTGCAGGGTTGACAATTTCACCTACTCGATTCTTTCTAGCATCAATCCACTACAAGTGTCAGGGTGGACACACAGCTGGAGTGGTACTAGACTCTTCTCCAGAAGAGAGTTGCTTCTCTTATAGTTGGCGGCGGAAGGCATCACCATCGGGCCCCAAGTGATGGTCATGCACATTTTTGACTCGTCTTTCCTTTTGGGCCTCATGAATAGCCTGATCATTTAAAATGAGGTATTGCAATTTAGACTTGGAAAACATATATAAAAAGATTCACCTCCTTAATTGTATAAAATTAAAGATTCATACAATACATCACAATCTTTATTACCTGAAACTCTTTTGTGTTCCTAGCTATAACAAATCTTTCCCACACCTCAGGATCTATAAAAATATACATATATGTTATTTCTTCTTTTGTTTAGGATTATCTATAAATTCCCTTTTGATATATGTCTTAAAAGCCCTCCATCGTACACCACAACGTTGTAGCACTTTTTTCTTGTGTTCTTTTTCATTTAGTTGAAAAACACCCTATACATGCAAAAGAAGCAATAATGTTGTCTTAAAAAGGATATGTCTTTCCAAGCAAACTATATTAGAATCAATAAACAAAAATATATTAAAATAATATCACTTCCACTAACAGATATATCTTTCCATAGGAGGTCTTTTAAGACATTAGAAACATCATGCCAATTTTCTATATCTATTGGCACCTTACTGTGTGCGGTTGCCCGTAATGCTTGAAAGCACTGGCATGTTCCCCAATAGGTGCTCCTGTGACATCAAACTGGACTGCCAATTTCTCCCCTTTGGCCCTGAGCTCCTGCAGCTTACACATCAGTGTGGGACCTCTACTTTTCTTAGCATCACCACTACCATCCTCATGGTGCTCATGCTCAGAATGTTCATCTTCACTCGTCATTTTAGAACCTGCAAGTATACATGATAAAAGAAACATAAGTGATAATAAAAGTACAAGTGATAAAAGATTACGTGTTTGAATGATAATAAAATAAATAATTCGAAGAATACATGCCTCTAGTATTAGTTGAGTTGTTAGTCAAGTAAAATTCCTTCAACATGGTCTTGACGTTTATAATATTCATCGGTGTTATCTTCAACATTTACACTTGGCAAACAACTGAGAATGGGATGGAATCATCATACTTTTCGTAGTATTCTTCTTCATTTATAGGATCTACAGTAAACTGTCTTTTTCCATGAAGAACAATAGACTAATTTTTATTTTCCGGGTCATCAGTATAGAATACTTATTTTGCTTGGTCTGCCATGATGAATGGCTCATCTTTCTCACCAATCTTTTCAAAATTCACCAATTTGAAACCCAACTCATCCACTAAAACTCCTTTGTTGTTTTCAACCCAATTACACCTAAAGATAGGAACTCTGAAATTTGTATAGTCCAATTCCCATATGTCCTCAATGATGCCATAATATGACATCTCAGGTTCGTGTGGTCTTTTATCTTTGACACTAGCAAAATATAATGAACAAGCTTGAACAATGACCCCAATATTTTGAACTACACTACTTTCATCTTGACGCTTTGTGTAGTATGAAAATCTGTTTATGTCATAACCTTCATATGACATGACATCCATTTTTGGCTTAAAGGCGAGTCATTTATGTTCTCAGCAACATTATTCGGTGATTCAGATAGTTGATTAAAGACTTTCTCTTCAAACTATCTAATAAATGTTTGATTATGCTCTCTTGCAAGCCACATTAAACTGGATCGAGGATGATTTATCTTGATAAGATCATTGTGTTCTGTGATGTAGCTATTAACTTCATCGATGTTGTGTAAAATATATAAATGTGATTGTTCCCACAACTCACGACTGATTCCTTTCACTCGTCCTCCCAGAGTTCCTTTGCCACAATAAGATCCAGTGTCATGAGAATTTTTTAGATCGCTAGAAGTTTCATTGCAATTCAAAAAATCATTACAAAAGTCCATCACCTCCCTAGCCACATAACCCTCAATAATACTCCCTTCAGAACGATAACCATTCCGAACATCACCTTTAAAAACACTCATATAGTGTTCAAATGGATACATCCAGTGCAAGAAAATTGGACCCAACATCTTCACCTCCCTTATAATATGTACTACAAGATGAACCATGATATCAAAAAATGAAGGAGGAAAGTACATTTCAAGTTGACACATGGTAACAATTACATCTTTCTATAATTTATTGAGAGTATCAGGATGTATCATTTTGTTGCATATTTCATTGAAGAAGAAACATAGTCTTGTGATTGCAAACCTTACATGCTTCAACAATATTGATCGAATAGCCACAGGTAAAATTTGTTGCATTAAGGTGTGACAATCATGAGTTTTGAGACCTATCAACTTCAGATCCTTCTTTGATACCAATCTACGAATATTAGAAGAGTATCTTTGTGGAACCTTAATATTATACAAGCACTCACAGAAACTCTTTTTCTCCTGCTTTGACAAAGTGTAACAAGCTGGTGGTAAATATGTGCGGTGACCTCTGATCTCCATTGATAATTCTTTTCTTATACCCATTAATTCTAAATCTTTTCTAGATTTGATGCCGTCTTTAGTCTTTCCTGGTATGTTCAATAGCGTACCAATGATGCTATCACAAACATTTTTTTCAACATGCATGACGTCAATGCAGTGTCTAATTGCCAAAGAACTACAATAAGGAAGATTCCAGAATATTGACCTCTTCTTGTATGAGATTTGTCACATGCGAGAGTACGATTACTTGAACTCTTTCCAAATTTATTAACAATACGTTTCACCCGATCATATACAATATTTCCTGGTATAGGTTTAGGAGCACTTCGTTCCTTAGTTGACCCATTAAAGGTTTTGCATTGCCTTCGATAAGGATGCACTGGTGGGAGAAATCTCCGATGACCAAGATATACAATTTTACCACCATGTTTCAGTCAAATTGAATCAGTATTTTCCTCACAAATAGGACATGCTTTGTATCCTTTTATGTTATATCTAGACAAATTTCCATAAGCTGGAAAGTCATTAATTGTACAATACAACATATCACGCAAACTAAAGATCTCTTTATGTGAAGCATCATATGTCATAACACCTTCTTCCCATAGTTTCATTAGGTCATCAATTAGAGGTTGAAGGTAAACATCAATATCATTTCTAGGTTGCTTGGGCCCTGATATCAATATTGACAACATCACATACTTATTTTTCATACACAACCAAGGAGGAAGATTATATATAACAATCATAATAGGCCACGTGCTATGTTGGCTGCTTAATGTACCATAGTGATTCATTCCATCTGTACAGAGTCCAAGTCTTAAGTTTCTTGGTTCTTTACCAAATTGAGGGTATAATAAATCAATTTTTTTCCATTGTGGTGAATCATATGCATGTCGTAGGATGCCATCATCATTGGCCTTTAACTCCCCATGCCAAGACAAATTTTGCGCATCTTCTGTATTAGCAAATAAGCGTTGAAATCGTGGTATTATTGGTAGATACCACATCACCTGGCAGGAGAGCCATTTTTAGCCTTAGCTGAATTTGTGGTTTTATACCTTGACGCACCACACAATTTATCAAATTACTATAGTCCTTCTGAAATAACACACAATCATTTGGACATGCATAAATCTTCTTAGCCTCCATTCCCATTGGGCACATTATTTTCTTTGCTTGATATGTTGAAACTGGAAGCTCATTGCCTTCAGGAAGAATTTTCTTTAACAAAGACAATAGTGAAGTGAAACTCTTATCGCTCCACCAATTTTGAGCTTTAAGAGTATATAATCACATCACAACACTCAACCTCGTGAACTTAGTACAACCCTTATATAATGGTTTTTCAGCATCATGGACAATGTTTGCAAATAAAGGTCGATCAATGACATTGTCCCGACAACTACGTAGCATCTCATCAACCATATCATCCTGAATCGGGTCATCCTGAATCGGTTCATCATTGACATTATCATCATTATCTATATCTTCTATACCAGAACTATTAGTATCGACATTTTCTGATCCATAATTAAATTTCTCTCCATGCCAATACCATTCATTATAACCTTGTATGATCCCATTGCATATGACATGATTCTTAATTTCCTCAGCAATATCAACTTTCAAATTATTACCACAATTTCTACATGGACAATATAGCCTATCTGTAGGTAGTTTCCTATGTTCCTCAACAAATCTGATAAATTCATCAAAACCTTTGGCAAACTCTGGACTGCAACGGTTCTTGATAGACATCCAACTTGGATCCATTTTCTATATCACATTAAAGTTAATTATAAAACTGAGCATTTAATATTGATACTATAAGCTGTAAGTTTTTATTGATAGGAAGTTAATTACTTTTATACTAAAGTGTACCACCTATCCCATTTTGGAATATTTAATCTCACTAGTAACTGTATAATGTATGTTTAGTTTTGAAGAAAATTTCAGCAGCATTTTCCCTAAGTTCTCCAAGTACACCGATGTAAATGAAAAATAACCACTCACATATGTACCCAGAGAACAAATGAGGAAATATTACTAAAATTTTCTTCAAAACTAAACATACATTATACAGTTACATCCTAAGTGAGATTAAATATCCAAAAAAGTCCCAAACCAGAGACTATCCAAAATTTACTCCAAATGAGTAAATTTTGAACGGGTTTCTAAGTTGATACATAAATGTATTATTGTCATATTTATATATTATGTTAAACATCATGCATCAATGATCTCATCTATAAACCCTAAAGTGTCAATCTGAGACTACACAATGTCTACCCTCATATTTCTGAAATGTCTACCAAGCGCTATCGTATGTATTAAATATTTGAATCAAAATGAAGCCTAATGGCACATTGGGAGAGTGAGAATACTATACCTCACTTGAAGGCTGAAAAAGAAATATATGCAAGTCAACAACACCTACAACAACACAAATGCATGATTCAATTATGTTATAATGTATTAATTAGGGGTCAATATACATCAATTTTAGAGGAGCAGGAAGAATTAACAAATGCACTTCAACAACTCAGCCACCACGACAGTGCTACCCAACACGGCTGTGCCATCACCACGGTCATGCTTCCCAGCACGGCCGTGCTACCTAACAAATATATTCACTCCCAACCTCTCCTCAACCGCGGCATGATAATAAGAAGAAAATGACCGTGGTTATGGCACGGTCGTGCTACTACCTCCCTTTTCTCCCCCTCCGCCCTCCTCCATACCACTCCTCTCCCTTCCTCTTAACATGCATACAAGACTAATGTGAAAGTATTCAGTATTGTGTGCCTAGATCCAATAACTCCTTGTTCACAAAGAAAAACTTACCAGTGTTGTGCAAATCATCCGCAGGGGGTAGCCGGGTCGAGGGGGCATCTCCAAGTCGACGGGGTGTGACAACAGGAGCTTATCGAACACCACAATAGGAGAAAGCGGAAGCTAGGTTCTTCGAACAAGATGACATCAGCTGGGCTCTTCAAACAAGATGGCGGCAGCAGCTGGGCTCTTCGAACAAGATGGTGGCGGAAACTGGGCTCTTCGAACAAGACGGCGGCGGCAGTTGGGATCTTCGAACAAGACGACGACAGTGGGGAAATAAGTGAAATGCGAAAGTAATGAAACAGGTGAGCTGCTCGCTAGCTATTAACACCTGCTTCTAGGGTCGGTTATTAGGAAACAACTGACCCAATAGGGAACCGGTGCCCGCACCAAAAGCTACAAGGACGGTTTTTCAAAACAACTGACTGTACAGGTCAGTATCTATAAGGTCGGTTATCTATAAAAACCGGCCCTAGAGGTCATACTCGCCCAAAAACCCGAACACACATCTATAAAGTCGGGTGATTAACAAAACCGACCCTAGAGGTCAGTATCTACAAGGTCAGTTATTACTAAAAAATCGACCCTAGAGGTCCAAAGCGGTGCCCGCATTTTTTGTTGACCCTATAGCGTCGGTTATTTAGAAAACTGACCCTATAGATCGAGGCGCAAAGCCAAAATCGTGTAAAATTTCACTGCGGGAAACCGGTAAGATCAGTTTTTATGATAAAATCGATGCAATAGTCTATTAGGACGGTTATTCTAGTAAAAATGACGATATGGGAAGTGACGTTGCTGACCAAAAATGTAGTAGTGATATTCACATTGATCCGACATCTGTAATTTGACAACATTTTTAAAAGTAGCCCCAAATAGATCTAAATGGAAAATGACAACATATGGTGATGGTGTACACATATGCATTGATCTCTCTCTCTCTCCTTCGGGCTCAACTTCATACACATGCATTGATCCTGTTTCTTTTCCCTTTAAAAATCATTCATAGCAAGCACATATAGTCCAAGAAATAAATTTCACAGCAACTATTGATCCAACACAACCCCACATTTAGATCATCAAAGTCTTCAACAAGTAAGAGAATCCTTGAGCAGAATAGATTCAGTCTATAGTTCAATCTGTCTCAAATTAGGTTTGTAAAAACTCAAATATAGAACTCAAGAAGTTACCATCATAGTCATTGACTTATGAGTAAGTAAGCAAGGAGGATAAACAGAGTCAACAAACCACTTCACAAAAATCATGCAACACAAAACTATGTGTCAAAGAGACACTACGACTGGAACACAAGCCATTGGAAAACTAGATTGTAGCCACTTCATTAGCATGAATCGTGCATGGCAAAGCAAGTATACAACTCTGAAGCATGTAAATCAAGGAATGACTTTAGAAAGATCTCCATAAAGGTGTAACTACATTGCATCATTCCTTCTTCATTGGCCAAAAACTTCTTGAGTGAATAATCCAATCAAGCATATATAATTGGTATCCACCTTGTAACGTGTCATCATTAAAAAAGCACAGAAGACAAGATCACTCCCAATAACATCCGAACTTCCTGTGGCAATTTAAGGAATTGTGCTGCTCCATAGTAAACCCCTACACTTTGAGCAATGAATTTTAATAGCACCAAGAAGTTTGAGCTTTAATATCATAAGAGCCTCTAGGCACATCATCAAAAATGTAAACTGTAGATCATGTTGTTCTTTAGCAAGTCAAATATTTATAAAGTTCACACTCTAACTTGAGAAGCTCGAGTTCTTCAGGGAAATCTGCAGTGCAGACATCAAATTCATCTTCTTAAAATATGCATGCTAGGATCTAGA
Source organism: Alisma plantago-aquatica (assembly GCA_963693085.1). Lineage (NCBI taxonomy): Eukaryota > Viridiplantae > Streptophyta > Magnoliopsida > Alismatales > Alismataceae > Alisma > Alisma plantago-aquatica. The sequence continues at coordinate 475,151,658 of OY856409.1, forward strand.
AAATGTAGAATGATTGCAGCTTAATAGAATCAAGAAGCATCACTTTCACGAGTCATAAAAACAAACCCCTCACTATCAGAAAACCAGCTGATATGAGCATTACAACTGCATCATACTGTAAAATAGATCCCAAAGAGGCAGTAGCTCCATAGCATGTTGCAACTTTGTAGCATTAGCCTTACTCATAAGGACAATGGGGTAAAGAAAACTCAATCAAGAAGTTCAAGTATATACAAAGATAATCCTTTCACAAGAGAACTATTGTGCACGTCCAAACCGGATAAAGAATCAATTCCAATTCATTCTAGACACAAGCTTTCCTTTGAAATTTCTATAATAGTTGCAAAAGACTCCAAAACACTAAAAACAAAATAGTAGGAAGATAGTAAAAAGCAGCACCAAGAAACACGCCTTTCAGAACCTCTTCTTTCAATTCTCAATAAACCTCCAACATTTAGAAAAGCTAGCTTTAGACAACAAAAAGTAATGTTACTCATTGAAGAACAAAAACAAAGCTCAAAGATTAGACAAAGAAGAAGCTATCAAGAAGCCTTATCCAAGAGACTTGTGACAGTCCTCCTGATACTAAGCCATAATAATTAGCATACATTTCTATAAAGAAGGTGATTTCATTTTATAGTAACTCGAAAGGAGTGTATGTAAACCCAAATCAACATTCAGTGAGATAATTAAGAGGGCAATGACACTGACGTCCAGACCATTAATTTTGTGCTGGGGTGCATGATTTCTAATCTACACAACCATTTTAGATGTGGTTCAAACATACTAAAATGAGAAAATACTTACACCTACCTTTCTTATACCCCTTACTTTCTATTTCTTCTAGCATTGACCCACATCCAATCCGTTGCAGTCCAAATACATTACCCTTCTTCCACCAAGGAAGCAGTGACAATAGCCCAAGAAAAGGCAAAGAATCCTTTTTTCAGCTTTTAGAACTGATGAAAGAAAAATACGAGGCCACCAGCCAGTCCGTAACAAGTATATGTATAGATTGTACAACTTTAACAAGAAAACACCCGTCAAGTAATAGTAGAGCATGGAACTTCAAAAGCTTTCTCCATAATAGCTTTATCACACACTAAATATTGGAATCGTTAAATAAATAGATGAGGCACCATCCAACCTCAAATTAGAATAACACGTGATGATAGGATTCATTTGATACCAGGCTCCCTTACAGAAGATGCTCACTTCTATTTCACCGTTCTTGCGAGGTGTTTTTATATCAAAATAGCATTGACATTGGGTGGACTTTTCAACTGGTAGAATAATTGTATTACATTACGTCTTGCAAGTAGACTCACCTAAATAAGGATGAAGCGACAACGCAGGGGCACAAATAGAGAAAGCGGTCCACCTCCAGGAATAAGGAGGTGACTCTGGCCTCTTTGATTATGGAGGAATGTGCACACCTGCTTGAAATATGGGTTAAGATGCATGAAGATGGCTTCGGTGGCGTGCAGACGCCTCTCATGTTCCTCTATCGCTTGCCTCTGTTACTGGATCAATATTAGGAATGACGCAAAATCAAGGTAGGGATATAAGAGGTGGAGACTTCGATTGATCGTGTGCTTGGGGTGAAAGGGAGGTAAAGATGAGGGGGTGTGAATGGACTGGTTCTCAGAGAAAAGGGGAGGGGAGACGACAGAGACAGAAGATGGGGGGGACTGCAAGGGGGGAGAGAATGAGGTGAGAATGTGGGGGGCATGACACAGAGGTTGTGCACAATTGGGAGGAGATGGAGTACTTTTTGAGCCAATTGGAAATTCGAGGGTGGCTGCTTGCCAAAAAATTGTATTTTTGGGCATATTCATTATTTGCTAGAGGGGGAGAGAGAAGGAGTTGGTATTACGCAATACTATTTAATTTTAGTCTTAGTCAATTTGTAATTGATTATATTAACTACATTTATTTTCCTTACATTATTATAATTTTGTAAAGAAAAGTAACTTTCAACTACAAATAAAATATACGTAGTCAGAATAATTGTAGCTAAATCACTATTTTTTTGTAGTGGTGGTGGTGTGTTCTTGAGTACCAAAGAACATAACCTTCATTTTGTTGTAGTTTCTACGTATATCTATATTTTACGTATAGCTAAAAATAGTAATATACGTATATTTTAGAAGTGAGCATCTTCTGTAAGGGAGCCTGGTATCAAATGAATCCTATCATCATGTGTTATTCTAATTTGAGGTTGGATGGTGCCTCATCTATTTATTTAACGATTCCAATATTTAGTGTGTGATAAAGCTATTATGGAGAAAGCTTTTGAAGTTCCATGCTCTACTATTACTTGACGGGTGTTTTCTTGTTAAAGTTATACAATCTATACATATACTTGTTACGGACTGGCTGGTGGCCTCGTATTTTTCTTTCATCAGTTCTAAAAGTTGAAAAAAGGATTCTTTGCCTTTTCTTGGGCTATTGTCACTGCTTCCTTGGTGGAAGAAGGGTAATGTATTTGGACTGCAACGGACTGGATGTGGGTCAATGCTAGAAGAAACAGAAAGTAAGGGGTATAAGAAAGGTAGGTGTAAGTATTTTCTCATTTTAGTATGTTTGAACCACATCTAAAATGGTTGTGTAGATTAGAAATCACGCACCCCAGCACAAAATTAATGGTCTGGACGTCAGTGTCATTGCCCTCTTAATTATCTCACTGAATGTTGATTTGGGTTTACATACACTCCTTTCGAGTTACTATAAAATGAAATCACCTTATTTATAGAAATGTATGCTAATTATTATGGCTTAGTATCAGGAATAAAGTGGGGGTGGCGAGCATTGAGGACAAGTTACGCGAGGGCCGACTTGGATGGTACGGACATGTGCAACGCAGACCTACTAGTGCGCCTATACGAAGCAATGCTATTGAGTCAAACACTATAAATAAAAGAAGAGGAAGGCCTAAATTAACATGGGATGAGCTTATAAAGAGAGATTTTGAATCTCGACATCTCAATCAGAATATGGCCCATGATAAAGCTGAATGGAAATGAAGGATCTATGTAGCCGACCCCAACATAGTTGGGATTGAGGCTTAGATGATGATAATGATGATACTAATGTCATAAAATAGTAAAGTAGTAGAAACTACAACAAAATGAAGGTTATGTTCTTTGGTACTCAAGAACACACCACCACCACTACAAAAAAATAGTGATTTAGCTACAATTATTCTGACTACGTATATTTTATTTGTAGTTGAAAGTTACTTTTCTTTACAAAATTATAATAATGTAAGGAAAATAAATGTAGTTAATATACGTAGTCAGAATAATTGTAGCTAAATCACTATTTTTTTGTAGTGGTGGTGGTGTGTTCTTGAGTACCAAAGAACATAACCTTCATTTTGTTGTAGTTTCTACTACTTTACTATTTTATGACATTAGTATCATCATTATCATAATCTAAGCCTCAATCCCAACTATGTTGGGGTCGGCTACATAGATCCTTCATTTCCATTCAGCTTTATCATGGGCCATATTTTGATTGAGATGTCGAGATTCAAAATCTCTCTTTATAAGCTCATCCCATGTTAATTTAGGCCTTCCTCTTCTTTTATTTATAGTGTTTGACTCAATAGCATTGCTTCGTATAGGCGCACTAGTAGGTCTGCGTTGCACATGTCCGTACCATCCAAGTCGGCCCTCACGCAACTTGTCCTCAATGCTCGCCACCCCCACTTTATTCCTGATATAGTCATTTCTCAAGCAACATTAGTATGCTAAGTAGAATTCTTTCATGGATTATTTAAGTTTGTATAGTGTATGGACTACTAATAATTAAACAAAAATTGTATTGACATTTCAAGACTTCTAATTAGTTGGATTTTTCCCTTTTAATGCCCATTAATCTCATTATATATTGTATTAAAATTTATACAAAGTAACAAATACCGACTAGATGTATGTTTCCATGATCACTTAGTTGTGTTTCTTGCGGATATTAGAGAGTTGAGGGCTATTCTTCCGATTTCTTCTTGTCTCACCACTTTCCCTACCCATGCTCTCCCAAATTCCTCTTTTCTTTATAATGTCCTTCGAAATCATAAATATGCGAGAGACCATCAAACCTCTCCAGTTGGGATCAGTGGGCATGGCCTTAGTGTTTCTAAGATGTTCCTATCTTGGGATTAAAGGCACACGAGAACCTCAATTCTCTTACAGATTAAGGATTTCTTTGCATTTTAATGCATAGGAGTTGAGGTACGTTTTATGAAATGCTAGTTTGTATCTTTGGTGGAGGTTGCAATATTGTATCACGGGAACCTTTACCCTATGTGGAAAAATACTAGAAATTTCAATGAGTAAAGAACAAAAGGAACATCTAAAAATATGTAAAAGTCAACTATAAAATATTGAAATGTGTTATTTGTTTAGACGATGGAGGTGGTTTGTCTCAATGAGGTGTAAGCCTCTAGGTGGTCAAGGTGTAAGCCTTAGAATGTATCTAGGTAAAATTATAATCAAATTTCAAGCAAGTGCTTAACATTTGAAATGACCACACAAAGATACACAAAACTCATTCTCAAGTTCATATCTTCAGTCACAAGATAAAGTCATAAGTCACAACTCTCAAGTAAAAATATCAAACATACAATAGACTAGATAATGAGACAATAAACACCTCAATTGGTAGTTCATAAAAAAGTTTGACTAGAGTAATGTAGAAAAAGTTGTGATCATGATTACGAGTAATGAGTGTGATGTGGCTTCATCCATTGAGTCATAATTCATTTGAGCTGCTAATTGAATCATAAAAAAATCCATGTAGGATAGCAATTAGCAACCATCAATGTCTAAAAAATTAGAAAATATCCATGTTACTCATACATCTCTTCTCCTTTAATGTCTTTTACTCTTTCTTCTTGTCCTTCCTAAGTCTACTACATCATCCTCAGTGACATTTCCATCAAGATCTTATAAAACTTCATTATGTTTCAATCTGGTTGTTACTTACATGCATTAAAGAAGTCTTTGGTGTTTTATTGTATGATGTGGCACAATTTTTATTATTTCATCCATTTGCCTATTCTTCTCCACTTGTGCACAAAAATACTTTTCATTTCTTTTTCAACCATCAAGGAGAAATAACAAGAATTGACATTCTTGTGGGTTTTAGTTAAATAGTCTTTCAGCCTTAGAATTCCACATGAATTGCACTTGACATATACACATTCCTTTCCTTTAGTTCCTTCTACTTCATAATACTTCCATGCCATATCAATTCTAGCCTTTTGGGTTGTATTTCTCCTTGGTATTTTGAAATATAGAATCATATACAAGAGCTAACAATACAACCAAGCATAATAAGTATATTTATTGACAAATGAGAAAGAATTGGGATTTGAAATTTTGGAGAAAACAATGAATACACGTCTTTCTACAACTACGAGGTAAAAATCGTCCAAAGAGACAACCAAGCTTCACCGTAGGATTTTGTGAGGGAAAGTGCGTAAGGGATAATATATGAACCTTTTAAACTTGACCCAATGAGCAATATTGCTTTAATTGCCCTTTCTATTACTACCAATAGTTGGGACACTAGCAACAACGATCAATGAATGACAACAACAACACAAGGCTATATACAATGGAGTTTCACATAGGTAGAGGATAAATTGCTAGTCCATGATGACAGAAATAAAAGAGAAGAGTTGGATGTAAAGGGTTACATCGATGCAAGCTTCCATAAATGACAAAGTTGATCACAAAATAAAATATGTTTTGATTTTGAAAGAGAAAATATTTGATTAGTTGGAAAGGCTCCGAACTAATAGTCATTAAAACTATTTTACATTAGAAGCTGAGTATACTTGTGTTATGAACACACATTGATACTATATGGATCTAGAGGTTCATAGGATAAACTAATAGATGTTCCAACCATTGATGACTCAGTGGAAATACTATGACAATAATGGAGCTAATTATTAGGCAAGGAATATCAGATACCATATTACAGTGGTTTCATCTTAGAGAGAAGAGATAAGAAACATGCAATATCTGACTATAAGCAAAGTGTTGCTATAATTAGTATTAGCGTAGCAGAATCATGTTGGACATGTTTAGATCACTAAGGATGATATTTGTTAGTGATTGGATCTAAGTGCAAGTGGGAGTCTGTTGGTAAGGTATGCCCATAGAGCCAATCATATGATGATTAACATGGCATAATTACCTAAAAGATTTGCTAATAACATATATAAAGGCAAGCTTCCAATTCATCTGTTTCACTCAGTTATGAGATAATGAGGATACAAAGTGAATGTCTAGAGAATTATATTACTCAATGACGTATGTTGTCAAGTTCCTATCCTTGTGATGAGATCATACGGATGTTAAGAGTACATATACATATTCTCATTATGTCCATGATCGATTGTTATTTTGGAAGGTTGATAGACAACAATAACACATAAGATCAGAGTGTGAGTTGGTTGATGACTAACTCATTAGTCATGATATGGAAATTTGAAATCAAGCACACATATACATGTTAGAGAATAGTGTATCAGACAAACCCACCTTGAGAGTGACACATGTTTTTGTGGTCATAGTCATCTTTCATAGTGAAGGTGGTGATTTTGATTCTTAGACCTAAAATCACTGCACTCCTCACATATCATTGGGTACGCTTTGACATCATCAAACACAATCTTGAAACATGGGTTGTTATAACAATGATGATTGGGTGACTTTGACACATGGGATAGACTGTGAGTGATAGATATGGGACTTGTCCCTCCTATGGGAGTATGATATTCTGGCCACTTGATTAGTGAGACTGAGAAACACATGTTCATGCACATTTGAATCAATATATGATATTGATGTCACATTATCTCAAACAGTCTGCTCTTGGTTCAAGAAATATGGATTGAATGTTGAGAGGATGACCAACCATGCCTCAAGTTCATCCTGGATATCATAGACAGGAATTATACAATCGCAACAACACCTTACACAGATTGTAGGTTGAAGTTGTTCTCTAACTTTACATTTCACTTGGGTAGCACCGATGTGCGACTAGGCACCACTCTTTGCTTGTGATGTCATAATCTAGTTATGTACATTCACTGCCAATGTGACATGGGACCTATAGGATCACACACATAGGAAGTCATCTAGAAGAGGAGTTTGATCTTGAACAACAATTGGATTGATTACTATATTGTTTAGGTATTTAATTCACACAATTGATTGCTTGATTAGCTAACCAGGACTGCCAAACGACCATCTCATTGTGTGTGATGGCCTTTTGGGTAGCCAGACGAGTGTCTCATGTAGTTGAGATGATCTTTTGGGGGTTAGGATGATCGAAGTCTGATTTGGCTAAGTTCTGCCCTTAAGCCAACCGATTCAATATGATTGAACCGATCAGCTCATCTCAACTCACCAAACGACCGTCTAGGTGAGTGAGACGGGCATCTCGCTTGGGTGAGATGGACTAGTTGGGTGGAACAAAGGTTCAGGATGTTTCCCGAATAGTTTTAGTTGTTCTTTACTTGAGGGACAAGGAAATTAATATGAGATATTAACTAGATTCAAAATAGCCAAATTCAATTTATATTAGAAACTTCCAAATGACCATTTGGCAATGCAATATTACCGCCTCACACACTGAACGACCATCTAGGTGTGCGAAATGGCCATTTTGGCTGTCGCAGATTGCAAATTATTGCAAAAAGTCACGATCTCTTAGTCCTTTCCACTCCCACTTTTAGTCCCACATTGACTGGGGATTGAGAACCTTCACCCTAATCCCTCATATATAGAGAGGGGTACTGGGGGCTTCCCAAGATACAATAACTACACAGACAATAGAAAATTAATTGCTCTGATAAGTGTTTTCCTCTCTGGTTGTGGAAACTAGGAGAGCCTAGGCAAGTCCTATCCAACTAGGGAGGGATAAACACGGGAGAGAACAATTGAGGGTTGTCATAGTGGGAGAGCAGGTTGGTGACTAGTACACCAACAGAGAGGAAAGCTCCTTCCTATCCCTACTGGGTGAACGACAAGAGTTCTAGTTGGTCCATGTGGACTACTCTAGAGGCAGGAGTCCTTTGGCTACTTCTCGGAATGTAAAGTCAAATTGCAGTATGTGGTGAGTCCACAAGAGTCATTGTAGTGGTTGCACAGACGTTGTTCATGGTGAAGACTATGAGCTACACAACCACCATCCAACAACAACTTGTCAGCAGTTGCAAAGAAGTAAGATTTGTCACTGGACTTGCTCCAGGACTAGGTATAATTTGCTAAAACCATCCTTCCTATTTTATAGTAGTTGACACGATCTTGCTATATTGGGGAATATGGACAGATAAAATTTTTGTTTACGCTTCTATACTTTGTGTCCGTATTTCCCTACAACCTGTACCAAGGCGGGCTAGTTATTTTTAGCTTGACTATATGTCACTATTGGCAGTTGATTATTATGTCTCTACGTTGTATCTCATACTGATCGGGAGGTATTGGTCAGATCATGGAGTCCGACTCTTCCATAGATCTTGTATGACACTAATTTTGACTAAGCAGTGGTCAATTGGATTTGGGTGGTATGACTCAAATCCTCAGGGCATTTAGTCGTGCCGCATATCTATTTAGGGTTATACATAATGCTTCATATTGGATGATAACCCTTGTTTGTTCTCTTTACATAGAGATGATGTTTAGGTGGATATGATTGTGTTGTGGATATGGTCATGTTATAGATAGTAGAAATGCTTGTGTTGTGGATATGCTCATGTTATAGATGAGTACATACAATAGCCATGTTTAAGTTGATAAATATACTACTACTGTTGGTTATGATTATGGCATTTATTATCACATTATGTTAGCTATGATTATATTTCTAGATATGACTCTATATATAGAAATGCCTATACTACTAATCATGCTTATACAGATAGTTGTGCTTATGTTGTTAGATCTAGTTATGATGTAGATTTGCTCAACATTTTAGACATGCTAATGTTGATAGCTATGATTATTCTATTAGATTTATTCATGATGATATAGATATTATGCTACTAAACTTGCTCATGATGTTAGCTATGCACATGCTACTGAACTGCTTATACTGTTAACAAGGTATATGTTGATAGTTAGGCTAATGATGATAATTGTTATCAACTCCTTTATGTATTTTGTTAATCATCATTTCTTCTAAGCCTATCTACTATACATGTTTAATCTACTTAAATTGTTTTAATTACTTAACCTGTTGTAATCAATAAGCGGTGTTGAGAGTCATATCTCTCGCTGGGACATGAGTCTCACCCCGTGGGTCAACACATCTTTTTAGGTGATCAAGAGCAGTGGCATCATACTCGTGGCAACAAGGAGGATATGTGGTCATGGACCTTAGAGATAGTTTTTTAGTTGTCTAGTGTGTCCAAGAGTCGTCCTTGTACTTTCAAGTATGGACAAAAAAAATTGTATATGATGTTTTAATCAAATCAGACTTTAGTTAGCATGTTGATGCTTTTTTATATGGCATATATGGATAATGTTCTCCTGTGTATATATATGATGTGGCTAAGGCCATGAAACAAATTGTATCATATTCCTGGCATAGTATGAATGCAAGCAAGATGTTGGTCTTCAATGCAAATGTTTCTTAGCATGTTGATGATGTTAAAATTGATTTTAATTAAACCATTTTTCTAATATGCGATTAATTAATGATAGTTCATGTTTTATATTTTGAGTAACCTCATTTAGTGTGAAGGGTTCCCACATCATGGGTTTCCACTTCTTTTGGTGGTCGTGCACGACGAGGTAGAGATCGTATAGTTGAGGCTGAGCAGTAAGAGGAGCAGTAGCTGCTAAAGGTTGGATAATGTGTTAGTGTTTTGTAGTAGAGTCCTATGTGTCGTCTCTGTACTCTCAGGTCCTTGGAGTGTTTTGTAGACATTGTATATTGACACAGGTTTTGGAAGTAGGCCATGGCTGTACATATATGGTTGTATATATGTGAACATGTTATTATATGTAACAAGCTATGGTAAGTTCCCCAAGTGAACAATGATATGTATCATCTTGTGGCATGATATGTAATATAGGTGACAATGTTTGTGGACTTAGATATAATATGTTTATGCTTCTATGGTTATATAAAATTGGTTTTAATTTACCCTATTTTTTGGTAATCCTGGATGTTTAGTATTAGTTCCACGTTTAGTTTTGAGTAATCTCATTTTATGTGGCGATGGGGGTCACAAACTATTTATAAGATAAAGAATTGAAGTACAAATAAAAATAGTATATGCACATCTAAGTCAGACTCAAGTTTGTAAAGGGGCAAGTGAGTAATGTCATTATGGATGTAGATTATGTAGTGAAAAAATAAAATACATCCAATCTCTTGAATGAAGGCCTTTCCTTGATCTTAGTTGTGAAACTCAGGTTGGGGATGAGACAAAAATCCCCATATTATTCACAAGCAGTCCAAGCCCAATCCATATAAGTTAAGATTCCAAAATTGGATTCAATGTGGTAAAACAAGCTATCAGGCGAATGGGCTGATACTATGTAATTTTCTTAATGCTTTTAGCATAGTGTCTATCTTGTAAAAACCTATTCGTGTCATGACTAAGTTAGTAAGAGATTAGTCTTTGCATGATGTCAAGTCCTATGACATGATGCTAGTAGTATATCCTTGCAGACTCCAACTAAGCGATTGATATTGTGTAGGCCACAATAAAGAAAATGGACTGTTCCCTAATATCAATCACAATTGCCTTTAATGCATCATTTTTCTTCATTGTCATAGTCTTTATTTTGTTTTTACCAAACTATTCCTCATGCACCTAATGTTTGCGTTCAATACGCTAGTTATCTTAGTTCTTACGGGAGTCTACATTAGATAACTCAGACATGGTTCAAGCTAAAAGGCGCATATACTTTGGGGGGATTGTTAGTTATATTATCTTTAGATAATTAAGTTAGTATAGTTTTAGCTGAATGTAAGTTCAAATAGTACATATGGAGTGTGGAAGAAAAAATAATTTTTATCTTTTGTAAAAATGGGAAAATATTTTCTCTCACATTCCCAATCTTAAAGCTTTTATGCTCCTTACATGTAGGAATGCATGTGATACTAGTATCCAAAAGCTCTAGGAAAGAATGTGCTTACCCTTGTGGTGGGCATATGGTGAACACACTCATGCACGCATACACACACACAAGATCCTCGCCTTGCCTCGCTGCCCCATGCCAAGTGAGTCCGGATTGGGCTCGAGCATGGACACATGCACGTGGCTCATGGGTAGTGGGGATGTCTTTCATCTTCCATATCTTCTTGCACAAGAGGATAATTACTTATTTAATTGTTTAATTAATTTTCTCTTAAATGATTTATTAAACCAAATAGGAAAGTGACTCGCTGTATTCCTTTATGCATACATGAGCGATCATGTGATTGTGTCTATTTAGGAATAGGTCAGAGGAGTGTTATAATTAAGATACTTGCCATTATGGTTAATCACAACACAGTGTCTACCATTTGTGATTGATGTCCTAAGCAGCTTCCCTCTGTATTTGTCATTTCCTATGTGAGTCGTCTTGTGGTGTCCGCCTCATGTGCAAGATAAACCTTCTCCATCCCCTCTCTTTCTCTTGACATATTTGTTTAGTGGTGGTATTTAATGGCCACTGACTGCACCAGTGGTGTCGTTTATTGTTATCAATGTTTGAGTGAGACAACACATTTCTACTAGTTTGTCAATGAATTAGGACTAAAAGAATGTAAATATGATGCATATTGGGGTGTTGATTTTTTTAAGAACATCTATTTTTGTCAAGAGTGCGATTTAGTTTGAATTTTCTTACTCAATTTTATTATTTCGCCTGATACGTTCTTATGTTTCTTACCCCGATTCTTAAGTTTGACATGTAAATGTTAATTAAATTATTATTACTTTGTTTTTCCTATAAAGATGATTTTAAATCCGATATATATATATATATATATATATATATATATTGCGATTTTGTTTGAATTTTCTTACTCAATTTTATTATTTTTCCTGATATGTTCTTATGTTTCTTACCCGATTCTTATGTTTGACATGTAAACATGTTAATTAAATTATTCTTACTTTGTTTGTCCTATAACGAGAATTTTAAATCATATATATATATATATATATATATATATATATATATATATATATATATATATATATATATATATATTGTGTACTCGAGTACATATATCTTATACATACCCATCTTCATTTCTGATGGTTGCACAACTATACTAAGCAATCTAACCTTACAGTTGTGATGTATAACCTTTAGATAAAATATTTATCAAAAATCATCTCAATCAGACATCTTTAGATCATCTAATGAAGGAAGATGTATACTTTCTAATCATCGACAAGTTGCTGAAATTGCAGAAACTATTGGATAATATATTGCTATATTTTATGATTTATATGAGATATGATTGTAAAATCTTAAACACTTATCCATATGATTGGATTTAATTATTAGACTCCACATATGCTATTTTAATGGCTGGTACACACAATTTACATGTATCGGCCGATACACATTTCCTAACCTACCTCTCTCTCTCTCTCTCTCTCTCTATATATATATATATATATATATATATATATATATATACACACACACACACACACACACACTAGTGAACGCAGACGTGCACATGCACATGCACGTGACATATAAAATTTGTTAGAAATGTGCGGGGAGAGGACTCGTCCGTGAAAGGGTCTCTACGATAAAAGATATTTGTGTTGGTTGTTTGAAAGGAGAGAATCAAGGAACCGTTTTCATGAGGTGGAGAGAGAAATACAAAATTAAAGATAATAAAAGTTAATAGGAGAGTGTGGAAATAAATATTTGTAGGAGCAAAATTCCTTGAAAAAAGGAGAGAAGAGAGTGAATCAAGGAGAGCGCAATATCAAACTCGCTCTTTTTATAGTAGTGTATATATATGTATATATATATATATATATATATATATATATATATATATATATATATATATATATATATATATGGCCCATCTTTATTGCCCGCGCGGGTAGCTACCCGCCCACCCTTCCGATCACTTTTTTTCAAAAAAAAAATTCGAAATTGTAGAGGACTATTTTGTGTAGCTGTCCAAAAAATTTGAGCCAAAAATAATATCATTTGCCCCTCCAAAATAAAAAAAACCCGTCCTTATATATATATGTTGTATATTTTGTACAGAGTTACTTTTTTTGCCAGCAGAGTTACTTTTTTGACACCATAGTTACTTTTTTTACAGCAGAGTTACTTTCTTAGCTAGGAGACTTACTTTTTTGGCTGCAGGGTAGCGAAAATCCATGCTACCCGCGCGGGCAATGAATGAACACCCATATATATATATATATATATATATATATATATATATATATATATATATATATATATATATATATATAGAGAGAGAGAGAGAGAGAGAGAGAGTCAGGCTAAAATACACTCGAGTGTACAGATCGCATGAATACACTCAAGTGTGTTTGCATACCAAGATTATTTTTTACAAAATGTAAACCGTTGATCTTCACCGTCATACTATAACTAGGCTACATACAAATTTTGAGCCCATTTGGATGAGTGTAAGTCACTCATCTAAGGGCAACAAAATCGACGCGCGAAACTAATTTAAAATGCATAATTTTTGCGGTCTTCATAATATGAGCTATACATATCCAAATGTGCTCAAATTTTGTGTATGAGTTGTTCACGATATGTTTAAGAAGATCAATGGATTAGATTTTCAAAAAAAATATAACATCATGAAAAACTACTTGAGTGTATTCCGCTCCGGATACACTCGAGTGTATTCTAGCCTGACTATATATATATATATATATATATATATATATATATATATATATATATATAATGTCTAAATTAGTCCGAATTTAAATGTGAGGAGAATCTTAGTCTTATTTGCTCAATAATTTGATTTTATCTAAATATTAAATGCTCAACAATTCAATTTTATCCAAAAAAATAGATCCCACCAACAAATTTTCAGTTACCAAATAAAATTCCAACTAGATGTATCCAGGCCCGGTCCTAACCCCATAACCAGGAGAAAGGATCTGCTGCTTCTCACCTGATGGGCTGATCGGTTTACACAAGGCAAGAAGATTATCACCGGCCCTGACTAACCGTGACTAGCACGTGGCATTATTTAAAGCAAGGAACAGTCTGCTACTTGGAAACGAGGAACAACAAATCCTGCAGCCAATAACCAGACCAGTTCCCAGTATCCTTGTCTCAACTAACCCATTCCGATGCCAAGCAGTGATGACAGTTTCATCAACCATGTGCCTACTTTATGAAGAGAACGTGCTTTTTCACTAGTTACCACTAGCGCTAAAAGATACTTATAGAATCAGTTCTTCAGTGGTTTACAAACAGAAAGCCATCTGATTGCCAACTAGCGACGTCGAAGAAACATTTTCAAAGACTTTGCGCCAAGCTGGCGACCGTATTTAACTTTTTTGCTCCGGCAACTAGCAGTGAGTTACCCTTTTTATAAGACTTGCTCATATCCGTATAGCACAAGCCCTGTACAAAGATTCATTGCAGTGGTGTTCGGATCACCAAATATAAAGGTGACCCGCTCCATTGTAAACGGCAGAGGGGTGATCGTCTAGATCAGCCTCAGATTCTCAGTTGCCGCAGTACCTGCAATCACCAGCGATTTGTATTAATGGCGTCAGTGAGCCGTTGGGAGGCTAAGGGCACGGCGGCCAGGCGATGTAGGGTCCTTGCCCGTCAACTGCAACCCGCCTCCAGCTCTCAATTAAAATATTAAGTCTTAGATGACTTCCATTAGCAACATACATGAAAAACTTGATCCCCCAAGTATACATTTGCACAAAGCATGGTGCACCGTCTATCTAGTGGAAGTGATATGGTAGATATGTAGATTTTCACAAAGCATGCTACATATATATTATGTTGACTATTGGGTCAGGCTTAACTGGTGACTTGGAGAGCCCAAGCCCAAAATCATGCAGATGATTATGGCAAACACTTGCACATATTATCTAGACAGTGATTCCCCTTTCTTAGGAACTTCTTGATTTAGGCTAACCCACATAGAATAAAAAATTGTATAAATGATACCTACGGACACGAGCTTGCCCACTTCTTTCTTTGCTACCTCATTCATGGCCGGGTTGAGTCACCACTGAGGTTGAACTATTTCTTTAGCTCATTCTTCCATCCGAATCTTGTGTTGGCACAAACTCGGGGAGATTCCTTTGATGTCTGCTATGGACCATCCAAAAGTAGCTCGGTGGTTTTTCAATACAACAAGCAATTGCTCCTCTTCTTCATTGCTCAAGGATGATGATATGATGACAAGAAGCTTTTCTTTTGCATCCAGGAAGACATACTTCAGCTTCAATTCCAACTCAGGAGGGCTCAACAGAGATGGAGCCAGTGGTGGGGGAGGTGATCCTAAGTCTTCAAATATCTTACATAATAGTAGGGTACAACCTTTAGTATCAATACACACTCCTCCAGAGAGCGGCTGCGTGTGTTGTCATCTACTCTATTCGTCAAACATGCTTCCAAAGGTAATTATAGATATATTTGCATTAGGGAATCAACTGTGACCTCCTCCATGGTAGCGGGGTCATAGTCTTCTAGTCTATTATCTGGGTAACGTATTGCTTCTTTCAATGAGATCATCTTGGTGTTTTTAATTATATCAACTACAAGAGTATCTTTTTTTCACCTTGGTCATCACATGAGCCATGTCGAGAAATGGCTTCCCCATACATAGAGAAATCTTGCCCTCCATGTGCTACAACATGTTACACTGTGCTGTATCCCCTCTTTTTTTGAGTGTTCAAACATCTTAATTTCAAACCGGTCATCATAAGTGCCCATTATCAGACGTCCTCTTCCCATTTCCAGGATCATGTCAGTTGTGGCTTGGAATGGCATACTTAGAAAAAGTTTGTTGCCTTTATCCTCTTGCATTTTCATTACCACAAAATCCATAGGGAAAATAAACTTATCCACTTTCACTAGGACATCTTCACAAATGCCATATGGCCTGGCCATAGAGTTGTCAGCCAATTCAATAGTCATAATATTTTTTCTCGTCTCCTTAAGACCTAGATTTTTGAAGGTTGACAAAGGCATGAGGTTGATACTGGCCCCTGAGTCACATAGAGCCTCACCGAACTTGGTCTTTCCTATGAAGCACGTGATGTTGAAACAACCAGAATCTTGGCTTTTAGGAGGTAGTGTTCCTTGAATAAAAGCACTCACCTAATCCTTTAACACTACCACATCAGCCTCAGGTATCCATCTCTCCTTATTGATGATGTCTTTCAAGAACTTTCCATATGATGGTATTTTCTCAATTGCATCAACTAGTGGAATATTGACATATAACTTTTTGAAATCTTCTAAAAATTTCATGAACTACCGGTATGCTTTGGTTACCTTCAAGCTATTTGGAAAGGGTACTGGAGTCACTGGTGTCTTCTGGTGGGGCGGGACATATGCTTTTGATCTAGTATCTTCCACCTCATCTGTGTGCTCTTCAAATGTTTTCTCCTATTCCAAATTATCTGGTTCAGTTACCTCTGCTATCACAATATGAGTTGTTGTTACTATAGCTTCACCTACATCTGTGGTTGTTGGTGCCTTATTCAATAGTGTCTTTCCACTGCGTAGTAGGACTGCCTTGACATGTTGGTTTCCAGACGGCACGTTGGTATTGGCTGGGAACCCCTGTTGGATTGGCTGCTTCAAGGCACCCACATCCACTGCTATTTGAGAAATCTGTGTTTCTATACAGTGGATCCTCGTCCATTGGTTCTGGAGTTCTCTTTGAGTTTGACCAATCAACACTTCATTCTGACTGACTAGTTTTCCAAGCATTATTTTAATATGGCCAATCTTCTTTTGTTCTTATTGATATTGTGCATGGCCACCAAACTATTGTGGCTGTGGTTGTTGCACCTGTGATGGGTCCTATTGGAAGTTTTAGTGATCCTTCCATGAAAACTTAGGATCTTTCCTCCATATATAGTCGTTGCTCCTATATTGTTGTTGTTCGTGCACAAACTTATACTCTTCATCTTCTTTTTCTGAAGGTAATCCGTCATTAGCACATAGATTTTTAGCAATTAGGTCCAATTTTTCATTTGATGCAGAGATGACCTTAGACTCGCTGATGCTCTTGACAGTTGTCGAAAGCTCTCTCTCATCTCCCTGTGATTGATTCTTGGACATATTTTTCAATATCTCATGACAGCTGGTGGGTTTATTGTTGAGGAAGAAACCTACTCTCGCATTTTCAAGTGTAGCCCTTTCTATGTAATGCAGACCGTAATAGAAGATCTTTGCATGTCCTAAAAGATCAATATCATGATGAGGTACCTTCCGCAACATATTCTGGAACCTCTCCCAGGCTTCAGAATAGGATTTATCAGTTGGTTGTATGAAATTATGGATCTTCTTTACAAAGTCATTGATCTTCTATGGGGGATATCATTTGAAGAAGGCGCCAATCATCCAATCCCACATTTCAATATATTCATCATCAAGGTTATGAAACCATGACTTTACACTGTCTGCCAATGATGATGACAAAAGCTTCAGATATATCAAAATTGCCGAAATTATATCTATCTTGATCATATCGGAGTTCTCTACAAAGTTACTGATGTGCACCATCGAGTCTTCAGAAACGTGGCCATGGAAATCTTGGGATTTGACTAAAGAGATTAACCTTGGGTCAATCTTATAGCTAACCACATTGATTACTTGTCTTTTGATTGGTCCTTTCTCAGCTATTAAGATAGATGCTCTAATCCTCTCCCATATTGTCTGTTCTTCTGCTCAATCCCTCATTTTTTCTAACTCAGGTTCTTCTGATGTTACAGGTCTCTAAGGAGGACGTGTCAGTGGTAGTGCTCGGTTGAATCTATTCACAGACCGTCGAACTTCCCTCTCTGTGTGAAGGAGTTCTGCTTGCCTAAACCCCGACAAATGTGGCTCTCCGTAATCGTGAGCTCAAGTATGCACCATATACCAGTGCCTGCAAGTGGAAAATTGATTATTAGAGGGGAGTAGCAAAGATAGAAGCAATACTAATTTTATGATTCAACTCTAAGTGAATATGGAAAAAAAAAGTGTTGGCCTAGAGTGGCTGACCACAACACTCGTAGTGTTGGATGTTACCGTTTCCCCGACAACGATGCCAAAATTTTGACATGCGTTTACCATGCGTTATACGTAAGTGAACGTATCAAAGAAGTATATGCCCTTTTGAGGCCCGAGTCAAATACATGGAAAATGTTCTCCAGAAGACTACTACTAACTATGATCTAATCAATTAGGCCGGTGTAATTGAATGGGTTTGATCGAACAAAAGTAAAAATAGAGTGAAACAAACTTAACACTTAAATTACTCATATTTTGGGAATTCCTTAGGGTTTGGGTTTCATCACATATAACATTACAATTCGTTCCATACACCAATATCTATTACCCCTATTCTTGGATAAAGAGCATGTAGTTAGAACTGCCCACTCCCGCAACATAGTTCACTACCCATCCTAATGCCAATCCCATTTTCATAGCATTTGGTTGATTAGTTAGGTGCTTTATGATTAAACTCTGGGTTTCTCTTCCCATTTATTCTCTGCCTTTCCCAAGGGGTGCAATAAACGGGTAAATCTATGCTTTCTAATCCTTAACCTCTCTCCCAAAATGATTAAGAGTCTAATAATCTATCTATGTTGATTAGGCATAAACAAAACAATGCAACTTCATAGATTTATATCTAGAAAATAGGGATAAAGATGATATTAATACATTAAAATCAGTTACAACGAATATCTGGGCTACTCCCAGGTCCTAAGGAATCAAGGAGTTTAGCCCCACATGGTTTTCATGGACGAATACATGGTAAAGAAAGAGAAAAAGATGGGAAACATTAGAAAAACTAAGTAATCCCTAGTGAATAACTGACCCGGATGATCCCCTACGTTGTGCATGCAATCAGCTGTCTTTCGACTACCGATTCGCCTTTTGGAGGTGCTTTGATTGACCCAAATGAAGCCTTTGGTTCCTTTCTATTCTCTTCTCTTCTATCTCTCTCTCTTGTGTCATGCAACGAAATATAGTTGCCCTCTCCCGTTTGTCCGAACTCTCCTTAGGTCATAGGAGTCACTTACAGTACGAAATAACGTCCACCATTAGATTAGATTTCTATCTTCAGATTTGTCAAATCAGGCAGACTTGGTAGTACCCACTTGGTAGTCGGTAGTACCAAGATCCTAGGGTAGCTGCGACTCTTGACAATGTCAGTACTATCGACTTATCTCGATAGCATCGACTCTTCAGGTCGCCCGAGCATTGTCTTACTGACGCCATCTTGGTAGTACCGAGTTTGTGAACTTAGTAGTACTGACTTTTCATGATTCATCTTGTGCCTTACTAACGTGATTTTGGTACTACTGACTTGTAGTGTCTGTAGTATCTAATCTATGTGAGTCTTTTCTGGGCAAGTGGTACCACCGACTTGTGGTGTCGGTAGTATCAACTCTGTGAAGTTCATTTTTACTTAAAAATGCACAAGAACGTGGATAAATACTTAGGATAAATATTAAACTATCTTAACATAGTAAAACTCAGATAATTTGAGGGGTATTGGGGGCTTCCCAAGATACAATAACTACACAGACAATAGAAAATTAATTGCTCTGATAAGTATTGTCCTCTCTGGTTGTAGAAACCAGGAAAGCCTAGGTAAGTCCTATCCGACTAGGGAGGGATAAACACGGGAGAGATAAACACGGGAGAGAACAACTGAGGGTTGTCATAGTGGAAGAGTAGGTTGGTGACTAGTACACCAACGGAGAGGAAAACTCCTTCCTGCCCCTTCTTGGTGAACGACAAGAGTTCTAGCTGATCCATGTGGACTACTCTAGAGGTAGGAGTCCTTTGGCTACTGCTCGAAAAACAAAGTCAAACTACAGTCTATGGTGAGGCCACAAGAGTCACTGTAGTGGTTGCACAGACTTTATTCATGGTGAAGACTAGGAGCTGCACAACCATCGTCCAACAACAACAACTTGTCAGCAGTTATAAAGAAGTAAGTTTTGTCATTAGACTTGCTCCAGGACTAGGTATAACTTGCTAAAACCATCTTTCCTATTTTATAGCAGTTGACGCGATCTTGCTGTGTTGGGGAATATGGGTAGATAAATTTTTTGTTTTAACTGCTATACTTTGTGCCCGTTCCTACAATCTGTACCAAGGTGGGCTAGTTATTTTTAACTTGACTATTTCTCGCTGTTGGCAGTTGATTATTATGTCAATATGTTGTCTCTCATACTGATCGGGAGGTATTGGTCAGATCATGGAGTCTAACTCTTCCATAGATCTTGTATGACACTAATTTTGACTAAGCAGTGGTAAGTTGGATTTGGGTGGTATGACTCAAATCCTCAGGGCATTTAGCCATGCATCATAACTGGTTAGGGTTATACACAATACTTCATATTGGATGATAACCCTTGTTTGTTCTCTTTACATAGAGATGATCTTAGGTGCATTCAAAGATAATAGATATACTTGTGTTGTGGATATGCTCATGTTATAGATGAGTACATACAATAGCCATGTAGGATTATGGCATTTATTATCACATGATGTTATCTATTATTAGATTTCTAGCTATGACTCTATAATTAGAAATGCCTATACTACTAATCATGCTTATACAGATAGTTGTGCTTATGCTGTTAGATCTACTTATGATATAGATTTGCTCAACATGTTAGACATGCTAATGTTGATAGCTATGATTATGCTGTTAGACTTATTCATGATGATATAGATGTTATGCTACTAAACTTGCTCATGATGTTAGCTATGCACATGCTACTGAACTACTTATACCGTTAACAAGGTATATGTTGATAGTTAGGCTAATGATGATAATTGTTATCAACTCCTTTATGTATTTTGTTAATCATCATTTCTTCTAAGCCTATCTATTATACATGTTTAATCTACTTAGATAGTTTTAATTACTTAACCAGTTGTAATCAATAAGAGGTGTTGAGAGTCATATCTCTCGTTGGGAAATGAGTCTCACCCCGTGGGTCAACACATCTTTTTAGGTGATCGGTAGTAGTGGAAGAAGACCCGTGGAAACAAGGAGGATCTGTGGTTATGGACCTTAGAGATGGTTTTTTAGTTGTCTAGTGTGTCCAAGAGTCTTCCTTGTACTTTCAGGTCTGGACGAAAAAGTTTGTATACAATGTTTTAATCAAATTGGGCTTTTGTTATCATGTTCATGCTTGTTTATGTGGCATATATGAATAATGTTCTCCTGTGTATATATATGATGTGGCTAAGGCCATGGAACAAATTGTATCATATTCCTGGCATAGTATGAATGCAAGCAAGATGTTGGTCTTCAATGCAAATGTTTCTTAGCATGTTGGTGATGTTGAAATTGATTTTAATTAAACAATTTTTCTAATATGTGAGTAATTAATGATAGTTCATGTTTTATATTTTGAGTAACCTCATTTAGTGCGAAGGGTTCCCACATCTTTTAGTGGTCGTGCACAATGAGGTAGAGATCGTACAGTTGAGGCTGAGCAGTAAGAGGAGCAATAGCTACTAAAGGTTGGATAATGTGTTAGTGTTTTGTAGTAGAGTCCTATGTGTCATCCCTGTACTCTCAGGTCCTTGGGGTGTTTTGTAGACATTGTATATTGACACAGGTTTTGGAAGTAGGCCATGGCTGTACAAATATGGTTGTATATATGTGAACATGTTATCATATGTAACATGTTGTGGTAAGTTAGCCAAGTGAACAATGATATGTATCATCTTGTGGAATGATATGTAATACATGTGACAATGTTTGTAGACTCAGATGTAATATGTTTATGCTTCTATGGTTATATAAAATTGGTTTTAATTTACCCTATTTTTTGGTAATCCTGGATGTTTAGTATTAGTTCCACATTTAGTTTTGAGTAAACTCATTTTGTGTGGTGATGGGCGTCACAAACTATTTCTAAGATAAAGAATTTAAGTACAAATAAAAATAGTATATGCACATCTATGTCAGACTCAAGTTTGTAAAGGGGAAAGTGAATAATGTCATTATGGATGTAGATTATGTAGCTACAAAAGAAAATACATCCAATCTCTTAAATGAAGGCCTTTCCTTGGCCTTAGTTGTGAAACTCAGGTTGGGGATGAGACAAAAATCCCCTTATTATACACAAGCAGTCCAAGCCCAATCCATATGAGTAGAGATTCCAAAATTGGATTCAATGTGGTAAAACAAGCTATCGGGCGAATGGGTTGATATTATGTAATTTTCTTAATGCTTTAAGCATAGTGTCTATCTTTTAAAAACCTATTAGTGTCATGAATGTAAGTTAGCAAGATATTAGTCTTTGCATGATGTCGAGTCCTATGACATGATGCTAGTAGTATATCCTTGTAGACTCCAACTAAGTGATTGATATTGTGTAGGCCACAATAAAGAAAATGGATTGTTCCCTAATATCAATCACAATTTCCTTTAATGCATCATTTTTCTTCATTGTCATAGTCTTTATTTTGTTGTTACCAAACTATTCCTCATGCACCTAAGGTTTGCATTCAATACGCTAGTTATCTTAGTTCTTGCGGGAGTCTACATTGGATAACTCAGACATGGTTCAAGCTAAAAGGCACATATACTTTGTGGGGGATTGTTAGTTATATTATCTTTAGATAATTAAGTTAGTATAGTTTCAGCCTAATGTAAGTTCAAATAGTAGATATGGAGTGTGGAAGAAAAAATAATTTTTATCTTTTGTAAAAATGGGAAAATATTTTCTCTCACATTCTCAATCTTAAAGCTTTTGTGCTCCTTACATGTAGGAATGCATGTGATACTGGTGTCCAAAAGCTCTATGAAAGAGTGTGCTTACCCTTGTGGTGGGTATATGGTGAATACACTCATGCACGTACACACACACAAGATCCTCGCCTTGCATCGCTGCCCCATGCCAAGTGAGGCCGGATTGGGCTCGAGCACTCACACATGCACATGGCTCATGGGTAGTGGGGATGTCTTTCATCTTCCATATCTTCTTGCACAAGAGGATAATTACTTATTTAATTGTGTAATTAATTTTCTCTTAAATGATTTGTTAAACCAAATAGGAAAGTGACTCGTTGTATTCCTTTATACGTACAAGAGCGATCATGTGATTGTGTCTATTTAGGAATAGGTCAGAGGAGTGCTATAATTAAGACACTTGCCATTATGGTTAATCACAACACAAAGTGTCTGCCATTTGTGATTGATGTCCTAAGCAACTTCCCTCTATATTCATCGTTTCCTATGCGAGTCATCTTGTGGTGTCCGCCTCATGTGCAAGATAAACCTTCTCCATCCCCTATCTTTCTCTTGACATATTTGTTTAGTGGTGGTATTTAATGGCCATTGACTGCACGAGTGGTGTTGTTGATTGTTATCAATGTGTGAGTGAGACAACACATTTCTACTAGTTTGTCAATGAATTAGGACTAAAAGAACGTAAATATGATGCATATTGGGGTGTTGATTTTTTTAAGAACATCTATTTTTGTCAAGAGTGCGATCTAGTTTGAATTTTCTTACTCAATTTTATTATTTCGCCTGATATGTTCTTATGTTTCTTACCCGATTCTTAAGTTTGACATGTAAATGTTAATTAAATTATTATTACTTTGTTTTTCCTATAATGATGATTTTAAATCCGATATATATATATATATATATATATATATATATATATATATATATATATACACGATTTAGTTTGAATTTTCTTACTCAATTTTATTATTTCTCCTGATATGTTCTTATGTTTCTTACCCGATTCTTAAGTTTGACATGTAAACATGTTAATTAAATTATTATTACTTTGTTTGTCCTATAACGGGAATTTTAAATCCAATATATATATATATATATATATATATATATATATATATATATATATATATATATATATATATATATATATATAGACACACACACACACCCGAGTACATATATCTTATACATACCCATCTTCATTTCTGATGGTTGTATAACTATATTGAGTAATCTAACCTTACAGATGTGATGTATAATCTTTAGATAAAATATTTATCTAAAATTATCTCAATCAGACATATTTAGATCATCTGATGAAGAAAGATGTATATTTTCTAATCAACGATAAGTTGCTGAAATTGCAGAAACTATTAGATAATATATTGCTATATCTCATGATTTATATGAGATATGATTGTGAAATTTGAAACACTTATTCATATGATTGGATTTAATTATTAGACTCCACATATGCTATTTTAATGGCCGGTACACACAATTTACATGTATTGACCGGTACACATTTCCTAACCCCTCTCTCTCTCTCTATATATATATATATGTATATATGTATATATATGTATATATATGTATATATATATATATATATATATTAATGTCTAAATTAGTTCGAATTTAAATGTGAGGAGAATCTTAGTCTTATTTGCTCAATAATTTGATTTTATCTAAATATTAAATGCTCAACAATTCAATTTTATCCAAAAAAATAGATCCCACCAACAAATTTTCAGTTACCAAATAAAATCCCAACTAGATGTATCCAGGCCCGGTCCTAACCCCATAACCAGGAGAAAGGATCTGCTGCTTCTCACCTGATCGGCTGATCGGTTTACACAAGGCAAGAAGATTATCACCGGCCCTGACTAACCGTGACTAGCACGTGGCATTATTTAAAGCAAGGAACAGTCTGCTACTTGGAAACGAGGAACAACAAATCCTGCAGCCAATAACCAGACCAGTTCCCAGTATCCTAGTCTCAACTAACCCATTCCGATGCCAAGCAGTGATGACAGTTTCATCAACCATGTGCCTACTTTATGAAGAGAACGTGCTTTTTCACTAGTTACCACTAGCGCTAAAAGATACTTATAGAATCAGTTCTTCAGTGGTTTACAAACAGAAAGCCATCTGATTGCCAACTAGCGACGTCGAAGAAACATTTTCAAAGACTTTGCGCCAAGCTTGCGACCGTATTTAACTTTTTTGATCCGGCAACTAGCAGTGAGTTACCCTTTTTATAAGACTTGCTCATATCCGTATAGCACAAGCCCTGTACAAAGATTCATTGCAGTGGTGTTCGGATCACCAAATATAAAGGTGACCCGCTCCATTGTAAACGGTAGAGGGGGTGATCGTCTAGATCAGCCTCAGATTCTCAGTTGCCGCAGTACCTGTAATCACCAGCGATTTGTATCAATGGCGTCAGTGAGCCGTTGGGAGCCTAAGGGCACGGCGGCCAGGCGATGTAGGGTCCTTGCCCGTCAACTGCAACCCGCCTCCTCCTCCACAACCTTTGTCGAAAGCCTTCCTGCTCTGGTCACATCCCCTTGCCTCCAATACTACCCACCGGAGGATTACTCGGGACGATCCCTCTTCAACCATCAGCAATTGCGGCGGCTACTGGACGCACACGACATTGAGGCCAGGGACTGGCTGTTCCATGTGATGGAGGGCAGCTCTGTATTCCAATCATCCCAGGTAGATGGAAGGAGGCCTTTCGTCTTCCCTGACTACGGCCAGTCAATGGAGCAGCAGAGGGAGACCACCATGCAGCGGATCATATTTCTGGAGAGCCAGGGTGTGTACGAAGGCTGGCTCACCGCGGCGGGGCCCGAGGCTGAGATGAGGCGGTTTGCGCTATTCGAGACCAGCGGTGTCTACGACCACTCTCTCTTCATCAAGTCCGGCGTGCACTTCTTTCTCTGGTAAGAAACTCCTAGGAAGATTCCCTAACTTTCTAGTGTACTGGTGTCCCGAGATCCACATCAATTATCTTATTACATTCGGTCAGTAATTATCGTAATACCTGGACCTCGTGAACCTGAATGAAAAGCTAAGCAATCGTCACCCACTATCTTTTAATCTATATGTTTACATCATGTGAATATGAAGGTATACGTAATAATTTTGTGCATCATAGGTTTTGCGGGTTTGATTTCACCTTTATTTGATATTAGAATATGGATCCAAAAATTTACCCCTAGCCGTCCATGTAAGCTAAGTAGACTTATACAGATCGGGCTGTGTAGACTATGACATATGTAGGTTGGATCGGACTGGCCAAATCCTTCACGCGTGGGCTGGGACTGGTGGATTAACACATAGTGAAAATGCTGACTGAAGCTAATGGGGGGGGTGTATCCCCCGATAGGAGCATACACACTCATAGTACAGTTAAAATAGAAGCACAAATAAAGCAAACGTACTTGGAGGTTGAGGAGATAACTCATATGCATAGAACCCGAATGACATCATTTACAAATGTACAAATAAGTCAAAGGGACAAAAAAGAATATGTAGACAGGGTTTGTAAAGATCTGATCTTTACGATCAAATATTTACAAAAATACAAAAAATACGAGCAATCTTTATTATAATCATACTTTTACATCAAAATTGTGAAAGTTTACAAATATGATTACAAAGTTTAAGAATGATAATTGATTCCTATCTAGTCATCAACACATGACATCTCCTGCATGTCTCTTCTAGTCATCTTTGTATCATTTATAAATGTGTTTTCAGAGGAAAAAATCACGCATGGACCATAAGAAGGGAAAATAAACGTCAACTATGTTGGTACTAAATTCAATTATTGAGCTATTTTAAAATTAAGAGGTATGGGATCAAATCTAAGTAAGATTTTGCGGGTGGACTATGATATTAACAAGAGGATAATATAGCTATCATGCTAGTTTCAAAAGGCTACAATAATTCAAATGGTAACTAGAACAATAAAGAAATTATCAAAATCAATATCAAGATTTCATAATGAAATGATAGTTCTCAAAACTACTATAAAGATATCAAATTATCCAAAATGAAATGAATTATCCATTAGAACAATAAATCTAATATTTTGTCTTCACCAGTGGCTATAGCGTTCTCCCCTCTATGAGAGAACAACACTTTCTCCTATGGGGTTAACCGGTACTGGGGGACATCTAATTATCCATTATCCACTGCGTAGGGTTGGGGGATATGACTCGTCGAATCTAGTGAGACAAAGCTCTTAACCAATATTATAAATTTTTGTTCCAATATCAAACTCTAACAATATTTTAATTTCTCAATGTTCAACATTCAAATTCAATCGTGGTAAATTTAAACAATAGGAAAAATCTAATAAAATTATTTAATCACTTTTGCAAATATATTTAGATGAAAATCAAGAAGGAAATAAATAGTTCAATAAAGAATCAATAATTTAGTACCCGTTTCAAATCAAGCATTTCTAAATCAAGGTGTGCACAAGGATCAAGATGCCAACTTATCACGAATATAAAAAAAGAGAATGTACTAGGGATATTTGATATTTCTTGGCTTGAAAATCACTTTTTAAGTTCTTTTTAGGTGAAATTACTATTTTTTCCGTTAGGGAGTTTTAGCTTGAATAATCATAATATCTCATATCAAGTTCATTAGTATATCAATCGTCTTCATGCATGTGGTCACTTATGATATTCTAATCATTACCCATTCTTATGATTGTATTCATGTGTCATACATCTATTATGTAATAGCTAGTACTGATCATACGTGTATGTATAATGTACATGTTTGTACATTTTCTAGGAAGTGGTTCACATACCATTATGGATTGCAAAATTAAGAACATAGTTAGAAATAGGATTTTAATGCATTGAATCCCATATCCCTTATTTATCCCTTAACATGCTTATATTGATTTATTTATCCCTTATACATTATATGCATCAATTAAAATGATAGTTAATTTGAGACCGACTGTTGAAGGATATAGTTCAACACTATGGATTTAACTAATTTAATCTCTAACTATTTTATTTGACCCATAATGATATATTATTTCCTCTACTAAATCATATATACATATGTGTCAAATAAGATCAACATTATATATCTAGGTCGTGACTATGATTTGCATAGTCATTACCCTTGTATTTCGGTGATCTGTAGGGTCATGCGTGTTACTCCTATGTATTAATTCCAGAAAATGTAGGTCTTTGTATATGTCATGATTATCATTGCTAGCTAATATATGTGTTTACTTGGGATTTCTTTTATGATTTGTCGAATTAAGCAAAGGAGTAGGGGGAGGTCAGGTATCTGATTACTAAAGGAAGGAGCTCATTGGTGTTCCTAGACTAGACACCACTGTCATTGTATGATTGCCCAATAGTCTGATTGAGGCCAACAACATCTTCATCTACGGTTCAACAGTGAGGATGAACCACACTTCATTTATCTTTTAGGTTGGAGACTAGGGAGGAAAAAGGAATGCAACCGTACTCTCTGGAGTTGGAATCTCATGATTTAAGATTTGAGATGATGGTCAAAGATGATGGATCTAGATAATTGGCTAGAGGATCATGGAGGGAAGGTGTTGTCGAATTCAGTATCTTTCTTGGCAGTGATGGGGTAGTCAGATAGGTAGAGGTGTCCTATCTACTATAATTGGCTAAAACCGATGAAGGGAGGGGAATTTTCATGATACAAGAGGAGGATATGACCATGAGATATGGAGGAGACCTGTAAGGGGGTGGTGTCAGGTTTGTAGTGGTGGTTGTTATAAGTGTCGTGGTGACTTGATGAGGCCCAACACATGCCGCCAGTGTAGAGGACACATGTTCTTCAAGGTTTGATAGAGCGAGAAGATGAGGATTGAAGACACTGAGATCCAGAGATGGGGAGATTTCTATCTGTAGATGCTTAAGTGTTGATGGTGGTGACTACCTTTGGGTGGCATCGGGAGAGGACGTCAGCTATGACTTGTTGCCGAGGGGTTACGATGGGTGGCAGTTGTCTGAGATCTTATACAGATCTCTACAAAAATGTTGACTGCAACAATTTCATGGAGATATGTCTTCTTTTACAAACCAATTAAGTACATTTGTGATGGTCGAGGCATGGTTGAGTCCTAAAGCGGATGAGTTGAATCTGGTAGTCAGAGAAGAAGGTGCATAGGAAATATTTTTTTAGGGTTGCAGTGGTGGTGATGATCGTGGGTGAGAAAAAACCGAGGAGAAGTTTAGAATAGCTGGCCAGGGTGATGAAGGTGATGCCATAGTTGTTTGTAGGTTTTTGACCACTTGAAGTGATGGTAGCATCGAAAGATACAAGAGGATTATGATATTCTAAACTATGATAATGTATTTTGATGCGATTCTAAACTCGAGGATTATGGTATTAACAAGAGGATAGTCTAGCTACCATGTTAGTTTTGAAATGGCACAATAATTCAAATGATAACTAGAACAACAAAGACATTATCAAAAATCAATATCAAGATTTCAAATAAATGTTTTTTTCTAAAAAACTAGTATCAAGATATCAAATGATCTAAAATGAAATGATTTATCCATTGGCACAATCAATCTAGTATTTTGTCTTCACTAGTGACTAGGTACCTAGTGTTCTCCCCTCTATGAGAGAACAACACTTTCACCTGTGGGGGTAACCCGTACTGGTGGGTCTATAATTGTGCATTATCTACTACATAGGGTTGGGGGATGTGACCCACCAAATCTAGTGATCCAAATCTCTTAGCCAATATTTCAAATTTTTGTGCCAATATCAAAATTGTCACAATATTTCAATTTTGCAACAATGTTCAACATTCAAACTCAATTGTGTTGCACTTAAATAAGGGGAAAGACTAATAAAATTGACTCACCACTTTTGCAAAGTTATGTAGATGAAACTCAAGAGGTAAATAAATAGTTCAATATAGACTAAAAAAATTAGTACCTATTCCAAATCAAACATTTCCAAATCATGCAGTGTGCAAGGATCAAGTTGTGAATTTATCACAAATCTAGAAAAAGAGAATGCTTAGGATTATTTGATGTTTCTTGGCATGAAAATCACTTCTTAAGTTCTTATTAGGTGAAATTGCTATTTTTCTCGTTAGGGAGTTTTACCTTAGATAGTCATTTTTGGTTGTTATAATATCTTATATCGAGTTCATTAGTATAGTTGTCATCTTCATGCATGTGGTCACTTATGATATTCTAATCATCACCCATTCTCATGATTGTATTCATGTATCATATGTTTAATATGTAATAGCTAGTATGGATCATACGTGTATGTATGATGTACATGTTTGTAAAACATTTTCTAGGAAGTGGTTCACATACCATTATGGTTTGAAAAATTAATAACATAGTTAGAAATAGGGTTTTAGTGCAATAAATCCCATTTCCCTCATTTATCCCTTAACATACTTATATTAATTTATTTATCCCTTATACATTGTATGCATCCGTTAAAATGATAGTTAATTTGAGACCAATTATTGAAGGATATAGTGTAACACTATGGATTTAATTAATTTGGTGTCTTACTATTTTATTTGACCCATAATGATAGAATATTTCCTCTACTAAATCATCTAAATCATATATACATATGTGTTAAATAAGATCAACATTACATAGGTCGTGACTATGGTTAGTATAGTCATTACCCTTGTATCTCTGTGATCTTTAGGGTCATGTGCGTTACACTTATGCATTAATTATAGAAAATGTAGATCTTTGTATATGTCATGATTATCATTGCTAACTAATATGTGTTTACTTGGGTTCTCTTTTACTGATTTGTCGAATTAAACAAAGGAGTAGGGGGAGGTCGGGTGCCTCATCATTGAAGGAAGGAGCAATTGGTGTTTCTAGACTGGACATCATTGTCATTGTATGATCTACCAACACTCTGGTTGAGGCCATGAACATCTTCATCTACGTTTCAATAGCAAAGTTGAAGCACACTTCATGTATATTCAGGTTGGAGATTGGTGAGGAAAAATGAATGCAGCTATGCTCTCTAGAGTTGGAATCTGGTGATTTCAGGTCTAGGATAATGGCCGCAGATGATGGATCTGGGAAATTGGTTGGAGGATCATGGAGGGAAGGTGTTTCTGAATTCAATATCTTTCTTGGCTGTGAGGGGTCGTTCATATAGGTAGATGTACCATCTCTCTGCTTCAGTTGGCTAAAACCGATGAAGGGATTAGGGTATTTTTGTAAAGGGCTCAAAATGGAGACAATATTATAGTGTTTGGCAATGTGATTGGTGTGTCACCGCTTTGGTGCGGTGAGATGGGCCACCACAAGATTTTTGTCTGGTAGAAAAAAGTTACCGATGAATGCTAATCAATGCTAAAAACAATACAAATTCAAAGCAGTGGGTGATTTTGTGTTTGGTAACAGCGGTTACGAGCGATTGCAACCTGCCCAACCTTGCCCCATCACTGCCCGAGCAATCACACCACTTTACCAAACGAAGCAACTTGGGCTACAGTTTTTTGGGGATGTTTATAATGTGAAGGCAGCATATCAACAAAGGAGAAGAACAAGAGAGGGGCGAGGAAACATTCACCATTTCCATCTGTAACTGTGTGAGTTACAGGTTAGCAGAAGATTAGGGATGGGTCAACACCTTTTGACTAGGTAATTAGGAGGTAATTAATTCCTATTTTTTGGTGCTTCTTTATAAATTTATATCTCCTAATTTTGTAGTTTGTAATTTTGACCATGCCATTAATTAGAATTAATATAAATTATAAAATGCTAACTCCTTTAACCACGATTCTAATGTGTCATATAATTTTATTCACATAATTAATCCAAATCTAGATATCTAAATTTAATAATGTCTTTTTGTGCTATTCTAAAGCCAAGAAGTTCTAATGGATAATTATTCAACTGCGGGTCCCAAGTGGGATGAGTAGACCAAAATAAGGACAATTTGCACTTTCATACTTGATCGTCAAGATATTTCAAATGGAGTGTAAATATGAGTGCAAATTTCACTTTTTGGAGGGTTATTTATCATATCTCAATAATTAAATTTTGTGCTGAATTTTAGTATGCTACATGGTTACCTTTATAGCGTCACCCTACATGGTAAACCCTTGTTTTATCCTCCAATTAAAGTTCCAATTCTCTCTATCACGACTTCTATGAATGCCAGGCAAAGTAATTTTGAGTCAAGTGAAGATTTTACTTGACGTACTTGAATTAGTAGATTGTCCTTTGTATAAATTAATTTGTGCAACCAAGAGAATAATTGACATCATTGGGATTTTAGTTGAGTTCCATTAGAGTCATTTAAGAGGTTAGGATTTGATTTTAGCTAATATTTTTTTGTTCATTATACAAGAGGGCCATCATGGAGGTGGAGTCTCTACATGTGTAAAAACTAGACATGATATAAGGTTGGAGGTGGCAAATAGCATAGAAGGTTCAATTAGGATTTTAGCCAAGCCAATTAGAACTGTGGTCAAGATTATTGAATGTTATTTCAGTCAACTAGAACTTCAATTGATATATACTACTTCACTTGATTGGTCCAATTTTCATCGATTTGACCAAATCAGTGAGCCAACTTGTATCAGTTGAGGCTTTGTGTGAGTTAAGTGGAGTCCAAATTGGGTCAATTAGGGAACATTTAGTATCTAGCTCTAGTCAGGGACATAAATTATATGGTTCAAGACCATTTTCACATGAAACATCTCATAAGGGTCCTGCCTTTCCCATGGAGCTTCTCGTACTAAGATCATATCACATGCAACGTGGGGGTTCATTTAGTTCTTGATCAAGTCATGATGCAATTGAAGTTATAATATTAGAATTTTTAAGAAGGGGTAGTTGTTTTGGTGTTATCTGATTTGTAGTTTTGATCTGTGGATTTTTGGCACAATTACACATGAGGCATCCCTATGGGTTTCCTAACACCTGGGTGCCTCTTGTGGAGCCACACTCAAGTATGGAGTACATCACTAGCTCAAAGTCAGGTTTCGTTGTCATTGATCCATTATCAAAATGTATTAGTATGGTTGTTTGTGCAAATAAACTTTTTTGCATGGAACAAAGCAATGACTGTTGTTTCCATGATTTTTAAGTGTGTTTTCAAATGTTCATGCATATAACATTTCTAAAAGGGCATAATATATGAGAAAGTGCTCCAAAATATTCATACATAACATACTTTAAAATGAGAGCATACATGTAACATCATAGTATATTGGAATTTAGTATCTACATAGTTAGTATGGCTATCTACATTCATTGTTAATTAGTTCCACTTCTTTAAATACTATATACTCTAAAATAATATTCAAATGCCTATCATAAATTACTTTATGCATCATGTGTGTTATCTATGCATATGACAACCTAATTCAAAAGAACACATATACACGTAAAAGATTTAAAAGCATAGTACATGCCTTCCAATTCAGGGTCAAAGCAATAAATGTTATGTATGAAATACAATAATCAGTAGGACAATATAGACAATAGAATGCAAGTACAAAATTGGTTTCACAAAAGGTGGTCAAGTTAGTTAAAAAGGCATGCATATAGTGATTGGACATAGTCCAGGGAACAACTCAAGCAAGATATGCATCAATAAGGATTTAGTTCCACATATATCTATGCTAAAATAGTCCCCTGCTTACCTTGATGAGATTGAAAAAGTTACAACCTAGAAATCTATCAAGACCTTCTCATGTCAAATACTAGTTAAATTATATATCAATTCATACTATGGTTGGATTTCATCCACAATATTTCACTTTATTATTTATTTCCATCAATAGGATATCTATTCCCTCACACCCAATCTCCTTTATATTGAAAGAATGGACCTCAACATATCTTGATACCTATCATTGATCCTAAAGAATCTCTAAAGAGAAGTAAAAGGAACCAAAAGAAAGTTAATGCATCAAAGCTATATTTTTTTGGTCTCCATAAAATCTATATAAGGGAAACTAAACATATACATACAATTGATATCCCATTAATAGGATCCCAAATATATTAGGACCATGTAATTATATACTTTAAAAATGTGATAGACAATTTACAAGAAGTATAATTGTTGATGTCTATTTTTCAATTACGTTATTGAAATACATTTCAATGATGTACTAATTTATGTTAGCTGATGGAATGACCTATACGAAGAAGTTGCAATTAAAATGAATGTCACTATTGTGTTCACCATCATCATGACATAAATGAAAATATATAATGCAATACCACATAAATAAGTGTGCATATATTTTATCATATATATAATTTAATCTTTTATTTATACAGATCTATGATACATAAAACACCCTAGTTTGAGGGGCACTGGTAACTCACACTTGTACATTCCCATCATGAATTTTTCACACAGTCTTCAACCTACTTGGAATTTAAACACTACCCTCACTCCCTAGTAAAATTAGTTTAAATACCGACCAATTATCTAAATACTAAAATTCATGGTTATTGGAGGCAAACGTCCATTCGTCTTTTCCTTTTATTTCTCCTATATAAACCATATTTTTAGGGGTTGTTGAGGTCGAGAAAAGTGCATGGATCTCTATTCTAACTATATACTTGGTACACAATGTATAATATGTGGTAAGGGAAGAGAGGGGTAAGGGACACTTACTTTTGTGTATTCAATTATAATGGGAGGGGACAGAAAGAAAGTTAAAAGATAATCTTAATTAAAATACATGTGGAATAAACACCAAACTAAAATTTTTTATGATTATGGACTATGAAATTATTTGTTTGTATATTACATTCTTTCCCAATAACTTCCATTAAATTAATTTCCCGCCAAATTCCACTTTAAGTTACTTAAACTTTCTCATCAAATATCCATTGTTTCCGTTTATATTTCTATGTTTTAAAATAAGGTTTCCTCCAAAATTTAAAATTCCCTGGGACTTCCTACCATATACCTTTTTACATTTCAAGTTTCCTCTATGATGTGTATCAAATTATATTATGAGTTTCTTTGTACTTTTTGGGTTCTCCATCCAACTTTCCTTGTTCCCTCACATTGTCCCTACAAACTTAAAATTACACTCCTTATTTTAATGCTTCAACAAAGTTCACTTAGATTTCTAAACAATAAAGTTATCTTAAAATTTCATATCCAATATATTTTGATATTTTTCCATGTTTGATATATTTTATTTGATGCATCTGTATACAATTTTTGTTTTCCATCCAAGCTTTCTTATTTTCCACGTGTTTTCTCTTCAACTTTAAATCTCTCTCTCCAAGATTCTCAATAATTACTCCGCTTGTCCCCAACCCATTTTTTGTGTGTGTGGGAGGGGGGAGTGTTAGAATACAACCATGCATATCTTTCCTTCATCTCACTTCATTATATTTCCCAATCCCTTTTTATCATTTTCCCTAACCAAACAAGTTGAACATTTTCTTGTTCTCCTCCCTCCCAATAACTTTTCCCTCATTAGACATGTACTATCTTTCTACATGGATACTTTTCCAGTAATCAAATGTGATATTACTTATTTTTTTGATCATTTGGATCCATTTGTGACTTCTTTATCTTTTTTTTCTCTCCTAAGTGTGTTTGGATATTCAAATTAGGCATGGTAAAAGAACCAAAATGAAAGTAAACATATTCATACTGCTAAACCCAACCCAAATATTCAAGTATTGCAAGGGCTTGTTAGATATGGGATGTGTCAGGTATAATTTAGTTTGGGTCCATGGGGTAAGGTCAGGTTCAATTCCAATAGGGTCCCAGATTTACCACATTCTCAACTTTTTTTGTAAATACTACTAGTATAACTATATACATATAGATGCAGATATACACATACATACATACATACATAAATTCTTTAGATGAAGTCAGGATATGATAGTATTCATCCTCCTCTCCCGACATAGGCACCCGAATATCATTACAATTCATAGATGTTGCCCCAACACCGATGTACACACCAAACAACATGCATCTACATTAAAAAAATCCATCAAACCATAACCCAAAAACAAACATGTATGACGTATAAGAAACTCCAAATAAACCAGAACCCATCTATGTGTAACATATGGTATTTTACATCTATCTAATTCTATCAAGACTTTTTATATCATCAAAAAAATCAATGAATCATGAAACACCTTCAAGTCATTAAAAAGTCTCGAACCCAACCAAGCTCCTACAAGACAGTATTAACCACTCTGTGGGTAAGATACCCACTGATGCCCCACTCCTCCAAAAGGATCTTGATCCCCCTACATACATGAGAAATTCCCCATGGTGGTTCTGCATTCCTCTAAAAGATCTCCATCAAAAATGAGTCATCTGCCTCTATACACGATAGTGTTAGATTGACATTGTCCATAAATAATGTTCAACACAACCACCATGACATGTACACTTGCCTCCAAGTGGGTCACAACAATAAAGCAAGTTTTTGAAGCCAACACCATGCTTTGAGATCTCTCTTTCTCCACCACAGGCACCCATCTTTTCCTACCCCCTCAACTACCACTGAATCCCTAAAATCTAGGTTCAACTCTTAACTATTCAAGTTTAGGGGCTGCCACCTTAGGAACCTCACCTCCTTAAGAATTCAATGAGGTTACTGAACACCAAAAATAATGATACTACTCACCAATCTACTAGTCGTGACCTTCTTGAATGAAAATCTCCTACTGACACCTTGAATTACCTCTATCAGATTCTTCCATAACTAATTGGTATCCATCCTCTTCCCCTAAAAAACTTGCTGAGAAACCTTCCCCTCCAATTCACCCATACCTCTAGGTTTGAAGTCTTTTCACAAAAGCACCCCTAGAAGCATAGTCAATTGACATGTCTCCAACAAAACTCCAACTTCTCCCTATTGTATGCCCATAAGATATCCTCCCCATCCAACTCCACCAAGTCCACAAAACAACCCCAAATCTATTGGGAAAATGAGCTATCCACACAGAGATGATCCACATTTTATACATGTGGTGTGTGCAATATCTCACTTCTAGATGCAATAAGAATCTAAACCTATGAGTTTTTATCAATAATAGGTAATGCCATGTGTAATAACTTCCATATCGCAACATTAGCACATGATGGGATGATCATGTTTTTTTCACCAACTACTCTACTGTTCCTGAATATATCAAACTACCCACACTAACCTCTTATTGATTTTAGTAGGAAGCATCCCCTTTGATCCTCCATCTAAGCATGTGTATCCCCTCTATCTTCCACAAAGCTACAAGAATGAGCAACATTGTTAGCAGTCACTCTTCCTCTAATATACCCACAGTGGATCCCAGTCCCAGCTAACACCCTCCAACCAGACATCCTCCACCTTAACATGAATGTTTACATCATTTAGGTGATGCACAAAGGTATGAAGGGGAGGGCCACACCATCTATCAAACTAGAAATTAATATATCCCTTTCCAATAATCCATATCACCTATAGAATCACCAGAGAACACAGACCAAACCTTCCTCCACAACGGAGATGGGAAAATTTAAAGAAGAATATTGTGTGGGTGTGTCACATCCCTACTCACCCTACTTCTTTTATATTTGGATATACAAAGCTTATACCACATTGATTCACCAATCAAGATCTCCCAACAACTATTAATAAAGTATGCCTTATTCCCCTCCACCAAGTAGGGTATACCAAGCCCACCATGTCTATTATCCTTGTCAAGATAAACCCAAGCCACCCATGATTTCCTCTTGGATATGTATCGTGTCTCAAAAGAAATATAGACATCACTTACTCATCTTGCTTCAGGACTGAAGAGGGGACCAACAACACAACCATGGAATACAAAGGAATCAAAGCAAGGACATGTCAGTAAGAGAAATCCTACCTGCAAACAAAAGCAACCATGATTTACATCTAGCAAGGTTGTCCTACATAATATACACCACACTGGAGACATGTTCTGCATTTTGACCACCCACAACCAAAGAGTACTGAGGTAATCCATCAGTAGTTTGTGGTGCTAAAAGCCTAAGGTATGGCTAACTACCTCCACTTCAACCAACTCCCTAGTTCCAATAAAAACCCAGACTTCACCTAGTTAATTCTCCACTCTAAGGATGTATAATAATATTCCAAGAAGGGTTTCATCTAGATGTAAAATAAGGGTAAGATCTCCATGAAGAACACTAGGTCATCCACATAGAATATAAGGGTTGCGGAGGTAGCACCCGTTCTTAATACCTATCTATCTTCTCCTTATCCACCTACTCCTTATATCTCCTATAGAGGGTATCCTCATAGGGAAAAAATAACGTTGAAGACAAGGCATTCTTCATCTTCAAGCCTCAATTCATGGGGAAGAAACCTGTAGAAATTCCATTGAGGACCATCGGCACCCAAGAGTTTCTAAAGAAACTCATACACATGGGAATAGTGCACTCAATGAAGTAGAATTACACAAGATCTCTATGAGGAAGTCATAAGACTTAATACACACACACACACATATATATATATATATATATATATATATATATATATGTATATATATATAGACATGGATGGGGTGGTTCAAGTTAATTCACTTAATTTATTTATGGTTATGGTTCAATTCATGTCATTTTTGGTGTCAAATGTATTTATTTGAATTAGGTTGGATCCAAGCAATGTTAAAAAAACTCGACCCATTTCCACACCTAACTTATATGCCTCCTTCACCTCTAAATTCATGGGAGATCTTCCTATTGAGGGGTACATGTCCTTGTCAAAATGAGTATCCCATTTTGGTGAAAATAATATGGTTTTAAATTTAGTCGCGTGACGGGGAGTC
This sequence comes from Alisma plantago-aquatica, assembly GCA_963693085.1. Lineage (NCBI taxonomy): Eukaryota > Viridiplantae > Streptophyta > Magnoliopsida > Alismatales > Alismataceae > Alisma > Alisma plantago-aquatica. The sequence continues at coordinate 475,190,474 of OY856409.1, forward strand.
AAGCACATTTGATGCACATTTAGTATGTTCCTAACCAGTCCTGCCTCCTTATGATCTACCACCAGCCACTAGGCCCCAAAATTTTATTACTCTTCCGCCACCCATCCGATGTACCCCATCCACTTGCTTCCTTTTTTCCTTTTCTGCCTATTTTTGAGAGAGATATATAATATAAGGGAATGGAGACGAGGGAAGTTAGGAGAGAAGTAGGGATAGGAGAGAACATATGGTGGTGACGATAGAAGTAATGATGGGGAGGAGGGAAATTGTGGGGGATAGGGGCAAAGTGGAGATGGAAGTAACCAGTGAGATGAAAGAAATAATGGGGAATAAGAGGGAAACAAAGAAGGCAGAGGCGGAAAATAGTGAGAGGAAAGGAGGAAAGTAATGAGAGGAGTGAGGGAAAGTGAGTAGGGAAGTTATGGGGGAGGTGAAAAATGAGAAGCACAAAGGAGAAAAAGGAGGCCACAGAACAAACTTAAGGTGCAAAACACAAAGAAGTAAGCACTAATGTGAAAAAATGTGTGAAGAAAAAAATGAGATGCCAATGGACAAAAATAGGTTGTTGAAACATAAAAAGAAGACATGAAGAAGCGAATAGTACGTGCAAAGAATGAAAAAGAGACACATACACTTAAATTGAGGTACAAGTGGGCAATAGGCTCCAAATAGGCAAAAAGGAGGCACACATAATAGAAATAGGAGGCACCTAATTTTCTATTCTTTGTGCCTCATTTTTCACTCTTTGTGCCTTGTGTTCCTTGTTTGGCGCCTCCTATGCTTATTTTTGTGCCTCATTTTTCTTGTCTTTGCGTCTCCTTTTCCACACTTCATGCCTCCTTTTCTGCTCTTATTTGTGACCATGGCACATTGTTTATACTCTTGGCACAATTTTTTTTTATGCACCCCTTTTTAGAATTCAACACTCCCTCTTTAATTTCTTTATATGCTTCTCTTTTTCTTTCTGCATCCTTTTCCCCACTTCATGATGTAATTCTTCTCTTTTTATCCCATCTCTATCACTTACAATCTATCCCCTTTTGTCAAAGTCACCCAATCATCACTGTTATAACAACCCATGTTTTAGGACTGCGTTTGATGATGTCAAAGTGTACCCAACGACATGTGATGAGTGCAGTGATTTCAGGTCTAAGAACCACAACCACCACCATCATTGTGAGAGCTGACTATGACTTCCATGATGATGGCTTCCATGTGTCAGTATCACGGTGGGTCTGTCTAATACACTATTCTCTAACATGTATCTGTGTGCTTGGTTTGATATTGCCATATCATGACCAATGAGATTCAATCATCAACCAACTCACACTCTGATCTTATGTGTCATTGTTGTCTATCAACCTTCCATAATGACAACCGATCGTGGACATAATGAAAATATGTATATGTACTCTTAACATTTGTTTGATCTCATTTCTTCCAAGTCTAATACTTGAAAACATACGTCATCGAGTAATAATATTCTATAGACATTTATTATGTTATTCATTATCTCATAATTGAATATACAAAATAAATTGGAAGCTTGCCTTTGTTATTAATCAAATCATTTATATGTTTTGCCATTACAATCATCATATTATTATATCTCTGGGCATACATACCAATAGACTCCCACTTGTACTTAGATCCAATCACCTATGGATCTCATCACAAGTGACCTAACATGACCATCATGCTTCTGCTATAAAAGTGCTTTTATAGTGGGTTTAGCAATGTTTGCTTTGAGTTGGTATCTTGTAATTTTCACATCTCTTCACTGTACAACTACTCATATGAGATGGAAGTGTTATAGTATGCTATCTAAGATTCCCAACCTAACAAGTAGCTCCATTATTGTCAATAGTATTTCTATTGTATCATTAATGGTTAGAACCTCACACAAGTTCATCCATATGAACTTCTTGATCCGTACAATATCCTCTGTTGTTCTTATAAAATAGAGATACTCGACTTCTTTTGTATATTTGAACAACTGTCATTAGATTTCTAACTTTCAGTTCTTATTTAATATCAAACACTATTGCGATCATTTTGTCAGTTTGGAAGCTTGCATCGGTGTAACTCTTTACACCCAACTCTTCCTTATTACCATAACCAAGGAACCGATCCTATTAGTGCTTCATAAGCACTTAAGGATGTTTTGTTTGGTAGTCCAATGACTTTCACTAGCATTTGACATATACCCTCTCGTCATGTCCAATACATAAGAGATTGCTAGGTAGGTATATATGTGTCTTCTCATCATGTCAAATACATATGAGATGACTGTATATCCTCTCATCATGTCCAATACATACGATATTATTGGATATCTTCTCGTCATGTCCAATGCATACGATATAATGAGATAAGTACATATCATTACATTCAAGATAGATCCAATTGCAAATGCATATGACATCTACCCATGTGTTCCTATTCTTCATAATAATTGGGACACTTAGATCTTGAGAGACTAACTCCATGGATCATGGACACATTTTCTTTCATTGAGTCTTACATGTTGAACCCTTCAACATTTTCCAATGTAGGTACTCTTACTTAGGTCAAGAATCTTTCTAGATCTATCTCTAAAGACCTCGATCCCTATCTCATAGGATGCTTTTCCTAAACCCTTCATATAGAAGGTACTTTCCTTTCCAGGTTTTAACATTTGCAGGATAATGACATTATTCCTCATCATTATGTGGAATATTAAATATGCTCCCATTAAATCTTTTATAATCACATATTCCAACTTCATTCTGACTGAAGTCATAGACTTTATTTGCATCAATGGATTTATAAAACCATTAGGATGTGTCACGTACACATCCTCTTAATTATTCCAATAAAGGATTGCAATTTTAATCATCCATATGCCAAATCTCATAGTCATACTAAGCTGCAACAACAAGCATAATTCATATGGATTTAACCACGGTAACTGGTGAAAGGACTTTATCATGTTCAACACTTTGAACTAGTCTAAAATTCTTTGCAACCAATCGACCCTTATATGTTGGTCTTCTTATAAAGACCCAAATGCACCCTATGGGTTTTACTCCTTCAGGTGGATCAACCGAGATCATACCTTTTTGGTTTACATGGATTCTATCATTGATCTTATGGCGTCAAGCCATTTCTCATATTCTGATCCCTCAGTAGTTTCTAGGTAGGTTGTTGACTCATCTCTATGATCAACTTACGACCTTCTTGAGTCATAAGATATTATAATCTTTCAAACTCAAGGCATCTTCTACTAGAACTATGAGTTATGTGTTTACGTAAGGAACTTTAGATTCCACAACAACTTGTGATTCTCCTTGTTCCTGTTGTACCTTTTAAGGTTCTATGTTTTCTTATTTGTCTTGAACATTTTGAGTTCTACTTTTCCTCCCACTGATTCCCTAGAACTAAGTTCCCTTTTAGGAATTCATTCATCCTATCAACCAACACTTTGTTGTCGGGTTGGAATATAAGTAGTATTAAACATGATAACATTCATGTGATTTGTGGATAAAGCCTATTAAGAAACAATTTTCTTATATAAGCCTTCAATCTTAATCACTACAAAAGACTCATCGGGACTCCTCCCACACCATATCTCACATGGTGTCTTTTGAACCAATTTACACAGTAACTTTTTTTTAGTGTAAAGCATGTGCCAAAAGGAATTGTAAGATCAACTAGATTTGTTGATAATCTCACCATGACTTAACATGATGTGATACCTTCTTTCTGACACATCAACATGTTTTAGGTGGAGTTCAATGTGATACACAATCACGATCTCTCCAGAAGGTCCTCAAACTCTTGGTTTAAAATATTTCAACATTGATTACATCAATGTATCTTAATACTTTGCCAATTGAGTTACGTGCTTCATTCATAATCTCCTTGAACATTTCAAGAGAATCATACTTGTATTTCATTAAATACAAATTTCAATATCTATTGATCGTATTAGTAAATATAATGAGGTACTTGTAACTACCTTTAGCACTCATTCTAAAAGGTCTATGTACATTAGTATGTACTAGTCCTAATGGAATAGTCGATCTCCAACAACATCTAGTGAAGATGCTTTTATCATATTGCATAAAAAATAAGATATGCATGCCTCTATTGGTTCAATAACCAAAAGAGTCTAGATAACCATCCTATGGATTCTAGAAATTCATTTCTTGTTTATGCGCTCTAGATGATAGTGCTATAGCTTGTTTGAGTTATCAAGTCATTCAATATATGAGTCATACACATTTGTCTTTACAACTATCAATTATCGTTTGTGAGACATATGACATTACCATAAAAAATCATATCTTTTGAGATGAAACATAAAATTCTTGTCATACAAAACATATAATGTTTTCATCAATGGCAAGTACATAATAGCAATTTACTAATTCTATTATGTGCCCATAATGACAAATTTCCAACTATAGAGGCAGCAACCCTTGCTCCACACAGTTGTAGCTTACTTCTTATCAGGTCCTAAAGTCAAGATCTTGAACTTTATGTTCTTCCTGAGATCCTCTATGAAGAGGAAAGTTCTTTTCCATGTCCAAACAGGTGACAATGGTGGCGCTTTATTTTCTTTATCCTTTAAGTGAAAAGGACAAATTCCTTTTACACTTAACCTTCTCCATATATTGAGTGCAGAAGACTTGGGCCTTATCTTAGCCTCAAAACACTTCTTAGCCTTTCTTTTACCCTAGGACTCCCTACCGCTGATTACCATCATGGATTTGTCCTTCTTCCTTACATTGGCATAAACATGCCAATCATTTGATAAACTGACTATATGATTGACACGTGTTTACCGTGTGTTATATGCAAGTGAACATATCAAAGTAATATAGGCCCTTTTGAGGCCCGAGTCAAACACAAGAAAACGTTCTCCAGAAGACTACTACTAACTATTGTCTAATCAACTAGGTCAGTGTAATTGAATGGGTTTGACCGAATAGAAGCAAAAATAGAGTGAAACGAACTTAACACTTAAATTACTCAGATTTAGGGAATTCCTTAGGATTTTGGTTTCACCACATGTAACATTGCAATTCATTCCTTACACCAATATCTATTACCCCTATTCCTAGATAATGAGCCTGTAGTCAGAACTACCCACTCCCGCATCGTAGTTCACTACCCATCCTAATGCCAATCCCATTTCCATAGCAATTGGTTGATTAGTTAGGTGCTTTACGATTAAACGCTGGGTTTCTCCTCCCGTTTATTCTCCACCTTTCCCAGGGGGTGCAATAAAGGGGTAAATCTATGCTATCCAACCCTTAATTTCTCTCCTAAAATGATTAAGATTCTAATAATCTATCTATGTTGATTAGGCATAAATAGAACAATGCAAATTTATAGATTTATATCCAGGAAATAGGGATAAAGATGATATTAATGTATGGAAATCAGTTACAATGCATATTCCCGGGTCCTAAGGAATCAAGGGTTTTAGCCTCGCATGGTTTTCATAGATGAATACATGATAGAGAAAGAAAAAATGTGGGAAATATTAGAAAAACTAAGTAACCCCTGATGAATAGCTGATCCGGATGATCCCCTACATCGTGCGTGCAATCGATTGCCTTTCGACTGTCGATTTGCCTTCTGGAGGGTGCTCAGATCGTCCCAGATGAAGCCTTCTATGCCTTTCTCTTCTCTTCTCTCCCTTTGGTGTCATGCAATGGAATATGACTACCCTCTCCCATCTAGACGAACTCCCCTTAGGTCATAGGAGTCACTTACGATAGAAAATAACATCCACCATTGGATTAGATTTCTAGTTCAAATTTGCCAAATCAGACAGACGCGGTAGTACTGACTTGGTAGTCGGTAGTACCGAGATCCTAGGGTAGTCATGACTCTTAACAATGTCAGTCTTATCGACTTGTCTCGATAGCACTGAGTCTTCAGGTCACCCGTACATTGTCTTACTAATATCATCTTGGGAGTACCGAGTTTGTGAACTCGGTAATACTGCCTTTTCATGATTCATTTTGTGCCTTACTGATGTGATTTCGGTACTATCGACTTGTAGTGTTGGTAGTATCGAATATGTGTGAGTCTTTCTGGGCAAGTACTGACGTGAAGTCGGTACCACCGACTTGTGGTGTCGATAATATTGACTCTGTGAAGTTCAATTATACCTGAAAATGCACAAGAACGTGGATAAATTCTTAGGATAAATATTAAACCATCTTAAAGAGTAAAAATCAAATGCATTTGAATATCACATGCCATTACTAGAATATCATGCATTATTAATCAGATAAATGACAAATGAACACATAAAATCAAAGAAAATATCCCTGTGAAAATGACTAAAACCCCATGCATCAAACTCCCCTAAGCTTAAATATTGCTAATCCTCGAGCAACACTACTCTTGGATCTGTTTGATGTAAGTCAAAAAAAGTATACAAACATGAACTCTTTTCTTAATCATTTTCACTGGACAATTCCTGAACTGGCCTCCAATGGCCACTGAACCAATAACTGCTCTACAATGACAAAAAATTTCCATAAAATACGTCTACCTTTTGATCAATGAACACTATCAACAAAGCAGTTAATATCATAATAATTCAGGCATTCACTTGGTGCACTATGTGATTTCCTAAACAAAATTGCTCTTTCCTAACTATCAACTACTTGAATGCAGATCTCCTTATAATCATGGATGAGGAGATAAATCATTTGAGTGGCCTACCAATGAGAGAAATTACTGATATGAGATGGTGGCAATTGAAGAAACACAAGTACATCCAACTTATTTATGTAAAAAGAATGATGACCTACATGAGTGAAAAGAATGTTATGCATGAGACCCAATGCCTACTGACTTTTTCTTTCTTTTTCTTCTTTTTGACACATGATGCATGTATAAAGCTATCTCATAAAAAAAAAGAGACTGTAAAAAACAAATAAATGTGTCATGTGAATTAGTTCATCCCTTCAAGAAGACTTAGAGACATACTTTCTCCTAATGAAATCTTGAGATTAAAATTTTCTAGCTCATAATTTTTCTTGTCTTTGGCATGATTGAATTATGCTTGGGCTTTCACTTCATATTTTTTTCTCTTTTTTTTTGATGTGGAGGTATGCCCCTGCTTCAATCTTCACAATTAGAGACTACAATGCACATGACAAAAAGAAATGAATGTGATGAAATATATGTAATCTACATGCAATTTCAATGCAACTAAGATGGTATGCACTAAGATTGTTTGTGCATACAAATGCAATTTTTTTTCTTCAAATGCATATAAGGATAAGATCTAATCTACCATGTCACCTATCATGACATGCAATGCAATAAAAATAAAGAAGTTGGAACACTCATTCATATTGAGGTGGTGATTCAAAATTGGATGGCAAGGATGGATGGAATCACATAACTAAGAGACAATGTATTTGAATTAGATTATGATATGTCCCTCTTTAATGACATGTGCACATGGTAATATTAAGATTTCTTTCTTAGTTTTCCATTTAAGATCTCGTTAAAGGTTTGATCAGCTTATGCTCAACAACATCTTCATTCACTTTTCCATTTTGATTAGATGTTCATTCATATCCTATATCCTAGAGCAGACTTAACCAAACACTTCCTCGAGCGGTGATGGACAAAGATGTCACATGTTAAGCTATGAAGACACAACCATTTCATTGCACTAACCACCTATGATCGGAAAATGCAACCATACATTATTGCTCCATGATTATACTAGATAGGCGTAGATCCTAAAAATGCATAACTCAAGCTAAAAATAAAACAACTAAGATAAAAATGTAAGAAAAACTATAAAAACTAAGATGGAATGTTGTTCTAGCACCCCCCAGGCTTGACTATGACTATGTCCACATAGTCAATACTCACACTTAAGAGGTGGAACAATAGTACCATTGCTCAAAATGGAGGTGGCTGAAGCATGTTGGGGTCGTGAGGGGGGAACATCCCCTGAAAAGATAGATTAGGCAGTGGCTAGATCAGGAGGTGGCATCTGCTGTAGCTGCGAGTACCCTCCGAAGTATCCCTGGTTCCAATAGTGGACGAAGAAGGGCAGTTGATATTGCTCCATTAGCTAAAGGTGCATATGAACATTCTCTTGGTTGGCCAAGAGAATGCGTTCACTTCTTGTATATCACCTGCTAGTTTTAGTACGACCTTCCTTGTATGTTTTTCACACCAGCCAACGTCGCCTGATGCTGCTGTTGTCCAGTTTGGATCTCCTGCAACATGGTATACATACCCTTCATGTTGTATGGGTCTTGCTCCTCCTGGGAATGAGGCGGAGCAGAAGAAGTCGAGGTAGCATAGGTGCGGGCCCGTTTGCATGAGACCTCTCTCCTAAGGATGGGGATGGTGGGTTCCACCTCCTCAACACCGTCAGAGTTGTCATCACCTTGCTCCTCATTGTCATCCTGAGCTGTTGTCTTGGGTGGATCTTCTGCCTCCCCCTCATCCACTGGCCACCAAAGATGGTTCACTCCATGCAAGTTCAAGATGAGGTTAGGGAGGCTCCTCTCCCAAAACATTCCTCGACGTGTGCAATGTGCATAGAGCACATTATGGTGGAAGTCGAGGAGGGCCACCTTATGGAAGTGTAGGAGGTCTAACTTCTTTGTATTTTCCATTTGTGTGAGAGTGGACAAATCAAGGTGAAAGTATAGTGCAATGGAGGTGATGAGACCCCCAAATACAATCGACACCTTCCTTGTCACGTTGCACCGAACAGAGATCATGTGGAGAAGAAGGAAGGCTCCAAAGTTGATGATCTCTCCATCCAGTAACATATAGATTGAACCTTTCCTTGAGCTTGATCGGAACGAGAAAATATGGTGTTGGTGCATAGACGGTGAAGGATTTGAGCAAAGGGGTGCTCGATGTCAATAACAGAGTTGACATGCCAATTTATGTGAAAGCCCTCTGGCACCTCAGTCAATTGCTTCCAAGCCAAGTCGAAGTCGAAATCAGAAGAGGCCGAGCGTTCTGGGACGTGAGCCCAGTTGAAGATGTTGTTGAAGACCCACAGAGTGATGAAGTAGTTGTTGTTGAAGAGGCGGAAGCTGACTCTGCCTTCCCGCCATTGGCCTCCTAACTGTTGCTCGGGGGTGATAAGAACATCTACCGATGCTAAGAACTCAAGGACGAGTTCCGAGTAAGTTTGCCAGTCACTAAAGATGGGATTGTCTCTCTCCATGAACTACTTCTGACACACCCATAGCATGTTCTCGATGAATCTCATCCTCTCGATCAATGTGCGATCTCCATATCACGTTGGTATCATCAGCCTTGTCTGCAGCTCTTCATAGAATTTCCTGATCTTCGAGGATGAATGTTGGATGCAGGTTGGTTGAGGGACTAACACGCCTTGATCCGTCGACGTAGAAGGGCCTCTCCTTGGTGCCATGATGCTAATGCAAGAAAGAGGATTAGGAAAGAGAAGCTCGATGGAGATCGTCAGCTTAGTGAAGATCATCAGCGCCCAGTGCAGCTCTGCTCTGAGTTACTGGAGGAGTGGAGGAAGTGGTGTGTAGAAAATGGGTTCACCACCCCTCCTTATATAGCTGAGTCGGGCAGAGTCGGTACTACTGACATTTGTATTGGTAGTATCGAGATGCAGACAAAAATACGTGACTCGGATGTATCAACAACTGATATTTGATGATGTCCCTGATGCAGATCACTCGAAGTTGGTAGTACCAAGTTCAAGTCAGGAGTACCGACTAGAGTCACGAATCGGTGCTACTGACTGTGTGATGAAGCTTGCATCTGCTGCTGAATTGAGCATCCACAGATTGTTGATGTCATGCGTCAGTACTACCAATGAGAATGTCGGTAGTACTGAGTTGGCAGTGATGGCTCAGTACTTTCAAAATTTTTGTCTCGATGTTCTGATTCTGGGCGCGTTAAAAAGTCAGTAGTATCGACTGGGGTGTCGATACTACCGAGAGCTTATCAGTTAAAGATAAAAAATATTTAGAGATTCAGTAGTACCGGCTTGGAGAGTCAATAGTACCAAGTCTATCTTGCTTATGAGGGTGGCTCACTGACGTAATCTCAGTAATACTGACTGGGTGTCTCGATAGTACCGACCTGGGAAAAAATCTACACACCACACACACGAGTCAAGGTACCTTTTTTCAAAAAAATAAAAATACAAAGACAACTACAGTGCAAAAATGAACATGAATAAAAGCAAAAAGAACATTGGCTTGCCTCCTAACAAGCACCATTGTTCTGAAAAGCGGTAATCGGTATACGGGAGGAGAGGGTACCGAATAGAGTATATACGGTATGCGGGAGTATAAGTGGGAGAATATTCAGTTTTAATCGATTTTGATTTTTTTTAATATTAACCATAAAGATATGTAAATTATATATTGACCATATAATAATGACAATGATAAGTAATTAGAAACATTTATAAGTAATAGAGTAATATTGCATTCATAAGTAGTTAGAAACATTGATGAAATTAGAGAAGAAAACATTGATAAGTAATTACAAACATTGATAAGTCATAGACTAATATCACATTAATAAGTAATTAGAAATGTTGATAAGTAATAGACTAATATTGCATTAATAAGTAATTAGAAACATTGATAAGTCATAGACTAATATTGCATTAATAAGTAATTAGAAACATTGATAAGTGATAAGACTAATATTACATTAATAAGTAACTTGAAACATTGATGGAATTAGGGAAAAAACATTGATAAGTAATTAGAAACATTGATAAGTCAAAGACTAATATTGCATTAAGAAGTAATTAGAAAAATTGATGAAATTAAAGAAGAAAACATCAACAGTAAGGATCAGTTCAATAAACACTAATTATAAACTTATAGAGAAAACATGAGGAGAAGACCAAATATGTAAATTGGAAGAAGAGAATGTAATTGTAATGACCAATAGTAGTATTAGAAAAAATTAATGTAAAAAAAATTATTACTAGCATTTGATTTTGAAAATCACCGATTAATCAGCCGATTATTCCCCCGATCGACCGATTAATCGGTCCTGGACCGATTATAGGCCGATTATTCATAATCTGAGCGGTAGACCCCCAAAAAGGAATATTCGGCCGATTATTCGGCCTAAGCGGCCGATTTTCTGAACAGTGACAAGCGCTATTGTTTAACGTCCTAGACTAGACGTTCCTAAGAGCAAGAATCTAATGGATCTCGATAAGTTGTACCTCTTCTATTCTCTGCTCCACGTCTCCACCATGGTAGTGCTTCAATCTTTGGTCATTAACAAGGAATGACCTAGTCCCGTCTAAAATTTTCACTGCACCATGGGGAAAAACTTGCTCAATCACAAACGGTCCACTCTATTTGGACCTTAGTTTTCTCAGATGTAACTTAAGTCAGGAATAAAAAAGGAGAACCTTTTGTCCTGGAAGAAACACCCTATTCACAATATGCCTATCATGAATCTTCTTTGTACTCTCCTTGTAAATCTTATAACTTTCATAAGCATCCATCCTAAGCTCATCTAGTTCATTCATCTCCAGTAGTCTTTTCCTACCTGCTTCATCCAATCCAAAGTTTAACTTTCTCAATGCCCATTTCACCTTATGCTCAAGCTCTACTGGTAAATGACAAGCATGACCGTAAATCAATATCGCCCCTATAGGTGATTTCTAGGCCGTCCTATATGCCTAAAGAGCATCTTTAAGAACAAAACTCCAATTTGTCCTATGAGTGGAAACTGTCCTTTCCAAGATCTTCTTCACTTCTCTATTGGACACCTCCACTTGACCCTATGTCTGTGGGTGATAAGGAGTACCCACTTGGTGTTTCACCCCATATTTTCTAAGTAGGGCTCTCAATTTCCTATTGGTGAAATGTGAGCCACCATCACTAATAATCAGTCGGGGAACACCAAACCTGTAAAAAATGTTATCCTTCACAAATTTACACACCACTTGAGTGTCATTGGTGCATATTGGAATTGCTTCCACCCACTTAGATACATAGTCAACCACAAGTAAAATATACATGTTAGAATTAGATGACACCAATGGACCCATGAAATCAATGTCCCAAAAATCAAAAACCTCAACCTCTTGAAACACATTCAATGGCATCTCATGTCACTTAGAAATGTTACCTACACATTGGCATGCATCACAATGATGAACGAAATCATATGCATCTTTAAACAATGTTGGCCAATAAAATCCACTCTCTAGCACTTTGGCCACTGTTCTAGAGCTAGAATGATGCCCTCCCGTAGGTAAAGAATGGCAGTGTGACAAAATGCTCTCTACCTCACACTCGGGTACACACTTCCTCAAAAGTCCATCCCTACATTGTTTAAGAAGAATAGGGTCATCCCAAATGTAAAACCTCAATGGGTGGAAAAATTTCTTCTTTTCTTGATACCCCTAATATGTTGGCATCTCTTTGCAGGCTAAATAATTAATAATATCTGCAAACCATGGATCCTTAGCCTTGATAGAAAAGAATTTTTCATCTAAAAAATCCTCAACAATGGGAATATCTACATCTTTTTCATTCATTCTTTCCATCCTGAATAGGTGATCTGCTACCACATTTTCCACCCATGCTTTGTCTTTAATTTCTGTGTTGAATTCCTACAACAATTAAATCCACCTAATCAATCTAGTTTTTGCATCTTGCTTTTGTAACATGTATTTGATGGCAGTGTGGTCAATCCAAACAATCACCCTCGCTCCTACTAGGCACTGACAAAACTTCTCAAATGCAAAAACAACTGCTAAGAGTTCTTTTTCTGGGGTTGTATAATTAAGTTGTGCATCATTCAAAGTTTTGGATGCATAATATATGACAGTAGGAGCTTTATCTTTATGTTGATCCAACACAGCTCCCACATCATAGTCTGATGCATCACACATCAACTCAAATGGTAGGCTCCAATCAGGAGCCTCCACAATAGGAGCAAAACTTATCTTCTCCTTTAATATTTCAAAAGCATTCAAACATTAATCATCAAAGGAAAATTCAGTGTCTTTTTCCAAAAGTTCCGACAAGGGTTTAGTAATTTTTGAAAAATCTTTGGTAAACTGGCAGTAAAACCAGCATGTCCCAAAAATCTCCTTACTCCTTTCACCGATGTCGGTGGAGGTAGCTTGGAGATAACTTCTATCTTAACCAGGTCTACTTCCATGCCCTTGTTGGACACCTTGTGTCCCAGCACTATGCTCTCACTCACCATCATATGGTACTTCTCCCAATTTAAGACTAAGTGAGTGTCCTCACACCTTTGTAAAACCTTATCCAAATTGTACAGGAAATCACTAAATGACTCCCCATACATTGAAAAATCATCCATAAACACCTCAAAAATCCTCTCTACCATATCAGAGAAGATGGAAATCATACAACGTTGGAAGGTGGTAGGGGCATTACAAAGGTTGAATGACATCTGTCTATATGCAAACGTGGCATAAGGACATGTGCAAGTAGATTTCTCCTAATCCTTTGGCTCGATCGAGATCTGATTGTAAGTGGAATACCCGTTGAGGAAGCAAAAGTGTGAACGATCGACGAGTCATTCTAAAATCTGATCAATGAAAGGTAGCGGAAAATTATCTTTTAAAGTGACGGCATTTAAATGACGATAATCTATGCAAAAATGTGACCCCTTCACCAACCTAGTTGAAATCAAATCATTAGCTGCATTGGTCGTGATAGTGATCCCCCCTTTCTTAGGAACTACTTGATTTGGGCTAACCCACATAGTATCAGAAATTGCATAAATGATACCTACCGACAGGAGCTTGCCCACTTCTTTCTTTACTACCTCATTCATGACCGGGTTGAGTCGCCACTGAGGTTGAACTATTTCTTTAGCTAATTATTCCATCTGAATCTTGTGTTGGCACAAACTCAGGGAGATTCCTTTGATGTCTGCTATAGACCACCCAAAAGTAGCTCCGTGGTTTTTCAACACAACAAGCAATTTCTCCTCTTCTTCACTGCTCAAGGATGATGATATGATGACAAGGAGCTTTTCTTATGCATCCAGGAAGAGATACTTCAGATGTGGCAGCAACAACTTCAATTCCAACTCAGGAGGGCTCAACAGAGATGGAACCAGTGGTGGGGGAGGTGGTCCTAAGTCTTCAAAATATCTTATGTAATAGTAGGGTACAACCTTTAGCATCAATACACACTCCTCCAGAGAGAGGCTGTGTGTGCTGTCATCTACTCTATTCATCAAACATGCTTCCAAAGGTAATTGTGGATATATTTGCATCAGGGAATCAACTGCGACCTCCTCTATGGTAGTCGGGTCATAGTCTTCTTCTCTATTATCTGGGTAACATATTGCTTCTTTCAATGAGATCATCTTGGTGTTTTCAATTATATCAACTACAAGAGTATCTTTTTCCACCTTGGTCATCACATGAGCCATGTTGAGAAATGGCTTCCCCATATATAGAGAAATCTTGCCCTCCATGTGCTACAACATGTTACACTGTGTTGTATCCCCTCTTTCTTTTGAGTGTTCAGGCATCTTAATTTCAAATCGGTCATCATAAGTGCCCATTATCAAACGTTCTCTGCCCATTTCTAGGATCATGTCAGCTGTGGCTTGGAATGACCTACCTCACAAAAGTTTATTGCCTTTATCCTCTTGCATTTTCATTACCACAAAATCCATAGGGAAAACAAACCTATCCACTTTTACTAGGACATCTTCACAAATGCCATATGGCCTGACCATAGAGTTGTCATCCAATTCAATAGTCATAACACTTTTTCTCGTCTCCTTAAGACCTAGCCTTTTGAAGGTTGACAAAGGCATGAGGTTGATACTGGCCCACGAGTCACATAGGGCCTCACCGAACTTGGTCTTTCCTATGAAACACATGATGTTGAAACAACTAGAATCTTGTCTTTTAGGAGGTAGTGTTCCTAGAATAAAAGCACTCACCTGATCCTTTAACACTACCACGTCAACCTCAGGTATCCATCTCTTCTTATTGATGATGTCTTTCAAGAACTTTCCATATGATGGTATTTGCTCAATTGCATCAACTAGTGGAATATTGACAGATAACTTTTTGAAATCTTCTAAAAATTTCTAGAACTATCGGTCTGCTTTGGTTACCTTCAAGCTATTTGGAAAGGGTACTGGAGTCACTGGTGAGGCGGGACATATGCTTTTGATCTAGTATCTTCCACCTCATCTGTGTAGTCTTCAGATATTTTCTCCTGTTCCAAATTATCTAGTTCAGTTACCTCTACTGTCACAATATGAGTTGTTACTATAGCTTCACCTACATATGTGGTTGTTGGTGCCTTATTCAATAGTGTCTTGCCACTACGTAGTAGGACTGGCTTGACGTGTTGGTTTCCAAAAGGCACGTTGGTATTAGCTGGGAACCCCTGTTGGTTTGGCTGCTTCAAGGCACCCACATCCACTTCTATTTGAGAAATATGTGTTTCTATACAGTGGATCCTCGTCCCTTGGTTCTGGAGTTCTCTTTGAGTTTGACCAATCAACACTTCATTCTGACTGACCAATTTTCCAAGCATTACTTCAATATGGTCAATCTTCTTTTATTCTTATTGATATTGTGCATGGCCACCAAACTATTGTGGTTGTGGTAGTTGTGCCTGTGATGGGTCGTATTGGAAGTTGTTGTGATCCTTTAATGAAAACTTAGGATCTTTCCTCCATACATAGTCGTTGCTCCTATATTGTTGTTGTTCGTACACAAACTTATACTCTTCATCATCTTCTTCGGAAGGTAATCTGTCATTAGCACATAGGTTTTTAGCAATTAGGTCCAATTTTTCATTTGATGCAGAGATGACCTTGGACTCACCAATGCTCTTGACAGTTGCCAAAATCTCTCTCATACCCCCATGATTGATTCTTGGACATATTCTTCAATATCTCATGACAACGGGTGGGTTTATTATTGAGGAAGAAACCTACTCTCGCATTGTCAAGTGTAGCCCTTTATGCGTTATGCAGACCATAATAGAAGATCTTTGCCTGTCCTAAAAGATCAATACCATGATGAGGTACCTTCCGCAACATATTCTGGAACCTCTCCCATGCTTCAGAATAGGATTTATCGTCTTGTTGTATGAAATTATGGATCTTCTTTACCAAGTCATTGATCTTCTGTGGGGGGAAATATCATTTGAAGAAGGCGTCAATCATTCAATCCCACATTTTAATGCATTCATCATCAAGGTTATGAAACCATGACTTTGCGTTGTCTGCCAATGATGACGAAAAAAGCTTTAGATATATCAAAATCACTGATATTCTGTCTATCTTGATCATATCGGAGTTCTCTACAAAGTTACTGATGTGGACCATCAAGTCTTTGGAACCGTTGCCATGGAAAGCTTGGGATTTGACTAAAGAGATTAACCTTGGGTCAATCTTATAGCTACCCACATTGATGACTTGTCTTTTGATTGGTCCTTTTTGAGCTATTGAGACAGAGGCTCTAATCCTCTCCCATTCTGTCTGTTCTTCTACTCAATCCCTCATTTTTTCTAACTCAGGTTCTTCTGGTGTTACAAGTCTCTCAGGCAGAGGTGTCAGTGGTAGAGCTCAGTTGCATTTATCCACAGACTGTCCAACTTCCCTCTCTGTGTGAAGGAGTTCTGCTTGCCTAAACCCCGACAAAGATGGCTCTTCGTAATTGTGAGCTCGAGTATGCACCATACACCAGTGCCTGCAAGTAGAAAATTGATTATCAGAGTGCAGTAGCAAAGATAGAAGCAATACTAATTTTATGATTCAACTCTAAGTGAATATGGAAACTAAAAGAAATAAAAAGTGTTGGCCTAGAGTGGCTGACCAAAATACTCGTAGTGTTGGATGTTACCGTTTCCCCGACAACGACACCAAAAAATTGACACGTGTTTACCGTGCGTTATACGTAAGGGAACGTATCGAAGTAGTATAGGCCCTTTTGAAGACCGAGTCAAACACATGGAAACATTCTCTAGAAGACTACTACTAACTATGGTCTAATCAGCTAGGCCGGTGTAATTGAATGGGTTTGATCGAACAGAAGTAAAAATAGAGTGAAATGAACTTTACACTTAAATTACTTAGATTTAGGGAATTCCTTAGGATTTGGGTTTCATCACATATAACATTACAATTCATTCCATACACCAATATCTATTACCCCTATTCATGGATAAAGAGCATGTAGTCAGAACTATTCACTCCCGCAACATAGTTCACTACCCATCCTAATGCCAACCCCATTTTCATAGCATTTGGTTGATTAGTTAGGTGCTTTATGATTAAACTATGGGTTTCTCTTCCCATTTATTATCCACCTTTCTCAACGGGTGTAATAAACGGGTAAATCTATGCTTTCTAATCCTTAACCTGTCTCCCAAAATGATTAAGAGTCTAATAATCTATCTATGTTGATTAGGTATAAACAAAACAATGCAACTTCATAGATTTATATCTAGAAAATAGGGATAAAGATGGTATTAGTGCATTAAAATCAGTTACAATGCATATCCATGCTACTCCCGGGTCCTAAGGAATAAAGGGTTTAGCCCCGCATGGTTTTTATGGACGAATACATGGTAAAGAAAGAAAAAATATGGGAAATATTAGAAAAACTAAGTAACCCCTGGTGAATAGCTTACCCAGATGATCCCCTACGTTGTGCGTGCAATCAGATGTCTTTCAACTGCCGATTCACCTTTTGGAGGTGCTTGGATTGACCCAAATGAAGCCTTTGGTTCCTTTCTCTTATCTTCTCTCTCTCTCCGGTGTCATGCAATGGAATATAGCTCCCCTCTCCCATTTGGCCGAACTCCCCTTAGGTCATAGGAGTCACTTATAGTACAAAATAACGTCCACCATTGGATTAGATTGCTATCTTCAGATTGATCAAATCAGGCAGACTTGGTAGTACCCACTTGGTAGTCGGTAGTACCAAGATCCTAGGGTAGTCACGACTCTTGACAATGTCAGTACTATTGAATTGTCTCGATAGCATCGACTCTTCAGGTCGCCTAAGCATTGTCTTACTGACGCCATCTCGGTAGTACTGAGTTTGTGAACTCAGTAGTACTGATTTTTCTTGATTCATCTTGTGCCTTACTGATGTGATTTTGGTACTACTGTCTTGTAGTGTCCGTAGTATCTAATCTATGTGTGTCTTTTCTGGGCAAGTAGTGACGTGAAGTCGGTACCACCGACTTGTGGTGTCAGTTGTATCAACTCTGTGAAGTTCATTTGTACTTAAAAATGCACAAGAACGTGGATAAATACTCAAGATAAATATTAAACCATCTTAAAATAGTAAAATTCAGATAATTTGATGCATTTAAATATTATAGTCCATTACTAGCATTTCATGCATTATTATTCAGATAAATTTCAAAACAACACATAAAATCAAGGAAAATATGCCTATAGAAATGACTAAAACCTAGGCATCAATGATTCATGCAACACTTGCATAATCATATTCACAGTCAACTCGTAACCTAAGAGAAATCCCAATCATTCCACATGTCCAATCATATTGAACACATAGGGTTCTACTGGACCTCCCTTTGCCAGTTTGCACTCAAATTAGCGCTTTGGAGACATTATACCTTCTTTGCTTTACATTATTCTTAAGATATTTTACCATCTCGAGAATGTCCATGTTTTCATGTTGTTCATGCAACTCATAGTTCATACAACAGAGCATTAGGTATTCAAATATCTATGGCATCATTTGCATGCTTCCAATAAACATCCATTTATCCTTAGGTGCATTTGGATCGTGTTCCTTTGGCATTGGTCTAGCAAGGACATAGAGCTTTCACTCATTGATGAGAACATTTCTTAAGGTCCTTAACCAACTATTGAACTTTATCCCATTTTTTCCTTCTTGAGGACTGATTGCAATTTGAACGTGTTTTGTGTTTGACATTTGATTCTACAACAAAATATTGCAACCTTTTTCAAAATATTTTTGATTTGGTTTGATTTGATAATTTTGACGATATTAATTAGGTCTTTAATCAACTATCACTGCCACTATTTTATTCAAATGAATAGCCCTCAATATCAATTTGAAATATTGCAGAGTACAATATTCTAGTGAGCCAAGAACTTAATTTCATCAAATCATGAGCCAGCTAGGGTTGTCACCCACAAGTTGATTCTATCAGGTAGACAACTTTTGCCAATTACATCATATATAACTGTTGGATAGATAATATGCACAACTCCTTACCATGATCATATGCATGCCTCTAGGTGCTTAATCCAATTAAGGTCACCTAGTTAAGCCTGAACCAAAAACCAACATGATAAATATACACCCTAGTAGAGCATACCCACATATCTACTATCACACTTCCATGAGATAGATGACTTACCGCATTAGGGAGTGTCCACGCTTAGTCGATTAAGCTTTTCATGTGTGCTGCTTATGGAAAGCATATAAGACTTAATATTTAAGTTGAGGGAGTTTGTTTGTGTAATACATATACTTTATTCAATCACCACATATATAGTACATATCATATACATGATATGACTATAAACAAGAACATGCAACAAATAAAACACACAAATGATGGTTACGACCATACTAATGTAATTCCTTGGAGCCACAATGAATTACTTCCACCTATGGTCCACATCATATGCAGCCTGTTGTTAGTGAAGAGCTATGCTCGAAGCATTCTGAATTGATGGATTCAACTCTTGAATCGACCGACTCACCTCCTGGTCGCTCGGTTGGGCTCTTCTAAAGTGGTCATCTCGTTCTCAGGTCCAAGCAGCGTTTGGACACCTCCAGTCGGTCGGTTGGGCCACCAATCGATCTGTTCATCCTCATGTCATCTAACCTCCTTGATCCTTCAGTTGATCAGGACGTCTAACGATCCAATTGTTTCACCTTTGTGTGGATTGTTATCTCACGCCAAAACATAAATTAAAATTATCATATTTCTTATTACATTGTATATGGAAAAAATCTCGAGTTACATTTGAGGAGAAATAAGAAGAAGAGTATTAATTTACATTTGGAAAGGAGAGCGAGGCTCGATACACAAACTGATTAACAATAAGAATAAATAACCACAACCATGTAAACACAGATCTGAGGGCTTGGCCATAATCATGCTTCATATCCACTATTAAAACCAATTTTATGGATGTGCAAATTGCATATATATACATATATATATACATATATATATATATATATATATATATATATATATATATATATATATATATATATATATATATATATATATTCCTTTGGATTCTTTATGTCGTTATATAGACGTACGTGCATATCAACTAGTTTAAATATTCACATCGCATGCAATAAATAAACACGGTAAAATAAAAAATCCGATCATATCGATTATCCCAAAATATAATTAATTGATGTGACTCTGATACCACTGTAGGAAAATATGACATCAGGTAGGCATCGAAAACAAAAATTTTACTGACATATTTCTCATAAATTAGCTAATCACGTCAATAATTATGCAATAAGAAGGATGATTTCACGAAGATATACCTAGTCTTGGAGCAAGTCCAATGACAACTGTCGTCGGTGTAGATACACACGATATCTTAGACGATGGTTGTGCAACTCGTGGTCACACTGGGACTCGTCTGACTACTCCTCTAAGGACACCAGACTCGAACAACTACTGCAACAACTTCTCTGATCTCGCCACAGACTGCGATTTGACGTTGCTCTCCTAGCAACAGTCAAAGGAATCCTGCCTCTAGAGTAGTCCACACAGACCAAGTAGAACTCCCATCGTCCTATAGGAACGAACAAGAAGAATTTGTCCCTCCCGTTGGTATACTAATCACCAACATGCTCTCCCATAATAATGATCTTCAATCATTTCTCTCATGTGGCTATCCCTCCCTAGTCGGGTAGGACTTGCCTGGGCTCTCATTATTACCACAACCAGAGAGGACAATAATTGCCAGAGTAATTAATTCTCAATTGTTTGTGTATTAGTTGTTCTCTGGGAAGATCTCAGTACCATAGTCACAATATACTCCGACTTTTTGAAAAAGTCGCGTTTAAAACATGATTTTTTCCTAGACGTATCAAACAGACGAATAATTCCCAATTTGAGCATAGTCACAATATACTACGTTTTATTCCCGTATTATTCACGAGTTTGACGTTTTCTTCCCGTTTTCTACTTTTTATGTACTTTCTCATTTTATACTATTTAAGACTAACTTGATTTGAGTGTGTGTGTATATATATATCTCTGTGTGTGTGTGTGTGTGTGTTTGTGTTTGTATATGTAAATACACACACACACACATATATATATATATATATGTATGTATCATGTATGTATGTGTTATATATGTTGCAATAGATGTATAGATATGTACTTATATATTCTGCACTATATGTATTGTGTTATATATATGTGCAATACACACACACACACACATACACACACACACACACACACACACACACATATATATATATATGAATCCTCCGATCTTTCGCCGAATTTTTCCCGAATCGTTGACCGTATTTTTACCGTACGTTGACCGCTTTTTACCCGAATTTGCCGCATAATTCCCGAATCCCGAATTTTTCAACTCGACCGAACGTATCCTGAATACCGAATTTGTGACTATGCTCAGTACTCCTCTATATATAGGAGGGGTTAGGGTCAGGGTGCCTAGTCCCCATCCAAGGTAGGACTAAAGTGGGAGTGCAAAGAACCAAAAGATCTTGAATTTTCAGAACAATTTTGAAAGTTTCACAACTTGCGTGCGCCGAAACGGTCGTCTCGCTCACCGAGACGGTCGTTTTGCATCTTTCAGTTCTGCACTATTTATGTGTATCAAAGTGTGTTAATAGATTATGACACCTAATGTTACTAATGTATCATGAAAGGCATTAAAGATGCACATATTAAGATTAGTCAACTTAATTTTAGGGTTTATGGTCAAGAAAAGAGGATAATTATTCTCATTAATTAACTCAATACCACATTATCTCTCATTCCTTGTTCCAAAAGGATATAGGAAATTCTAGATTAATATAATCTAATCATTGTCTCAGTCTAGTGGCCATTTTGCATTTTATACCCTAATGAAATACTAATTGAGGTATTTGTGCACAAAACCCATATATTGGCATGAATATTTATTAAATATAATGCAAACCGGTGAGGACAAAAGGATAGAAAAGATAGGAAAATTTAGAAAAAAGACTAAAAAGGATATAAAGGAAAGGAAGAGCTTGGAAATGGGTTAAACTAAAAATGTACCTGAGTTTTGGTATGTTACACATAGAACCAACTGCCCCTACTAAACTTTTCAAAATTATACAAGGCACTCTTCCAACACGTGAAATGTGCATGATGCTACACCTACAATACCATTTCTAAAATTGTTTGTAATCGTATTCCTAAAGAATACATTTCTATATCATAATATAAATTAAATGATAGTACGGTCCTATAAATGAATGAATGAACTTGATTTTAGTCGGTCAGAAGTTCCCACTAACTTGGTTTATTGAAAAGTTACACGTGAGGATTTTTTCAATCAACCTCAATATTCATAAAATAAAATATATTATACTATATAAGCACATTAATGCACACTTACCCTTTTTCTTTTCTCTTTGCTTCTAACAATTTGGTTTTGTATATGTGATGAACGAGTCACGTTGTAATAAAATAAACTTATTAATTGTGAGGAGGAACAAATAATAGGAGAAACCAAAATTTTTGTTCTTTGTGCTTCCTTTTCCACTCTTCACCCTCGTGTTCCTCGTTAGGCGCCTCATATGCTTATATTTGTGTCTCCTTTTCTTCTCTTTGTGCCTCATTTTCCCTAGTTCACACCTCCTGTGTTGGTATTTTTTTTCATTCGAGCATGATTTTACTCTTGGTGTAATATTTTCTTCTCTATGTTCCCACTTTTTAAAACTCCACACCCTATCTATTCTTCTTCTTGCGCTTCTTTCTTAATCTCTTCGCGTATATTTTTCCCACTCTGTCCTCATTTTTTCTCTCTTTAAGCCTTTTTTATTATTATTTATATTTTTTTTAATCATTGGCGCCTTATTTTTTCTTCTTGTCACCTCAATTTCTATTCTTGACGCCTTATTTTTTTTTTCCATTGATGCCTCATTTCCTGCTCTTTGTGCATCCGTTTTAAATCTTCACCCCTCATTTTCCCACTTTGCGTCTTCTTGTCTCCTTTTTACTCCCCATTTTCTTCTCTCTGCACCCGCTTTAAAACCTTCATGCATCCTTTTCCACATTTAGTGACTTCTTTTCTCCTTTTTACACCTCATTTTCTTATCTTTGTGCCTCTTTCTCTCTCTTTCTAATTGCCTTTTCCTACTTTGTCCCTCTTTTTCCTTCACTTGTTTACTCACTTTCCTCCTCTTCTCGCATCACTTTCCATCTTACTTCCCCCCTCTCTCCATTACTACTTCACTTCCCTCTAATTATTACTTCCATCCTCACTTCTCTCCTCTTATTCAATTACTTCCCTTCTTAGTTCCCACCTCTCTCCTATTATTTCCCTCCCCACTTCTATTCTCTCCCTCTGTCACTTTCTTCTTCACTTCGCTCATCTCCCCTTATCATTTTTATTCTCTCCCTCTGTCACTTTCTTCCTCACTTCTCTCATCTCCTCTCGTCACTTTTCTCCTCTCTTCAGTCCTCTCTTATCATTACTTCCCACATCATTTCCCTTACTTCTTTCCTCTCCCTCTATTATTTTTAGGACTGTAAAGGGGTAGGATATGATAGGGTGGGGATCGATACTCTTACCCTCATCAAAGTTGCGGGTAAAAGGTAGGGTAATTATCCCTTTTCCTAAAAATATTTATCCTATCCTTACCTACACACATTTACCCACATGGTAATTGGGTGGGGTAATGGGTGAAATGGGTAAAAAACAACGATAGTACATGTTAAGCTGTTGTTTTTTTGGTAGGAATTAGGAAAGGAATTTGAACTCCAAATTATAAATTGAAATTTAGATCAATGGATAAATGATAAAACCGGTAGGGCAAAATTTCTCCTTTTATCATACCCTTTTTAAGTGAATGTAAAACGGGTAACGAGTAGCAGGTAAAATATTTATATATATTTATCTGTATCCTACATGAGTAAGCGGCCAATATCCTGCCCATTTACAATCCTAATTATTTCCTTCTTCGAATGGCACCTCTTGCTTCCATCATTTCCCTCCTCACTTCCTTCTTCTCCTCCTTCTACTTCTATCCTCTTTGATTTTTTCTATTAAATGAGGGTCCCCCTTTTGTTTTGTAGTTCTCACTCGTCCTTCTCAGCACCCATTACTTACATTAGCTTACATGTCACCCCGTACTTACCCCTGTCATGTTGCCCATAAAACCAATTTACCCTCTCCTTAAAGCTTCTGAAAATCGTGCAAAACCACTCTTCCAACACATAAAACGGTCGTGTTGGTGCACCTGCAATAATTCTTAAAATAGCAATTGAATGATAGGTTGGTTCCGGCAATGAATGAATGGAGTTGGTTTCCACTCGGTCAAAAGCTCCCACTTACTTGGTTTCTATTGAAAGAGTCAAAAGCTCCCACTAACTTGGTTCTATTACAAGAGCACATGTAAATACTTTTTTTAATCAATCTGGATCTTCATAAAATAAATATATTGTACTGTATAAGCGCATCAACGCCCGCTTTTCGTTTGGCTTTTCCTTTCTTTCAAAAAATGTAGGTTTTATATGTGATGAACTAGTCAGGTAGTGAGTAAATAAATTTATTAATAGGAACAGGATATGGAATAAAAATTGACCAATCTGGTCACGCTTTCCAAAGTCTGTGAACCCCAAGATTTTTCCGATCGCAGCCGCTATTGACTTTATCCGATTTGTCTTTTGGTGTAGAAATCCTGCAGAGCACCCCACGCCCCCGCGGACCCGCAACCGTGGGTATGAACTGTAGGCGGCTGAGTGAGCTGGGAAAGCTTGCAAAGTTGGGCTTGGAAATTACGTAACGGCAAAAATATACAGTCTCTGATGTCGGAGTGGGATTAGTACTCGACTACTTGCTGGCAAGTAGTTAAAGGGTCCGTCTGATTGGGCTGCAAATCAACCCATCCAGTTACAACTGCACATGATTTTAATTTCCATTAGTTTGGTTCCGTGTGGTTTCAACTTTCAACCCACATCGTGAAAGTGAAGTGCATCTTACACATAAAATCTGGAAAACTGACCGCGCCGAAAAGGAGCGCGGTTCCGTTTCCAAGCTCATGCTTAGAGCTTTTCCCTCCTTCCGTCGTGGTCTACCATGTAATCTGAATCAACTACTATCCTACTGTTGAAACTCAGCAAGTTGTTTTTCCTGTTTTCAAACCCGCTCTGTGTGTTGGCTTTACGCGTTGACGAGCCCAAAGGGGAGTTGGAGATGGATTGGGATCCTAATGATGAAGCAACATGACGTGGCCCTCTTTATCTGCGACTTACCTACATACATCAAAATATTTTCTCATATCTGTCAGACGAATATACATGCGAGGCCGCGCTCCCACGATCCTCGTTTCCAATTGCTCCTTCCTCTACCTAATTCCAACAGCAGGCGAGGTCTGAATTTGGTGGATTCGTAGCAATGGCGCCGGGTCCCTGTTCGCCTGCCGAGGAGACGATCGCCCGCCGATCTTCGATCCTTGCGCGCCATCTCCAACCATCTCCTTCCTTATTTTCCTCCTCCTCTTCCTCTGATGTTGAGAGCTTTCTCCCTCTGGCACCATCGCCGTGCCTCAATTACTCCCCACCGGAAGTCTCTGAGAAACCCCTCTTCAACTCTGCCCAGCTGCGACAGGTTCTGGAAGCTCACGACCTGGAATCGAGGGACTGGGTGTTCAAGATGATGGAAGCCAGCCCTCTGTTCCGGGCCACGACCGTCTCTCAGGGAGGAAGACCGTTCATCTTCCCTGACTACTACAACCAGTCTATGGAACAGCAGAGGGAGATCACCATGCGCCGCATCCTCTTCCTTGAGAGCCAAGGCGTATTCGACGGCTGGCTCACGGGACAAGGACCCGAGGCTGAGATGAAACGGTTCGCTCTCTACGAGCCTTGCGGGGTCTACGACCACGCCATTTTCGTCAAGCTCGGAGTACACTTCTTCCTATGGTATATCTCCCACACAGAATTCAATCCTTCTCATGTTTTGTTTTTGTTCTGTTCTCCTCCTTCGAATCCATGTTACAGTTTTCCCGGCCGTATCCACCACTTACTTTAAAATTTGGTTCGACGTTCTTGTTTACACCCGTTTCACATGTCAGAAGTTTCAATCACCCGTCTCTGTTGTTTCTTGGGTGAAATGTTTTCTGAGCGTATGCCGACATTGCCCAGAACGGCACGGAACTTTTTAACCGTGCTTGAGTATAAATGCTTCTTCACTTTGAATGTTGACGGAAAAAGGAAAAGATATGCTGTTCACTTGTAAGGTGGGAACCGACCAATAGAAGGGAGAAACTTCCCCTCACCTTCCAAGTTTGTTAGAACAGGCTTCATGCAGGACATCTAACGATAAAATAAGGGGTATTTTTTTTAACTCTAGGAGCCGACCACCACCAAAAGGGAAGCTCTCAAGATCCATGGGAGAAGATATAGCCCCCATTTCATCCTAAGTCAAAGCCCCTGACGAGACACACCCATAAAGCTTATTCTATCCTGTAGGCAAAAACTAGTTAAGGTAGCTACAGACAATGGCACACTGCTAAATATTGATTAATTTCACCTATTTTTCTAGAACATTACTCATACATTATGGTTAATTTATATCAGTATTTTTCCCCTTGTATGTATTTCTATAGTAGATATACAAATAGACATGTACGTATGCTTTTTCTGAATTTCCAAATTAAGGCCAAAACCATACCAGAAAAGCAACCAAAGTACGTTTTTATGAACATCAAATTAACATTAATGACTTTTATCTCAATTTTTTTTTTTAACATTAATGACATGAAGGAGAAAAAATATTTCGTACAATAAAGAGACAGATAAACGATAATAAAAAATTAACATGTGATGGCACAATGTCAACTCTTCAACAATTTTGTGATATTCCTTCAAAGCACAGTCCTAAAAATAGGCTAGCTGACTACATACGTTATTACTTGAACCTATTTTATTCAAGACTATCGGCACTAAACTGGTGAGAAAACTGATGAGGCCACTGGTTCTTGGTTGAACTAATTCAACAGATCGTAAGACTGGTCCAAGCAATCACGTCAACCATGATGTTATTAGTATCTTAAGCTGTCTGGGAATGTTAAGTTAATAGATAAAATAAGATGTAATTTAAGGAAAAATATAAACAAATCTGACATATGTAATATCTGTTACTAAAATTCAACTTCAACCCCTTTAAGTTATATATTCCATTATTGTATGCTTCTAAGTTTGGTTCATCATCATCATCTAAGCCTCTTCCCTAACCATGCTGGGGTCCGCTACATGGATACTACTTTGGTTTCACTCTGTTTGATAATATAGCTAAAATACTATAATACACATAAAACCTCTGGCATCAGTATCAGTACTGGCATCAGTTTGAGGTCAGATGACTTTATATGGGAAAGCCGACACCCGACTTTTTTCTAGACAGATTAGTTCTAACTGCTCGCCATGACCCTTCTGCCGATTCTTACAGGCATCCAAATGTTTTTTTTGGGTGGGGGGTGGGTGTTATGCTCAATGGACCGATGCTGCTGCAAATTCATGATTCAGTTCGATGATTCAATCTAGTCTTGGCAACACTATTTTCCCCTTTATACGTCTTATACAAATATTAAATAGGCAATATAGGTATCTGGTATTCCAATAATATGCAAGATAGGCTGTAGTGTAGGGTTATGATATTTGTATTGTAACTAAGATGTAATACACATAATAGTGTCCTTCTATGGCACTGCCTTCCATTTTCTTCTGTTTTAGGACTCTATTTTTTCACTTTCTTTGTCTATACGCATATGTTGTTATGGTTTGTATGATATTCGATTCCTATGAGTCTATGATATCAAACAAGGGCTCTAATGTAAGTACTATAAACTTTCGCGTTGCAATTAAAGCCATAATAAGTTTAGAAGATCCTCAACATAGAAACTTAATGTAAGGTGCAGAAGAATGCAAACCAGAAAATGAGCATTATGGTTTTGAATCCCTATTTATATTAGTATTAGAAGATAAAACATAATGTTCAATATGAACATGTGGGCCCAAAAAATAAACGACACCCATAAAAATTGCATAGGAAAGGATCCAACACATTAACTAAGAGGAGTAGACACGGCACGCCCCCCACTGGTGCCTTGGGCAAGTATGCATATAGGAAACAAAAGTATGGTCTGCATTTTCAGTAAAGGATCAATATAAAATGCATCTGTGTATCTACCCTCTAATGAAGTGATGAATCACATCCTTAGTCGTCATTTGTCTGTTGATAAATTGTCAAACCTCTATAGCCCAATGAACTCTATTCCTAGTAGGATAACTCTTCCTCACTACATGTGGCTAAATCTTGCTTGTTTAACGATTGAAGTCATATTTTGTCTATGTAACAAGGAGACAAAAACTTTCTAAAATTAGAAGTCATTTTTTGTCGTTCTTTTATCTGTGTTGGTATTGTCTTATTTTTAACTTTTTCAGTCACTCTAATAGAGCCCACTATCTTAGTATTGTTACGCCATGTGAGAAATATGGGTGGAGTTAGAACCTCAAAATCTTTTAATTACACGGTGTCAAGGATTGCTCAGGTTAGGCGACGAACCTTGTCACTTTCATTACGAAAAACAAAACTGTTAAAAGGCAGGATTACTGCAACGAATTCATCATCTCAGCAAAGATATTTTCTGCAACCTCTCCTGCCCCTATGATGTTTTCCTAACAGTAGGCATTAAATCTAAAACCTTCCTATGCATATACACTATAGGGGAGAAGGAACGCTTATCTGTTCCTCTCCCTTCAATGTTTGCTACAACAGCCCAGTGTCATAGTGCGGGACATCTGAGGGTAAGGAACCCCTATCTCTTCCTGTCCTTCCCTGTTTGCTACAACATCTTAGTGTCATAGTGCAGGACATCTAAGGGTATTCTTTCAACTCTAGGAGTTGATCACCACCAAAGGCTTCTAAGATCCATGGGCAATGTAGCCCCCTTTCATTCAAGGTCACAACCGCTGAAGAGACCTATCCGTAAAGCTTATACCATCCTATAGACAAACTAGGTAAGGTGGAAAAACTCGGTTATCTTTCCGAGCGTTATGCATACAGTATGGATACAATGACTATTTATCCCTATATTCTGTGAGCAATTCTATAGATATATAAGTAGATATGTACACATACTTGTCAAGACGTCAAGACGCTCGAGTCTAGGCACCTTGATGTCTACCGCCTAGGCATCGCCTTGGAGGCTTATGAAAATCATTTCAGTAGATATTATCTATTATTTATATACATATTTTTTATAATTTTGGATAACTCCCCCCCCCCCCCCCCAACATATAGTTTATGGTAATATATGTAGGTATACATATAATAGCGGTTTATCCCTCATAAACACACATTTTTTATGGCATGACACCATATTCAGAATTTCAGATTACATTATTGGTTCTTTATTTTATTGTTAGTGTCAAAAAAAGAAAGGAAATATCTCTAAACAATGTAAGAGATATATATATAAAACTTGATGTCATACCGCTAGGTTTGCAGCAATCTGATGACTATCCTTTATATATCATAACCCAACAACAAAAACTAAATTGCTGGGCAGAACTGTACACATCAGGAAACTTGCATTAAGAGCACTAACTCTGAAATAAATTTGCTATTTGGCACGTTATATATAGAATAATAATTAAATTGAACTGTAGGATGATATAACACAACATCATAAGCCATTAACATGACCTAGGCCCTATAGAAATAAGCCAAGTTTGCAATCTGGGCAAGGCGCAAGGCCCAGGGGTGCCTTGCCGAGTATATACATACATAAATTTTATAGTTAATCCCCGAAATAAGTCCAAGACCATAAAAAAACATTGCCAATGTACATTGCTCCAATCAAAATAAATGCCATAAACAAGGAAGAAATATTCTGTATCATAAAGAGACAGATAAAAAAATTAAATCGCAATGACATTTTTTTGCCTTCATCACTTTTTTGAGATATTCTTTCTTTGCACAGTCCCTTAAGCAGGCTAGGTTGCTCAATATTTTATTATCACGAACTAATATTACCCAAGATCATCTGCACTAACTTGATAAGGGACCTGTTGACATATAAGAAGCTATTGATACCTTTGCTCAAACCCCATGATCCGGAAACTGATTTATGCTAAACCTCTAACTAGGA
The DNA here is from genome assembly GCA_963693085.1 of Alisma plantago-aquatica. Lineage (NCBI taxonomy): Eukaryota > Viridiplantae > Streptophyta > Magnoliopsida > Alismatales > Alismataceae > Alisma > Alisma plantago-aquatica. The sequence goes on from OY856409.1 coordinate 475,220,895, forward strand.
AATGTATTTAAGAGCTTTGTGGCAAGCTGGATGTGATTGATAATTATACTCCATCTTGATGGAGGTTTGATATTATTATTATTATTATTATTTGTTAAAGTGTCTATATTAGTCTATTAGTTAAATAGGCTAATTAGTTTAGTGGGCCTTTATATTCCGGCCCGTCTAGTTTAGATTACTTGGGACACAAGTCTCAGGGTTTCTCCCTTGCTCCTATATATAGGACAGGGGTGTCCGGTCTTTGTATCTATCACAATCTATTCATATTCAAGCAATCTTTTATTTTAACATGGTATCAGAGCGGGTTCTGTCCTGAGAGAACCCTAGCGCCGCCCGGTTCCCTCTCTCCTCTTCGGCGCACGCAACTACCCTAGCCGCCGGCCGCCGCCTCTTCGAGAGAGCAGCAAAGGGCGAGCGCCTGCCTGCGGGCGGCCGCAGCCGCCATCTCCATGGCCTAGGCCGGCTGCCCACTAGGCAAATCCAGCCTACATGGCTCTTTCTTCCCTTTCTCTCTAGCAGTCATATACGGCGGTAATCTCCATCCGCCATCTGAAACCAGCAGCAACCCGCATCGCTGCCAGCAGCAGCACCAGCCGCCGCCTCCATCAGCAGCAGTCGCTGCCGTCGCCAACAGCGCCGACCCGACGCCAGCGCCACCACTATCTGCCGCAGCAGCCACCGTCGTGGGCAGGTGCCGCAGCCATCTCCGTCGGCCATCTTCTGCCGCCTATCAGCAAGCAGCAACAACTATCGCAGCTGCCGCTATCATCAACAGCTAGCCGCTGGCCTCCAAAATTGCCGTCCATCCGCAAAGAGCAGCGCCATCGTCATCCGCATCACTGTCGCCGTCCCGTGTGTGCTGCAGAGTTGCTGCATCCAGCAACCATATCCCCAGTCGACGATCGCACTTCAACCGACATTCCATCCATGACGTCTTCAGATCAGCCTTCGTCGTCGCTCGTGGAGAGGCTCCGCCTTGGCTCCGCATGCATCCTCTTGGCGTGCAATATCTTCGGAGTCACGCAGGAGACCCTTTGTCATCTCCTATGGTGCGACAAATGCTACATCAGCCGAACGTCATATCCGATCTTCATCCGCAAGCTGCTGCTGCGTTGTGCGTCATCATGCTACTGCTGCCATTTACAGTAGGCGATCACCCATCACTCTCCACCGCTACCAAACAACCATGTTTACTATCCCCATATGCATTATCCCTGTCTCTATTTTGACCCTAATCGGATTTTCGCGGGGGCTCCGCCCCCGCACCCCCGGATTTGTTGCCCTAACGGCCCAACAAACCCCCTTTTCGGGTCGGGACTAGATCCATTTATTTTTCAACTCGGATCTCATGTTGACCCATTTAGTATACTCTCTTTGGCTATCGGTTTCATTCTCCACATATTATCCATCTCCATTTCACATATTCCTCTCTTTTTCATATATCCAGTTCTCCACACCAAACACTCACTCTTGTCGTATTTGGTGTGCGGGGGGGATAGAGAGGAGAGAAAGAGATGAGAAGAGAGAGAGGAGAGAAAGAGATGAGAAGAGAGAGCTAGCATGAGAATATATGAGAGAATGTATGAGAGAGAGAGTATGAGATGAGATGATGCTCAGATTATAGATATATTCCAGGCTATCTTCATGCAGCTTCACATTGTTCAGCACACCGGTTCTCTACTTCAGCCAGCATTGAAGATCCAGCGTCGACACCGTATCCGCGTTCGTACCGCGTTATGTACGTCAGGTGTTGATGGTGTATTCCTTCAGTTGCATTCACATGAGACAGATGGGTGCTTCTTCAGAAGCTCAGAATTTTATCTTCACCGAGCTGCTTCATCATGTCTTCTCCGAGCCGCATCTGCTGTATCGACATCGCCTGTAGCTGATCCTCTTGGGACTTTCCTTGATGGATGATATCTACGTTCCTGTCAAGCCCCCATGGTTCCTGCATCGTATCAAGCAACAGATCGTCCATCCGCGTTCGTGTCGCGTTAAGCACGTATTCCAGTGGCGACTTGCTGTAGTATCAGGTCCATTCGTCCACACTATATCCGCGTTCGTGCCGCATTCAGCACGTATTCCAGTGGCGCATTCTTCAGCCTACAGAGTATCTTCAGATGTCTTCATTTCAGATGCACTTCAAGGAAGACCTTCAAAGCTCGAGTATCTTCAGCCTGCAGAGTCATCATTACTATTTGATTCAGGGGGAGTATTGATTAAGGGGGAGTAACATATTTTGTATGGGAGTGATATTTATCTTCATCTTTCATTTATCATTTCTTTTTATCGAGTCTTGTAACTCTCCAAGCTTGGACATGTGTTTCACCCATGCTCCAGCTTGAGGGGGAGTGTTAAAGTGTCTATATTAGTCTATTAGTTAAATAGGCTAATTAGTTTAGTGGGCCTTTATATTCCGGCCCGTCTAGTTTAGATTACTTGGGACACAAGTCTCAGGGTTTCTCCCTTGCTCCTATATATAGGACAGGGGTGTCCAGTCTTTGTATCTATCACAATCTATTCATATTCAAGCAATCTTTTATTTTAACATTATTATTATTATTATTTTTGGAAATTGGTGATATTATTATTTTGGTAATGGTTGAACTTCACATAAATAGTTGTTGTTTCTTTATGAAAAGATGTCATGAAATCAAATTCGTTAAAAGTATGTACATGGCTTACCAATTACAAAGCATTGTATCTATTAATTTTGTAGCCCTTTTGGTGGGAAATATGCTTACTATGGAGAAAAAGGACTAACCTAGTATACTTGTCTAGGCGGTCTTCCCTCCTAGGAGGCTCCTCAGTTGGAGCCTAGGAGTTTCTAGGATATATATTTTTTAACATGACCTAAAACTAGACATGTTTGGCCGTAATTTGACCTACTTAGTCTAAATTAGTCTTAATTTGGCCTAGCTTGGCCTATTTGGCCTAAATCAACCTAATTTTTCATAAAATGACCTAATCAAAGCTAACTTCCCTAATTTGCGTTATATGACCTAAATGAGACCCAGTGTTTTGAAAAGCGGCCAGACGGCTGCCTCAGCGGCCAAGAGGCCCAACCGCCTAGTTCAGGCCGGCCTTGAGCGGCCTCTCAAGCGGCAGTCCATTAAGCGGCCGCCTGAGAACCGCCTAGCCCGCCTGTGCGCCCATCTGGGTGGCTGGATTAGGTGCCCGCTGTTGGCCGCCTATTTTCTGGGTGTTGGATTTTTGTATTGTTGCTTTCTTTGTTTCACTTTTTTTGTAGTCAAATGTTGTTGCTGCTACTATATGCTGACTTTCTATATGTGCATGACTTACTATATGTGCATGTAATATATTATACAATACTATAAGTCTCTAACATTATATAATACATTGAAAACATTACTGTATAATACATTAATAAATACATCATATATCTAATTGTATATTGCATAGTGTATTTCTATATAATATGAAATATTATTGTATTATACATTCCATAATACATTACATGCATTATATATCTAGTATTCTAGTTATCTATTGCATACTGTATTTCTGTATCTTTCTACCTTATATAATACATTAATACATTCTATAATACAACTGTTTATTGGATATTAATAAATTATGTAAAAATTCTATGTATTCTATTGTTTACGGCATAGTAACAAAAGTCTCCGAATATTATGAAAAATCGGCGATTTTTTGCGATTTTATAGGCTCCCGAATATTCACCACAATTAATACGTCGCTCGCCGATTTTTCACGAATTTCCCGCCTTTTCGCGATGTATATTATTTTTCACGATTCTTCGTGACTTTTCACGTTTTTTCATGATTTTTCTCTTTTAAGTCGTTTGCTCTTTTTTTACCAAACCATGTACACAAAAATTCTTGATATACACTAAAACTCCAACCCCCCACTCTCCCAACAATCCATTGTTACTATTCAACTATTCTTTAATTCTTTTCCTACTTTTTTCACTCAATAAGATTGTATGTATAGCGACCTTAATAATTTCATGTGTATCTTATATGTATGTATATATACAAACATATGTATATATATACATATATGTATATGTATATATATATATGCATATATGTATATGTGTATAGATAAGTATATATATGTATATACATAGCTGACTTATTCTCGATTATTTCCGATTAGTTGACCGAACTTTGACCGAAATATATCGACTTTTTCACGATTTTTTTCGATTTTTTCCAAATTCCGAATTTTTCCGGCCAGCCGAAAAGTTGTCGAATCCCGAACTTGTCACTATGGTTTACGACATAATGTACGTTAATACATTATATATTTTTCTACTGCTTACTGTATTTTAGTATAAAGTTATAAATATATTTACTACAACAACAATAATTTATTTGGGGTATTATAACTGTGTCAAAAACTAATTGGGTGTCTTATTTTGTTGTGTAGGGTGTCTATAAGTACAAGATTTCCTTATAAATATATTACATATATACAAATATGTATATTTTTCTGTTAAATTATATAAGAATTTAAGTACCCACTTTTTCAAAAAGCGCCCGCCTGACGCTCAAGCGGTCACAAGGTGTTGTCTGCACGCCTCTCGCTTCCCGCTTTCTTAAACATTGATGAGACCTAATTTGGCCATATCGGTTCCAATTTTCCCCAAATCAGACTTAATTTCACACATTTGGCCCAATTTGTCCTAAACCAAACCTATATCAACCATAAAAAGACTCAAGTTGATCTGATTTGACCAAATTCATGTTAATCTAGCCCTTAAGTTGCTTCATTTGGGTTTAAAAGGCCGTAGGCGTCCACATAAGTCACATAAAGGGCTAGACGCCTAGTTTGAGGTGCACTTCCCCCTTAGCCTGAGATCAGTTGGACCTACACTGTTATCGACATGTGCAATGTATGCTCCTGGACCAATAGAGTTACACGATTTTGCACTCCAAATTTATTAACACGTGATGTGTGAATTTGACATTTTTATACCATATACCTTTGCTTAAGTTAGGTTGGTTCTCTCCTCAGGATATAGTTATGGATTAAGAAAATAATGACTAGTTAATGATATATAGTTCATGATGCATTTGTTAATATATTAGTAAAGCATGTTAAATTTGTTTTTTTTTTTGATAAATTGTGATACATTTGTAAAAACAAGAGAACATTATGTGTTATTATGGAAGTAACCATTTTTTTTTGGTGAACCAAGCTCTTGTATTACTATTTTTTTTGTATATACATCATCAGTTCTCTGTACAAACTAAGAGAAACTATACAGACAAGGGAATTAAACCTTAAGAAAACTATGACCATAAAACGAAGAGGGAATATAAACTAAAGCATTACTGCATTACAACTCCTTCGGCATCAGAGATTATCCAAAAAACCTGTGCTTCAGCAAGCAGCACACCCAGCCTTCAAGAAATCACAGAAGGTGACATACTGAATCTGAATCAAACTAAAACAGATCTACCATCATAGCCTCAAACAACAAAGCTCATCACCCTCATCCAAAACAGAACACCTTAGCTTAAGCATCGGCATGATCACATCCAGAAACTCCTCCATCATTCAGCGCAGCACCCTGGTTCTTAATCAGTAAGTCCACCACCGAAGCTCAAACATCCAGAGAAGAACCAGGCAGAACAAGCCACTTATCTCAACTGCCAGATCTCTCAGGAGAAGCTTGAAGGCTTTCTGAAAGAAAGGAACCCAGAAAAAACAGAACACCTAAGCATAAACATCAGACATGACAACACCAAAAAGCTCCTCCAACGCTCAATATCCTGATTTTTTATCAACGAAACCACCCCTGAGCCTCGATCATCCAGAAAAGAACCAGGCCAAAAGAGGAAAAAGAGAGGCGTCTTCAAACAAAGTCTTTTATCAGTGAATTTCAATCTCCTCCGTCACCACCGATAAAAAGAAGACACTTCAACCATAGCTTCACACCTGAAAGAAACCATTGGTCTCAACTCCCAGGTCACCCTTGAGAAGCTTAAAATCTTTCTGAATGAGATCCCAGAGTTTCCTCCAACTCATCTCAACATTAACATGAACCCTTGCATTCCTCTCTCTCCATAGCCAATGTAAGACACACATGTCAAGAAGATGACTCTTCTTGCTACTACAGAAAATAAGGTCAATAGCATTAACCGGAACGATAGGAAAACAATTCTAAGTAGCTTCACCCCAGATCATGGCAGAATAACTACAACTAAACGTACAATGAGCTGTGTTCTCTTCATTCTTTTTACAGAGTAAGCAGAAAGATGAGGTTGTAGTGCCCATTTTTCTAACATAATCAGTAGTCAGAAGCTTGTTATGGCTCACCTTCCAAGCATGAATGAGATATCTACTTGGCACCTTAAACTTCCAGAGCCACTCAAATAAAGTATTGGAATTACCCTTGGTACCGACCTCATTCCAAACATTTTTGACTTTGATCTGCTCAAGTCCTTTAAAGAGAACCTTGTCACTAGATGAGGCAGGCTTATCAAGACTCTTGAGTAAAGTATTAAATCTTTATGAAGTTTATCGTCAACAGTGATCCACTTTCTATTTATAATAATTTTCCAAACTTTCCAATCAGGATGGAACCCAAATTTAATGGTACTTTGTCTTCCCAGAATGTCAATAAGGAACTGCTTGCCTGGTAGCCATGGCTCACCGCAGAGAGCAGTGTCATTGCCATCCCCAATAGAATAACTAATATGTTGCTTTAAGATATCTCTGTCTTTGACAACTCTATTCAAATGCCATGAAACTACTGTTCTCACTGACCAGCCAGAAGGAAACTTTGTTGAAGTATCTTTCGTGAAGTTATTTAATCCACAGGGAATCAGCCTTCTTGGCAATATTCCAGGCCTGGAAAACAGTAGAAGAAATATCCATATCCCTTATAGAGTGAATACCTAGACCTCCTTCCCATTTAGGCTTAGTCATCTTATCCCACTTGATCAAATGAATATTGGTTTTGTTATCAGTGGAACCCCAGACTTCTCTAACAATTTTTTCGATGTCATCAATCACTGAACAAGGAAGAGGGAATGAAGATCTCCAATATATATGAATTGAGGACAAGGTAGAGTGAGCCAGCTCCAGCCTCCCTGCCATCCAGAGCTGCTTAGCCTTCCCGCCATCTAACTTGCTCTTAATTTTATCTATCAGCGGGTTGCAGTATTTCCTGGACAACTTCCCTAAGAACAGAGGCATGCCCAGATAACTTTGTCCCAACTTCTCTTCAGCAATGTCTAGCATATTACAAATAGGTTCTTTGACCACTCCTGCATTAAAAAGTATTGAGCTTTTCTCAACACTAATCTTCAGACCAGTGGTCATAAAAAGTGTCAAGAATTCTTTTAAGAGCTCGAGCATTATCCTCATCGGCCTCCATCAATACTAAAAAGACCATTTTGTAATTATAGTTTTACCTTCCCTCTTATATAATTTTGTTGCACTCTATATAACAAGAGTTGACATTTTTCTATGTACTTTCCAAAAGAAATAATTATATAAATAGTGTGCGCATTAGCAAATTAGAAACCCTCCAGTGTCTGCAAATCTTAGAACATTATCACTTTATATATAAACTAGCATGTTATTCACTGGATATTTGTTACTTCTAGTCTGGTAGGTAGTAAAATGTACCGGAAAAACCAAAATTAAGTAGACTGGCATCTCGATTTGTATTACACAATAGATCTGGGTCATTTGACCTTTGCTTTACTGTTGTAGTGATTGCATATTCTACTAATCTCTGGTATCATTTCACTTGAAATGTCTCATTCTTCAGCATTTGTGTTTCATGTATCTTTGAGATTTATACTTTATGCAACTTTCAGTCTTCTCATTGCATGATTTCACTTGTGTTCATACTGCAGGGGCTGCTCGCTTTTATTCTTGGGCACTGAGAGGCACCGCAAGTGGTTAAGGGACACTGAAAGGTTTATAGTCAAGGGTTGTTTTGCAATGACTGAACTAGGGCATGGAAGTAATGTGTGTACTGCAAACCATTTTGACAAAGTCCTGGTTTAATGAAGTAATTCTATATTATTCTAACTTGTGCTTTACTGAAATCTCAAAGGTCAGAGGCATTGAGACAATCGCCACTTATGATTCAAAAACCGGAGAGTTTGTTATTAACACCCCCTGTGAATCAGCTCAAAAATACTGGATTGGCGGAGCTGCTAAAGTGAGCCAATAACTTTTATCATCTTGTTTTCCTTTGAGGTGAAAAGAACGGAATAAATTGCTATAACAGATAACTATGAACTGTTTCAGCATGCCAACCACACAATTATCTTTGCTCAACTTCATATTAATGGAAGAAATGAAGGAGTGCATGCTTTTGCTGCTCAAATTAGGGATGCGGATGGCAATATATGCCCAAATGTGAGAATAGCTGATTGTGGCCACAAAATAGGCTTAAATGGAGTTGATAACGGAAGGATATGGTAGAGTGCATTTCTTTTTCTTGCTGATATGTTTTTCAGTGTAGTATTTCTCTGGTAACCTTCTACTCTTTATGCTAGGTTTGATAATCTGCGGGTTCCTCGTGAGAACTTGCTTAACTCACTTGCTGACGTGACTCCTGATGGACAATATATAAGCTCAATAAAAAATCCTGACGCGGTACGCATCAAATCCTTTTTTGTTTTTAAATAATAATATTTTTCAGTGTAACATATCTGACTCCTTAAGAAAAGAGTCCATACACTTCAGGGATGTAAAGTTGTAGTTTTCATACTACTGAATATTATTTCGTTTGTGTTCCAGAGGTTTGCTGCTTTCCTGGCTCCACTAACCGTTGGTCGGGTTAACATCATGTGTAATGCAGTTACTCTATCAAAGGTGGGTAAATAATTGTTTCCTAGAAAGTAATGAGAAATTAATGTGATTGATGCAGAATTTGTTGAGTCCAACTTGGAACCAGAGAATTCTTTGTACCACTTACATTATTAAGTATGACGATATCAAAGTTTGTTACCTTTTCAGATTGGTCTATCAGTTGCAGTAAGATACTCTTTAACTAGAAGAGCTTTTTCCATTTCCCCTGGTGAATCTGAGGTCTTACTCCTTGATTACCCTAGTCATCAAAGAAGGCTGTTACCTCTAGTTGCCAAAACGTAAGGCCTCCTATGAAATTTTCCTGGTAGCATTGAATATATGTGTCTATAACTTGTCTACTGTTTTTTTCGGGTGGGGTAAATATGTAGGCCTTTCCTTCTCGGATGGATTTCTTAGAAAACTGCCAATATTTTCAACGAGGGATGTATAACTTATAGAATATCTTTGTGAAATTTGGTTTCATTCTTCTGCAACACAATTTCTTTCAGGAGAGGAAAAGTTGATTATTCATATTAAAACAATGAGCCGATTTTTTATGCAGTTGTGCCATGAATTTCGCAGCAAACAATTTGAAGAGGTTATATGTGAACCGAACTCCTCAACTGGTCAAAGCAATCCACATCTATTCCAGTGCTTATAAAGCTATTGCGACTTGGCAAAACATGAAGACTCTTCAGGTGTGCTTGTCTTTTTTTGTATGGTAGAGATGGTAATATATTTCTGAAGCCTTTTCTCATTCCTAGCATCAAATTAATCGAACAGGAATGTCGGGAGGCCTGCGGTGGGCAAGGCCTAAAAACTGAAAACCAAGTCGGCATTCTAAAGGGTGAATGTGATGTCCAATCCACGTTTGAGGGTGACAATAACGTTTTGATGCAGCAGGTACTTCTTTCAGCTATAACACTTTTTTAGTGCTGGACTAATTCCATGATTTTGTTAGTGGGCTATTGAGTTTAATCATTACAATTGTGACACAGGTCAGCAAAGCGCTTCTATCTGAATTCATGACTGTCCAGAAAACGAAGAGACCATTCAAAGGGCTGGGTTTGGAACATATGAATGGCCCTCGCCCTGTTATTGTTTCGGATCTCACTGCTTTGGCTGTCAGAAGCAGTCTATTCCAGGTATATCTATCCTGTGATCATAGTAAATCGTATTTATGTGTCATACTCGTCTGTTAGGCTAAAGGGGAAGCTCAAGATCATTTTACAGATTGTTTAAAACTAGTGATGCTAGTTGAGGGAATAGTAAGTGTTATATGAACACTTGGCACAACTAGTTTTCATCCTCCAAATAACACAACTGAATGTCAGGGGCAGAACTAGGTGGAGAGATAAGGGGGGCTCTAGCCTCCCCTTCCCCCCAAAAAATGATGAAATACGCTTATAAATATATAAAAATACTAACACTATGTAGATATATACATGTTTCAAAGTGCCCTTCACAGAAAGAGTGTCTAGATGGAGTGGTACTTCTGCACTTTTAGTTGTTCAAGTGGTGCAAGTTCAAATCTTGACGTTTGCATATTTTATTTTTCAGCCCCCTTTGTGAATTCAGCCCCTCCTATTGTGCATTTCTGGTTCCGCACCTGCTGAATGTGGTGGTTGGTTGGGCATGCCATGCACATATGGTATTTTTGGGAGATTAAAAACATTTAAGAAAGAGATAGAAGATGCAAAATAAACCTATAAGCATTTATTAATTCTATTTTCATGCACTGGTAAAATTTGATAGATATATCACCGTCAAAGCTTTTACAAACTTTTGTAATACTGTGATAACAAATATAATCGTGTTCATTTGATGTCGATTCTGTCTCTTTTATCTCCCGCCGACATACCTAGATTCAAGGTCTTGCGTGAACGGGCTGAATTAAATTATCATTGTAAACTCCCTGTCAAAACTAGCTTTTGATACTGCACGGTTTAGAATGTTTATCATTATAATTTGTGCATGTCTACATGGTATGACACTTTACCCATGCACACATCACATATATGTAAATTTGGTGTCATTATTATCGTATGCATTCTCACATATCTCCGAAGAGGTATCTTGTTATTTTGTTATTCATTCATGGTAATTTTGTTTGATTATCAACACAAATACATAAGTCGCACTAAGGCTAAGAAATGAATGAATTAATACCAATTACACAAAGCTGGGATACATCTTCAAGTGTTTGGGAGGCATCAAGATGTCATAGTGACCTTGGTGTAGTTATCGTGTACCACTGCTATCTAATTTGTAAAGGGCTAAGAATGCCCTTTTAGCATGTTAAGGCTCTACTAAAGCTACAGATCCTTAACCTGACCTGACCCACCCAAGAGTTGTCTCATTTCTGATGTCATAGTGACCTTTTTAGCATCAAGATGTCATAGTGACCTTGGTGTAGTTATCGTGGACCACTGCCATCTGATTTGTAAAGGGCCAAGAGTGCCTTTTTAGCATGTTAAGGCTCTACTAAAGCTACAGATCCTTAACCTGACCTGACCCACCCAAGAGTTCTCATTTCTGATCTGAATCTTGACCTGGATCTAACTTGATTTTAATTTTTTTTAGAAACAAGGCCCTTCATTAGACTATAAAGTTAAACGTATGTCTTGTATATTTCCTCTTAATAATTAAGGCACACATATTAATGACTGGAAGTTTAATCTGTGAGCCGAATACCAATCCAATCCGAAAATTTGACAGCTCTGGAATGATATCTAAAGTTAAATTGGTGTGCACACATTTGGTTGCCTCTTCTCGGAAATCCACCAAAACAGAATAATATATCATATTATAACTTGTGGATTATATCTCGAACCGTAAGAAGGTTCAGTCCTAGTTGTTTATCGTTCTTTGTAGCAGCTTCAGTTGGTTGCAGCTTGGGACTAGATGACAATAGGAAACATTTGTGATATGCAGTTAGCTTGCATTTAAGATATGGGTGCTACTTCCCTTTGAAAAGAACAGAAATATATGAGGGCTACTGAGTAATCAGCAATTGATATAATATGAATGTGGAACTGAAGCGATTTTTCCGATACATTGATCTCAATTATGGAAGGCCCCAACATTTCTTTTCCAATCAGTAGTTTGGTCTTTCAATCATATCGAAAATGTGAGAGGTGTCGGGTTCCATCCCAATTATGTACTCCTAGAAACATTTTCTGCAACCCATCTTCATTAATCCCATGAATAACACATGTTTTGGTGTACTGGTGAGAGCTAATCTACAAAGGGCCAAGAATACATTTTCATTGGCATGTTAACTTGTTAAGGCGCCATTAAAGCCGCAAACATTGACCTGATCCAATTGATCCCAACTTAAACCCCAAAAATGATTGGTTTTAATATCTTGTAAAAGCTATCCCTTTGTATACTTCGGACCTTAATGTTGACCTGGATCTAACTTGGGTCTTCGCAAATGTATTGAAACAAGGTCATTTTGTAGAATTGTATTGCTTAAGCATATTGCTTCTATGTTCCTTTCACTACTAAATGACTCACACGTGTTAGTTTTACCACTGAGCCAAATTTCAACCCAAATCTGACCGGATCCAAACTTTCGAAAGTTCTAGAGTGAAGAGCAAAAAGAAGACCATGTCACCTTATACTTCGTGGCTTAGATGCCCGTCTATCATTGTCAAAAGACACATTCTTTCTAGCAGCTTCTACAATAATGTTAGGTAAACGTTTGTCATACAGTTAGCATGCTTTAAGCACATGGGTGCTATTTTCCTTTGAAATATAAAGAAACGCATGAGGTAATGTTAGGGAAACGTTTGTCATACAGTTAGCATGCTTTAAGCACATGGGTGCTATTTTTGTTTGAAATATAAAGAAACGCAGGACTTACTGTGTTATTCAACAACTGATGTAACATGATTGTGGACTAAAAGCCATTCTTCTAGATACATCTAGTATCAATTATTGGAAGCCCCGAGATATATCCAAACAGTAGTAATCATGTTGAAATCGTGCTTCATGTGAAGTGGTGGTTGGGTTCCATCCTAATACTATACATCAAGAAACATGTCTCATCAGTGTCACTGGGTCTTCTTCATTAATTAATAATCCCATGAATAATACTTGTTTTATATGCAGATTGAGATATTCTGGTTGAGGGAGAGGGACCTGCTCAGCAGGCTGGCACAAGACGTTACGGCACATCAGTCTCGTGGCCAACACAAAGAGCACGCACTGATGCTGGTACAATAGCTAAATTTATGGATGTGGCTCATGGTTCCCACAAAAACAGAGTCCTTGCTGTACTGTTCTGAAGGTACTGTTATTTGACAAGTATTTTACGTCTTCCTTTGTTGCTGGCAGAGTTACAAACTTGCGGAGGATCTAGCTCGAGCTTTTGCTGAGAGGTCTGTGTTAGAGAGCATTATGGAGGCGGAAAGGGAGCAGCAGGCCGGTCCAATCAAGGTAGGCGTCTCTACCGTTGAGTGTAGTCCTTGTGACAGAACATTTGAACTAATCTTGCATGTGGAAAATATGCTCTAGCATGTAGAGTTCAATCAATCCTGTCGTTTCCCTTTCCAGTCACTGGACAAGCGTCACACATGTAATATTCGACTTGTTTGTCTGCAGGATGTTTTGGGCCTACTGCGCTCAGTATATGCCCTGATCAGCATAGAGGAGGACGCCTCCTTCCTCCGGTATGGGATCCTCTCGACGAGTAACGCCGCTGTTGTGAGGGAAGAGCTGACGAAGCTGATCGGCGAGATGAGGCCGTACGCTCTCTCCTTGGTGAAATCCTTCGGGATCCCCGATTCATTCCTGAGCCCGCTGGCCTTTGACTGGATTGAAGCGAACTCGTGGGCTGCGGCCCAAGCCTAAAAAAGAATGTCTGAAAGAAAGCATTTACTAGTATACGACAACTGTAACGAGGGTTTATCTCTTACTTGTGAAAACAATAAAGTTATATTAATGATATGAGACAGTGGCGGAACTAAAAAATTACACTAAGGAGGGCTGAAATCATACATGTGTACATTTTAACACAGAGGGGGGGCTGAGCCAAAAATGTTGTCCCCAATGAGAATGGAACCTGCATCATTTGCTTTAAAAACCAAGCTACATACCACTCCAGCTAGTCCCATTCTTTGAAATTTATACGTAGTTAATGTATTTATTTATACTTTAAGCTATACTTAATACTAAAAAGATAACTATTTGTATTAGTTTTTTGGGGGGAGGGGGGGCTAAAGCACCGGCAGCCTCCCCCCTAGTTCCGCCCCTGATATGAGAATCCTTGTAATTAAATGTCTTCCGTAAATCTATAATAGTTCTGCACTTCATAGTTCACAAGGATAAAAAGTTTGCTTTATAAATACCATCTCGAATTAATTTTTGATGGGTATAACGAAATGAAGTCATTATAAAGCAAAGTACAATCGTTAAAACGGAACTACGAGAAAGTGAAACCGAGTTTCTTGCAGGACGGGTAACTGTCTGTTTCATATTTAGAACCCAAAGACCCGGGAGTTCATTTACAAGCACGTGAAGTTTATTGCTTCACCTGTGAACCTTATAACTGTAGAAGCTGAAGAAAGGTCGTGAACTTTACAAGGACATGACGGTGGCTTCAGAAAAACCCGGCATTGTTCAATATTTTGGGTAAACGCGTTGGCATCTTGATCCACTCATGAGGTGTTTTAGATGACCAGAATGCCTTACAAAGGATATAAATCAAAGAGGGATAATATTTAAAGATACACATAACACCAACAATTGACATCCATGCAACAACACCGTCAGACAACTCCTCTTCTAATACACTGTTCGGCAAAGCGATGGACACGACCGCTCTCCACTGCTTAAAAATCTTCCGGTGGCGTTTGAACCATTTTGATCGCTGCTGATCGCTTTATCAATACTGGAAACAGTAATTATTGAGCGGTTGGATCCACTATTGTTAGGGAAATAGCGTTAAGGCTGCCCGGTCGCTGCCCGGAACTGCCCGGTCGCTGTTGGTAGCTACCAGACGCGCTTCCGAACGGAGCATAAGTATAGATGATTTGCAGATAAATTATTCAAGTTTGGAGCGGTACTGGTTCACTAAACGTAGACGCAGTGGCTCTAGATAGGAACTTATGTCAGACAGAAAAATGGCAAATGAGAGTATGAAAAAGCGTGTAGATCTTGTCTTTTTGATAAATTCGTGTTGGTTTCAAATGCGGCCCGTCGATGAATCAGTCTTTCCTTATTTGTCTACAAAACAGACATAAATAGGGTGGGACAAAAGGATACAAGCCACTAGAAACGAATCTTTTTCTCATGTAAAACCTAGTTGGTCGTCTATGCGAGTGCCCCAATCACTAGATTAGATACCAATAACATCACGATTTGTTTGACACAAAAGTATTGAGATATATTGCTGTCGTTTATTTCATGTTTTAAATCTTTCTTATTTAAGCATCATGTAAACATAGTCTTCGTATATGAGGCCCGTTAGAGTTTTTTGCTTGCAACCCTGTACCGCCTCTTCCTATTTATAGGAGTGAGTTTTTCCTTTTCTAAATATAGAAAGACTACACTCTTCCACATGGTTTCACTAGGATACCAAATTCAGACTGACCTCCCATGGCAAGCTGAGCACCACCGCTCTCTCTCCTTTCCTCCTCCTAGTTTCTCTGTGGCGACACATCCCGTTATCACACAGACAGCGAGGTGCCACGCGAAAACGTGCGGAAAACATCATAAACCACTAAATTACTAAAAACACGAGTTAATTAAAACTGATTTCGGAAAACGGATAAATTAAGAAACTATTACATTCAGATCCCCATCCTGCAAGAAAACATGTTATATAAATATTTACAAGCCTTGATACGTGTCCACAGCTTAGAGGATCAGCAGTCTAGTTGTCACATGAGTTCATCACCTGTTTATACATACATAATGACCCACATCCGGCCAGCAGCAGGACATACAAAGCTTCAACAACTATACATCGCGAAACAACGTCAAAATGCCTCTAAGGACCTGAGAGTACATGGATGACTCTAACACTCTACTACAGAACAACCAAAACAACAACATGTCCATCTCTTGCCTTCTACTGCTCGTCTTGCTGCTCAGACGCAACCCCGCGACCACCACCACATCTAACGCGAACACCTAAAAAGGTTGCAAACCAGCGGGGTGAGACACACAGTCCCAGCGAGAAACATAACTCCTCGTCGAAACCATAAAACCATAGAAGGATTAAAGCAACAACGACTGATAAAGCGTAGAATAAGAGCAGTCTATAGAGCAAGGTTATTACTACCATCGAGCTTACCAAAAAGTACGGAAGGCATATAACCAAGTATCTCTTTATGGAACATGATTGACAAGATAAGATTTTAGGGGTTGCAACGAGAAGCTCAGTCTATGGGACATGTCGTGCAACAGGTGCGTTGTGCACTAGGTGTGTATCGTGCACAAGGTGTAACGGGCACAAGGTTTTAGGGGTTGCAACGGGCGACAACCACTCTGACGGCTAAAGCCGTGGCACCCATGCCAACCCTATACGCCCAAAACGACATAGGTATCGTCCAACACCAAGGTAGCTCCTTGAGTTCTAAAACGTCCAAGGTGTGACGGCACCAAGCCACCACCTAGGCTAAGTGTATCGGGCAGGGCGCTCAACATGGTATGACACCCGACACACAAAGCCAAGAACTAGGGTGTGATGTTCAACACAACCACAACATGTCAACCATGACTCTAGTCCAAAGAAGGGTATCGGGCAGCACCATCCCCAAGCCATATCGTGTAAGATGCAACCCAACAAGGCCGTCTTCAACCTCAAGCACAAGGGCACCAAACCCTAAATTGATCAAGAAGATCGGCTCACATCTCAACAATCAAGAGAGAGGGGTCTTGCACAACCTCTATCACAATTCGGGAAACCACTAGGATCAAGCCTAACAAAGGTCTACATCCCCACAAAGCTCACCTCTCAAATCCATGGTGAGAGAAGGGTGTTTCTCAAACAACTAGAACACAAGCTCACCTCTCAACTTAAACGAAAGAGGGGTATTGCCCATATCACTCAGAGTTCAAGCTCACTTCTCTAGACCAAGGAGGGAGAGGGGTGTTGCTCAATAAGAAAACCCTAAAAATATGGTTCGGCCAACTAGGTGCAACTAAGCAAGAAACTTAACTAGAAACATACATAGCCGATTATGATCATAAGAAACATACAAGAACATAGAAGGTAATATGGTTAAGGTTAGGAGTTATGTAACCCACCTTAAGCAAGCTCCAAGATCCTAGCACCAAGCTCCACCATAAGAAGAAGAGCAAGGCACTCAAGGGTTCGACCACCACTAGAGGAAGAAGGAGACTCCAAGATAAGGATCGACCACCAGGCTTGCAAAGGAAGAGGTGTCGTGCACCAAGGGAGAGGGGGAACTAAGGAACTAAAGGGATCGTTAGCAAGAGAAAGGGAACACATATATAGGAGAGGATGGAGGAGAAACCAAGGTAAGACAATGCAAGGTGTCACCCACCTAGGGACACTTGTCCATGGGCAATGCCACCACTCTAACTTGCCTTAAACACATGTCCAAGGCCATTGCATCATGCAAGCATCAAACACCAAGTGTCCACTAGTGGTGACACAAACGAGGTCAAAGGGGGGTCAAAGGGGTCCATGGGAGACACACCTCCACACCATGCCCGACATCACACTCTGGGCGACACACCTAGGCTGACACAGCCATGGCCGACACACCTAGGCCGATGCAAGGAACTCCTGCCTGACACAAGGTCCAAAAAGGCAAAGGCAAAGCACAACAAGGTCCATCAAGGCTCATCCAAGCCCAAAGGAACTCAAGCAACGAGCCCAACCCTTCCTCTCAACACTAGAGGAAGCAAGGAGAGGGAGGAACACCTCACTAGGTGACAAACTTGCCCACAAACCCTAGACTTGGGTAGATTGCAAGTAACACCTCCAACTCTCAACAAAGCACCAACAAACCCTAATCACCACTAAAGGTGATTATCAAGCAACTAAGCATCAAGGTTAAGCAAAGAAAACAGGATAAGTCCTAAACGGAGGTCAGGGTCCTTACAAGCTATAACCCTCTATAAAGGGATTTCGTCCTCGAAATCCGAAGAGAAAAGTGAGGGATACTTCTTCCTCATCTCTGCCTCAAGCTCCCACGTGGCTTCCTCAACGCCACGATGATGCCACATAACCTTTACAAGAACCAGGTCCTTCCTCTTCAGCTTCTTAACTCTTCTGTCAAAGATCGTCACAGGACCTTCCTCGTAGGTCACATCTACATCAAGCTCAACTTCGACTGGCTGTATCACTGTTCCTGTATCCAGATGACTTTTCTTCAGCATACTGACATGGAACAATGGGTGTAACCTGTGCAACTCTGGCGGCAGCTCTAACTCATAAGCTACCTTGCCCATACGTGCTATGATCAGGTATGGCCCCATATATCTGGGTGCTAGCTTACCCTTCCGGCCAAACCTTAGCACACCTTTCCATGGCGAGACTTTAAGATACACTTTGTCTCCTACCTGGAACTCCAAAGGTCGTCGGCGAGTGTCTGCATAAGACTTCTGCCTATCTTGTACCGCTTTCAACTGTTGTTGTATCACCTTGATCTTTTCTGTTGTCTGTTGTACTAACTCAGGACCCAAAAGCTGATATTCACCAAACTCATACCAACATAACGAAGATCTGCACTTCCTACCATATACGGCCTCATAAGGAGCCATGTCAATGCTCCACTGATAACTATTGTTGTAGGCGAACGCTATCAAACTAAGATGTACTTCCCAACTGCCTAGGAACTGCAAAACACAAGCCTGAAGAAGATCCTCCAAAGTCTGAATAGTCCTCTCAGACTATCTGTCTGTCTGTGGGTGGAAGGCGGTGCTGAACCTCAACTACGTTCCCAATGCTTTGTGCAACTGTTCCCAGAAACGACTCGTGAACTGAGGACCTCTGTCAGAAACTATCGTTGCTGTCACACCGTGCAAACGTACTATCTCATCTACATATACCCGAGCGAGTTTCTCGGCTGTATACGTTGTCTTTACAGGTATGAAATGGGCAGACTTCATTAATCTGTCCACTATTACCCAAATGGAATCATGATTCCTAGTTGTCCTGGGCAGACCAACTATGAAATCCATGGTTATATGATCCCATTTCCACCACGATATCGGCAAGGGTTGTAACGTACCTGTCGGCTTTTGATGTTCAGCCTTGACTTGCTGACATACTGTACACCTAGCCACAAACTCAACTACATCTTTCTTCAAGCCGGGCCACCAATACAAGTCCTTCAGATTATGATACATCTTGGTGACTCCTGGATGCATATCATACATCGATGTGTGTGCTTCCTCGAGTACTAGATTCCTCAGATTATCAGCATCGGGGACCACCATCCTATCATGACAGCACACTAGTCCATCCTCAGACTCATGGAACCCATCACGCCTTTCGCTGCCGAGCTCTGACTTGATCAACTGAATTGTCTCATCTGTTTGTTGTGCGTCTTTGATCTGCTGTCTCAGCGTAGGCTTGACTTGCATATGTGCTAAAAGTCCCGCTAACAAGGAAACTCCCATATGCACATTCATCTGACGCAAGGAAACAAGCATATCCTGTCTATGGCATACCAAGGAACTTAACTGTGCCTTCTTTGTAGAGGGAGAAGAAGACTTTCGGCTGAGCGCATCAGCTACCACATTTGCCTTACCAGGGTGATACTCGATGGTGTATTCGTAATCATTGATTAGCTCCATCCAACGACGTTGTCGCATGTTTAGCTCATTCGGCGAAAAGATGTACTTCAAATTCTTATGATTTGTAAAGATTTGGCATACTTCCCCGTAAAGATAGTGTCTCCAAATATTTAACACATGAACCACTACTATCAACTCCAAGTCATGAGTCAGATAGTTCTCCTCATGTTTCTTAAGTTGTCGTGAAGCAAAAGAAACCACATGATCTTCTTGTATCAGCACACAACCTAAACCTTTCTTGGAAGCATCATAGAAAACAACATAGCCTTTTCCAGGCTCTGGTAGGACTAACACTGGAGCACTAGTCAGCTTTTCCTTCAAACTTTGGAAAGCTTTCTGGCAACGATCATTCCATACAAAAGGTACATCCTTTCTAGTAACTTCGTCATCGGTAACACAATCACACTGAAGGTGATTAGCAAGCAACTAAGCATCATGGTTAAGCAAAGCAAACAGGATAAGCCCTAAACGGAGCTCAGGGTCCTTACATTCTCCCTTCTCCATTGCTGCTGCTAATCACACCTAAGGGGATCTACTCCCCTCTCTAACCCTATCCTCTTCTCCACCAAGAGGATCTAGGGACACGACTGACAATCTTTCCAATGGTCTTATGCCCTGAAGACTACTGTTTAGAAAAACCATCTGATAAATCTTTGTAGTCATCCATGACCAACTTTATAGGGCTCTATCCATCTTGTTATTGATATGACTAGGTCTATCCAACATACACTATTCTTCTTGGTAAACCATAGTGTTTTCCATTTATTCTATGTCATTTGTGACCTTATTATGTTGGTTCACCGCCATCTAACATAACATGCTTGTGACTCAACATGGCGCGTTGCCGCCACCATCTGTTCCTATATCGGCAAATTGTCCTGATGCCTGACATACTGTATAACTTTCTTGACATATCGTGCCACTTCCTATTACTAATTCTTTGTTGTTTCTTGCTGCTAATATCACACTACATGTCAACTCTAGACATGTTGTCTTGTTACTTCTGGAAACTACTACCAACTCTAGACATGTCGTGTCACTTTCTTAACACGCCTTGTTACTGCTTTGGGAAACTACTGTCAACTCTAGACACACTGTGCCACTTTCATGACATTCCATGTCACTGCCTGTTGCTGATTACTATCAACTCTGGACATGCCATGTCACTTTCCTGACACGTTGTCTTGTTACTTCTGGAAACTACTACCAACTCTAGACATGTCGTGTCACTTTCTTGACACGCCTTGTCACTACTTCAGGAAACTATTGTCAACTCCAGATACGTTGTGTCACTTTCATGACATGCCATGTAACTGCCTATTGCTGATTACTGTCAACTCTAGACATGCCACATCACTTTCCTGACACACTGTGCCACTTTCCTGACACACTGTGTCGCTGCTTGCAGTTCTATTTTTGTTGGAATCATGGCTTTGTCCTCTTCTACTGTTGATATCTTTGAGACACATGCTAGATGTGTAACTTTTATAAAGTTCAACGAGTCCAACTATATCTTATGGACACATTCTTTTCAAACTTATGCACACTCCTCGAGCAAGCTTGAGCATCTCACCAAATCTCCTCCTAAAGATGAAACGAGCAACAAAAGGAAAGTTGATTATATAAAATGGACAGAGTGTGACTCTCAAGTCCTCTCTTGAATTATAAATAGCCATAAATCCCATGTATCCACTAATATTCTCTTCATTGATACAACCAAAGAAGCTTGGGATCATATTGACCGTGTTTATTCTAGCAAGGGAAACGCCTCCTGAGTTTTGAACTTTATAAACACCTTTATTCTGTAAGACTTGAAGACACTGCATAGTATTCTTTACACTTTGATAACTTCAAAGGGATTTGGGGTGAGCTCAAACTCCATCGTACCTTGTTTCAGATCTCACTAAACTACAAAAGCAACAAGATGAAGTTCGTCTATGTTAGTTTTTGGCATCACTGACTCCTATCTATGAAGCTATTCATCAACAAAATATGGCATCCCAGGGGCTCATTTCGCTCGGTTCCATCCTCCGTTTTCTCCTTGAAGCACTTTGCTTGAAGCTTGAAGGCAAATAGCGTATATGAGCATCGAGAGCCTTAAAGGGCGGTGCTTGACTCAGCTTGCCCCCGAGTAAAAGGGAGATAACATGGGCCACTGGGAGTGGATGATCCCACTTCCAGCATGGCTTGCGACAACCACCTATACTTCGACGGAAGTCGAAGGGGAATCACGGAAAGTGTTGAACTCGATTTTTGATTTAATGAAAATCGGGTTCAACTCAATTTCCGCTCCCTAAGCAAACTTCCGGAGAGCATCTAAACCCTTGTCCATGTTAGACGATGTCTATTTATTCCATCTATCTTCATTAGTGTCCTCTACTAACAAACAAGAGCCTACTCCTCTAGTTGTTTCTAGATGAGGGTGTGGTAATTCTACTCATGGACGGGGCAGAGGTCTCAAAAATGGTGGAAGAGGGTCCTCTCCTCTTCAGTCTCGGTTCTGCAACTTTTGTAAATTGACTAATCATACTGAAGATGAATGTTGGAAGAATCATGAAAATCCAGAATGAGCAAACCAAGTTACCACTATTGATGCTAATGAAGAATATACATATGCCTCTAGTAGAACCAATCCTCAGATGTTAACAATGAGTTCATCTGACCTTGACAAGCTAATCAAAGCCGCCTCTGCTACCACACCTCCAACAAATATTAGCCAACACTCAAGTGATCCTTCACGTCGTCATGCTTCTTCCTTATTGACAAATCAGGGAAGAAGGTGACGTGGGGGGAGATATGGAGACAATGTTGACTTAGAAAGGAGAAGTCTTGAGGCGTCTATCCACCTATTCTGGTACCATGTTAATTACAACTATCTTTGAATATACAAAAAGGAGTACAACCCTCTCCTATAAATAGGAGGGGCAACAAAAAGGAAGCACATAGAAAACCCTAATGGGCCTATTCTACTTAGGCCCATGTTACATAAGACTAACTGAAAAAGGAAAAACTGAATTAAAAGAATAAAACAACTAAAGATATATATATATATATATATATATATATATGACTCTCTATAATCATGATTCTCTCATGATAATAATTTTTCTTCACACTTCTATTATGGTAGGGAGCAATTGGTACCTCCACCCATCCATGATCCTTGAATAACATGGATAAGAGATTGGAATAGTCTAAAGAATTTTTTTTCAAATCATTACAAATGTTTGTATTTCATCACAATGTATAAATTAAATCAAGATTTCAAGATCCATGAATCCCCCTACATTGTAATTCCTCCAATAAGCATCTTAGATTATAACTTCTCTATTTAACCCTACAATTTTTTAATCAGTTATACACTTCTAATGGACAACATTTTCTTTTGGAGTCTAGCTTTAGTGAGTGTCACATATGTTGTAGAGTTGCGCCCACTATAGCTTGGTTATAGGCACTGAGCCATATCACTAAAGCATGGTCCATATCCATCACCATTATCCTTCTCTTCAATTTTATTCAAAATCAGTAGACGGGCTTTTAACAATTGGTCTAATGGGTACATGCTTCCAAAGTTCAGAATAGATACATTGACTATTAGATAAATATGTGAAATAGTTGTTGAAAATGTATTTTCATTGTGAATATAATGACATGGTTATACGACCCTAATTTCCATAACTAGACCCTACTTTACTAGAAACCCAAGATTTGAGTTTAGGATGATATTTAAGATTTTAGTTATTATGGAAAACTTTCTATTATGGATATATAGGGTTTGACTAGGATTAAGAGGTTTGACCTAGTAGTTGGAAATGTAAGAGGCATGCCTTGAGAATTCAATGTGAGTTACTTTTGTATAAATACATGACACATGCACAAATTAATATTATTACATATTTACAAGATTTAAAAAAACTTATGTTGATTATTGTTTTAAGATATAACTCAATCAATGCCTTTATGTTTTCTCAATTATGATTAAGATCCATTATTAAGGTTCATGAATATGATTCTGGGGTCCGATTTTATACAGATTCATTATTAGCATTCCAAATCATATGTCATTAAGATTCATGATCAACACTCTGAGATCAGATCTAATAAAATGTTATAAGATAATATATTGTCTTCATAAAGTTATACAGAGGTAGAAGAACATAGGTCATCTCAAGATATATAGACCAAAACTAGAGTGTAGGGCATGAGATTTAGATACTAGAGTGCAAAAAATACACATATATGAATATAGAAAGATTAAGATCAATATTTAACAAATATCCATGTTTATACAAACAAGTTATTAAGTTCTCATTTTCATTCTACTTGCAATATAAAAAATACATACTTTTTATAATAATGGTACTATATAAGTTTAAGAATGCCCATTCCACTAATATATATTTTTAAAGGCATATTTAGAGAGGTGATCTTCACATGTGAGGAGAAGGAAAAGACTTATAGTATGCAGTATGCATACCTAGAAGGAATTGATTTGGTGGGGTGAAAATTATATGAAGATCCCTAAAATTAGCGACATGACTTTTGCTATGTTCAAAATTTGTTAATAAGAGACTTATTCTCAAGCTGTTACATTAAGATTTTTCTTGATGTCATGTTATAGACATTAGTGTTTCTTATGTAAGAACAAGTGTGGGAATCAACAATATTCAACATAGTGCGGATTCAACTATAATGTTTGTGATACATGCAATGTTGATGACATTTGATGCGATGATTTTGAGTCGCATTTATAGACATATTTTGCTTGTGTTTTATGCATTTATTGGTCATTTTTGTGGTTAATATTGCATGATTCATTTTAATTTGGTCTATGATCCTTCTCTATGTCAAATCTCCCTTATTTTAGTGTTTTGAGCATAAATGAATACAATAATATGTTTTATTTCGGCTTATGTGGTTTTGTGTTGCAATTTCAGGAAAAACGAATATCTGCTGCTGTCGATACCATCGACAGTGGTCGATACCATCGACACGACCACAGGTTTCCAGCTGCAAGGAGCATCACAGAGTCGATACTATCGACAGGAGAGTCGATGGTATCGAGATACCATCAGGTTGCTGGTGAGAAGACAGTCGATGCTATCGACCCTAAAGTCGATACTATCGACACGAGGAGCTTCAGCGACTGAAAAAGACAAAAGCGACGCCTAAGGGTGTCGATACCATCGACCCTCGTCGATGGTATCGAGTTAGAATCAATCGCAACAAAGAAAAGAAAAGAAGACCAGCCGATACCGTGCAAGGTCGATACCATCGACTCACGTCGATGGTATCGACACCGTCAAATACAAGTTTGCTTCAGATCGATCTAAATCCGACGGCTGTGATAATTTGGCGACCTAACTCGGTGATTATACCTAATGACGGCGGCCAAGAGTAATCTATCACGTCGTTAGCCACTGCACACGTCCCGAGAAGGTGTGGAGAGAAGAACGGAGCCCAGAAGCACGCCCCAGATGTTCCGGACGCTGAAGAAGACGTGTTCCACCGCCAAAAGGCCAGATATCGCGTGTTCTACGCCAAGGACCGCTTGGATCTTCTCCGTTCAGGGGTTTTATAGCTTATTCACGTTTTTCTCCATGTTTCCCCTTTTCTCTACCATGTTTTGCTCTAAGATGAACATGCAGGGCTAATCCCCTTTATCTTTAGGACCGGGAGTAGCACGGGGAAGCATTGTATGACAATTTTATCATAGTAATTCATCGTTTATCTCTTAAACCCGTGGTATGATTTCATTTTCTCAATTATATTGTTATGCTTGATCACCATAATAATAATCTAATGCCCTTAATTGCTTTGAAAGAAGAATTAACGATTGAAAAGAGACAAAATTCACATTAATCAACAAATCCCTTGAACAAGGTGGTGTAAGGTTAATGGTGGATACCCAGAGGTCGATTCTAATGCACCTAGTTTAGGGTATAGGTTACTACGACGGTGGAACCGACCTAGACATAGGTAGTGGATTGTACCACAACAGTGGGCAATTCTGACTACAGGCCACTACCCGGATAGAGAGATAAATCTGAGTTGCTATATAGAAATTCATACAATGAAAACCCACGGTGAAACCGCAATCCTAAAGATCTCCACTTGAATTGATTAAACTAAACACTTAATCGATTGTTTTGTTTTATTTCATTTTATTTTAATTTTACAACAACTTCCAACTTTATAATCGGTCTAGCTGATTGCGAGTAGTTAGTAGTAGTCTCTGATAATTCAGTGTCCCTGAGTTCGACTCGGGCCTCACAAAGGCCTTTACTACATTGACGCGTGCACTTGCGTTTGACGCACAGTAAAATCGTGTCAAGTTTTTGGCACCGTTGTCGGGGACACGACAAATGTCGACACTACAAGTGCTGCAAGCGGCCACTCTAGGCCACCTTTTTATTTTTATTATTTCGAAATCATTTCTAAAATTCATAGTCTATCTTTTCAATTTTTTGTAATCATCAGGCACGACACTGAACTGAAATTTTCATTTTGCAGGTACCGTGCATGGTGCAGACGCGTAGCACCGACTACATGCAACAGGCACTAGAGGTTCCACTTCCGGGACCTGACGACGGGGAGGATTACAATCAAGACCACTTGGAAGAAATAGATTCAGAATCCGAACAAGAAGAAATGGCAGAGGAATAGACGATATGGGAGAAGATCAAGGCTTCTTCTTCATCTGCGTCAAAGGGGCCAATTAAGAAGCAGTCAATCAACATTCTGACTTACGAGATTGATCCTGCATTAATCAACTTGGTCAAGTCAAATGCATTCCATGGGCTAAAGAATGAAGACCCAGTCACTCATATAAGCCAATTTGTGGAGAATTGTGACATGATTAAAATTGACAGATTTCCATAGGAGACGCTCTACCTAAAGCTGTTCCCGAATTCTCTGGCAGGAAACGCACGAGAATGGTTGCACAATATGGACGATGAATATGTGGAATCATGGAACCACATGGTGGAGGTATTCTTCGAAAGGTTCTTTCCGCTCGAGAAGACCAATGACATGATCAGGAAAATCCACAATTTCACCTAGAAGGTAGGAGAGACCTACTCTGAGACTTGGGAAAGGTTTCAGATCATGCTTAGGAGGTGCCCGCACCACGGGCTTGATAAGGAGACACAGGTCAAAATCTTCTATTTTTCTCTTTCTGAGCATGATAGAAGTAACCTAGATTCCGCGGGCTCAGGATTCTTTTTGAACAACACAGACACGAGGTGTTGGGAAATTTTGAAAAATATGGCCAAAAAGCATTCCTGGGGCGACAGGGATGCCGCAGAGCACGTTCGAGTTGTGGGGGAATCAAAGGCAATCAAAGAGCTGAATGAGAAGATGGACCTTCTAGCAAAGAAACTGTTTGCAAAAGAAGATACTGAATCTGAGGATGAAGCTCAAGTCAAATTCATGCGGCAGCAGTAGGGTTACAGAAATAACGATTACTCATGGAGGAAGGACAAGAAATTCTCCTGAAAGGATCCAAATAACTTTTTGCAGGACCCCGATGCAAAACCCCAGACAGTGGTGAAGGATAAGAGCACGGAGTTGCTCAACCAAGTAATAAAGCAAAACCAAGAACTTATGAACACTTTTGGCCAGCAGATCAAGCAACAGGGGGAATTTATGAATCAGTTTGGACAGACATTGCAGAGCCATGGTGTAACATCCTAGGATTTGAGGCCTCGGATAAGTTGATCTTAAAAGGAATGATTGGACTACCCATATCACCAAGGTGCACCTCCTTTTCAGGGAGCCCATCTCTAAAGAACTCCATAGTTAAGCGTGCTCAGCTTGGAGTAGTACTAGGATGGGTGACCAGTCGGGAAGTTGATCCTGGCTTGCGCGTCAGTGTGGACAAAGTGTGCAGTTAAGACTAGTGGTGGTCTGTGGGGTCAGTCGTCATTCCTGAAACTCTACTAGAGCCTTGGGAAGTGGGCCCGGGTGTTACAAATGGTATCAGAGCCATAACCCCTCCAGTAGGTGGGGCCCACATGGGCATGTGGCATGCCAGTCTTGAGTCGTGCGGTCCAGGCAAGTTGGAAAGGGCTATCCGTAGAGACGAGATGGAGCCGCCCTTGCGCTGGTAGCCGTGGACGGGAGCTGGGTGTCCATGGGCCATTGTGGGTCTGCACTGAAATGGGGTCAGATTATGAGGCCATATAGTTGAGCCTTGACGAGGACGTCAAGAGTCTAAGTGGGGGAGATTGTAACATCCTAGGATTTGAGGCCTTGGATAAGTTGATCTCAAAAGGAATGATTGGACTACCCATATCACCAAGGTGCACCTCCTTTTCAGGGAGCCCATCTCTAAAGAACTCCATAGTTAAACGTGCTCAGCTTGGAGTAGTACTAGGATGGGTGACCAGTCGGGAAGTTGATCCTGGCTTGCGCGTCAGTGTGGACAAAGTGTGCAGTTAAGGCTAGTGGTGGTCTGTGGGGTCAATCGTCATTCCTGAAACTCTACTAGAGCCTTGGGCAGTGGGCCCGGGTGTTACACATGGGGTTCAGATGAGGACAATAGAGACGTCGATTGCACAAATGGCAGCGGAGATTGCCAATATGAAGAAGCCAGCGCCGCAGGGTTTCCCGGGTAACACAAACGTTCCAGGAGGAAACCAACAGGCGAAGGCAATCTTGCTAAGGAGTGGCAAGAAACTTTTAAACCCCAGGGCCGATGAACCAAGCAAACCCCAGTCAGAAACTGAAGGTGAGGCCACTAAGGAAGTGCCAATCTCAGTCACAGAGCCGGTTGAGGAAATAGCAGAGGATGTCACTGCGGACCCCATTGTTGTTGAGGAAGAGACACAGAAAAGGACACCATATGTGCCGCCGCATCAAAGGGCACATGCTGTCCCGGTCCCATATCCAAATAGTGTGAAAGAAAAGAAAGTGGATGCCCAGTTCAAGAAGTTTTTGGACAGTTTCAGAAAGCTCTCAGTTAACATCCCATTATTAGAGGTAATAAAGAAAATCCCCCCTTACGGAAAGTTTTTGAAAGACATCATTACTAAGAAGAGGAAGATCCCTGACACTGAGGTAGTAGTTCTCAAGGAGCAGATGAGTGCCTTCATCATGGGCACATTGCCACCTAAGAGGTAGGATCCGAGCTGCTTCAATATTTCATGTTACATTGGTAAGGTGAAATTTGGAGAAGCACTGTGTGATTTTGGGGCAAGCATAAACTTGATGCCTCTCTCTACATTCAAGAAATTGGGATTGAAAGAATCAAGGCCGAGCAATATGACAATACAGCTGGCAGACAATTCAGTGGTGAAGCCTTATGGTATTTGTGAAGATGTATTGGTGAAAGTAGATCGATTTGTGTTTCCAGCAGACTTTGTTGTAATGGAGATGCAAGATGAACAAGGCAATGAATTACTACTTGGACGACCCTTCCAAGCTACAGCTGACATGATACTTGAGATGGGGAGAGGTCGTTTGACCTTGGGTATCGCCGATGATCGGTTTGAGATGGTCATGCCTTCCAGCTTCACGTCATCTAAAGCTAAGGAGCAATGCCGCATGGCAAAGCATTTTGATCACAATATCTCACTTTGTCTAGGGAAGCCATTTTTAGATATGGCTCATGTAATGACCAAGGTGGAGAAAGGGACATTGGTTGTTGACATCATGGAGCAGACCAAGGTTGTGTCCCTTAGCAAAGATGTAGGTTTTCCTAATGACAAAGAGGAGGACATTCCACCCTCTACTGAAGATGAGGCCATAGCGAGTTCGATTTTCAATGCATATCCAGAATTACCACTTGAAGCCTGCTTGGTCAATATAACACATGATTGGATGAGAAGCAAGTCACTACAGGAGTGTGCCAAGATGCTTCAGGTACTTCCATGCTTTTATGCTAGGTACTATGAAGACCTTGGCGAACTCCCACCACCGCTTCAGTCATCCTTAATCAGCCCACCAGATTTGGAATTGAAGCCATTGCCACCGCACTTGAAGTACGCATTTCTAGTTGAGGAAGAGAAGCTGCCTATGATCATTTCAGCATATCTGAGTGGCGAGGAGGAAGACCAACTTCTGGTTGTGTTGAAGAACCACCGAGGTGCATTCGGGTGGTCGGTTGCAGACATCAAGGGGATCTCCCCTACATTGTGCCAGCACAAGATTTGGCTCGAGGAGGGAGCCAAGCCGGTGATTCAGCCACATCGTCGACTAAATCCTAGCATGATGGAGGTCGTCAAGAAGGAGGTGATCAAGCTCCTTTCTGCAGGGATCATCTATGCTATATCAGACTCGACGTGGGTGAGTCCCACACAGGTAGTCCCTAAAAAGGGGGAATTACAGTTACAAATAATTTGTTAAATGAACATGTCACGACCCGTTTGGTAACCGGGTGGCGGGTATGTATAGACTACCGTCGATTGAATGTAGCTACGCTTAAGGATCATTTCCCTCTTCCTTTCATTGATCAGATTTTAGAGCGTTTAGCCGACCGATCACATTTTTGTTTTCTTGATGGTTATTCGGGGTACAATCCGATTTCAATTGATCCTAAGGACCAAGAGAAGTCCACCTTCACTTGTCCTTACGGAACATTTGCATACCGCCGTATGCCATTTGGGTTGTGTAATGCACCGACAACCTTTCAGCGTTGCATGCTCGCCATCTTTTCAGATATGGTTGAACGCTGCTTGGAGGTTTTTATGGACGATTTCTCTATCTATGGAGCGTCCTTTGACGAGTGTTTATACAATTTGGACAAGGTTTTGCAACGTTGTGAGGACACACATTTGGTCCTCAATTGGGAGAAATGCCACATGATGGTAAGCGAAGGGATTGTGCTTGGACATAAAGTGTCTAGAAAAGGGTTGGAAGTAGACCCGGTAAAGATCGAAGTTATTTCCAAGTTGCCCCCACCGAATTCAGTTAAAGGGGTTTGGAGTTTTCTAGGTCACGCCAGTTTTTATCGCCGCTTCATAAAAGATTTCTCTAAAATTGCCAAACCATTATCTGAGTTGTTGGAAAAGGATATTGTTTTCGATTTTAATGACAAATGTTTACATGCGTTCAACGTGCTTAAAGAAAAATTGATTTCCGCACCGGTTGTGCAAACACCAGACTGGACTAAGCCGTTTGAATTAATGTGTGACGCGTCTGATTTTGCAGTTGGGGCTGTTTTGGGACAACGTGTGGACAATAAACTCGCTGTGATTTTCTATGCATCCAAAACCTTGAATGACGCTCAATTGAACTATACGAAAACCGAAAAAGAAATTCTCACTGTTGTTTTTGCTTTCGAAAAATTTCGGCAGTATCTTGTTGGATCAAAAGTCATGGTATGGACGAACCACGCCGCCATTAAATATTTGATGGAGAAAAAGGATGCAAAACCTAGATTGATTAGGTGGATCTTTCTTTTACAAGAATTTGATATTGAAATCAAAGATAAGGCGTGCATTGAAAATGTGGTCGCGGACCATTTGTCTAGGTTGGAAAGGGTGGATGAAAAGGATGTGCACATACCCATTACCGAGACATTTCCTGATGAACGACTCTTATCCGTGAAATCAAAAGATCCTTGGTTTTCTTATATTGTCAATTATCTCGCTTGAAAAATTATCCTGGATGATTGGACATACCAAGAGAAGAAGAAAATTGTCCATTCTTTGCGTTATTATTTCTGGGATGACCCTATTCTGTTGAAGTAGTACAGGGATGTTGTCTTACGCAGGTGTGTACCGGAGCTGGAATACGAAAGTGTTCTTTGTCATTTCCATACACTACCGACGGGTGGCCACCACGCTAGTTCACACACTACAGCCAAAGTACTTGAAAGTGGCCTATACTATCCTACTTTGTTCAGGGATGCTTATGATTTTGTGCGGCAATGTGATTCCAGCCAAAGGGCATGTAATATTTCAAAAAGAAAAGAGATGCCCCTCAATGTATTTCAAGAGGTTGAGGTGTTCAACTTGTGGGGTATTGATTTTATGGGACCCTTTGTGTCCTCAAATTCTAACTTGTACATTCTTTTAGTTGTTGATTATGTGTCGAAGTGGGTAGAGGCAATACCCACTAGGACTAATGATGCCGCTGTAGTGTGTAGGTTTGTCAAAGAATATATTTTCTACAGGTTTGGTGTACCAAGAATGATTATTAGTGATGGAGGTACGCACTTCCAGAATCAAAAGTTCGTGACACTGTTGAGAAAGTATGGGGTAAAGCACAACATTGGTACCCCGTACCACCCACAAACTCAAGGGCAAGTAGAGGTCTCCAATCGGGAGATTAAGAAGATCTTGGAGCGCACTGTAGTTTCCATGAGAAAGAATTGGAGCACCCTGCTACCAGACGCTTTGTGGGCATACATGAAGGCGTTTAAGACACCTATAGGTACTACGCCTTTTAGGTTGGCTTATGGCCGGGCCTGCCATTTATCGGTGGAATTGGAACATAAAGTGCACTGGGCGCTATGAAAGCTGAATTTGAGCTATGATGAAGCGGGAAAGAAAAGGTTGCTTGAACTCAATGAACTTGACGAGCTGCAGATGAATGTATATGAAAGCTCGCGGATCTACAAGGAGCAAACAAAGCTGATTCACGATCACCATATTCAAATGCACATCTTCAAGAAAGGAGATCACGTACTTTTGTTCAACTCCAGGTTGAAGATGCATCCCGGGAAATTGAAATCCCGATGGAGTGGATCGTTCACTGTAGAAGAGGTCAGGCCACATGGCACAATCATGGTGCGTGATGGTGAGACAACATTCCTGGTCAATGGACAATGGTTGAAATTGTACTTTGGTGAAGAATACACAAGGAAAGTGAATGGGGTCAAACTCATTGTGCTTCTGGATGCATGACGAGCTTCATGTCGTCTAGCCTAAGACGTGAAATAAGGGCGCTTGTTGGGAGGCAACCCAGCCACCGTTAGTTTAGTTTAGTTTTCTTCACATTCGTACTTTGGTTTGATTTGATTTCATTTTTTGTGTAAATAAGGTACCGTGATCGTTTTCTTTATGTGCAGGATTGAGGCAGAGTCGATACCATCGACACTTGTGTCGATGGTATCGAGATGGGTACAGGTTGGCGGCTGCAGAAATCACCCTACATTGATACTATCGACGGCCTCGTCGATAGTATCAACACACCAACATGTTGATCGCAAAGTCGAGGTCGATAGTATTGACATGCATGTCGATACCATCGAGATCTCTGAAGATTTTCAGACAAAATTGTCTCAGTGAAGTCGATATCATCGATAGGCCTGTCGATGGTATCGACCAAGTTATAGGCAGAAGGCAGCGGTCGGGCCTCGCGAGGGTGTTTCCCTAACCAGAAGTCGATACTATCGACTCGCGTCGATAGTATCGATGTGACACGTCACCGATCTGCGAGAGGAGATTAGCGGCGATCGCTGCATCAGGAAAGTCGATCCGTGGGACGGGTCAATACCATTGACACCTGTCGATAGTATCAACACGTCATCGATCCGGGGCCCCACATCAAGCCATCGACGACCGTCGATACCAGTGGCGGACGGATTGTGTTACACGAGTCGATACCATTGACTCACGTCGATAGTATCGACGTGCATACAGTAGTGCCGACCACAGTTATATAAGAGATGGATTGTCATCATATGACGTCACACTTTCAGAGCAAACCTTCTCCACTTGTGCCGAGCATCTTTGTGAGCAATCAGAGCCTGGCTACAAGCATCCACGGTGAGTGTTCTTCACCAAGCCTTCATCGAGCAGAGATAATCTTCTCTGACCTTCTCCGAGCTCCATCTTCTAATCCTTCTTCTTCTTCGATAATGGTGCACACCGCCGTCGCATCTTCTTCACGCATGACACCGATGGAGATCCCGGTGTTCGTTCCTCCACCGACTACATCTATTGCACATCCGCGGATTGTCCATCCTTCTGCGGAAATCAAGAAGGTCTATGAGGAACTATGAAACACAAGATTGAGCCGATCCTCTATGTTGACCGGGAGATGATCCACAACATGGGGTTCGAGGCTAATCTGGCCTACGTGCTTAAGGGATAGGCAAGGCATACGGGAAGGAGGCCCGATGAGATGGAATTCCACGCTGACGGCCAGCCATTCTTTGGTGAATGGCCCATGTACAAGGAGCTGGTGGCAGAATTCATGGCGTCGTTGGATATATGCGTCATGCCAAACGACGTCATCTCCACTGACCACGAATGGATCAAAGGATGTGTTTCCTTCCGGCTGTACAATAATGATTACACTCTCACCCTCCAGTAGTTCAACTCTATCTATAATTGGAATCATGGGCGAGAGCAGTACCGGAGGCCAGACAACCAGACTGATTATGATGCTATCTTCGCCGAGCTAGTGACTGTGCCGCCGGGCAAATCTGTGAGCTACCATAATGCGGCGGTGGCAGATTTCGAGCATCCTTTCATGCATATTCTTCACCGCATGTTGTACACCACACTCTTTGCTCGTGGTGACCTGTCTCTTAGCAAGTTTCAAGAGACAGACCTGTTTTTCCTGCACAAGCTACTGAAGTGGCAAGAGTGTAACTGGGGAGCTTTTTCTTGCAGCACGTGTTGGCTGTAAAGAGGAGCACGCGAAAGGCTCTAATTCATTTTGGAGGGCTCATCACACCACTGGCCCACTATCTTGGGTTGAATTTCTCTCAGCTGACTCCTCTCTCCAACAGAAGCAAGGTCAATTTGCAGCACCTTCACCGCTCCAACCTCATCCTGCTGCGTGATGGATTGATGTATGCCCACTGCCACATTAATCACACTTATCAGGAGTGTTCTCTCCCCGACCCTATTTTCCACATCGAGGGCGCTCAGCATTTTCGATGGCCTGTGATTGCCATTGAGAGTTCGGATGAAGACGGTGGCAACGGCGACAACGACAATGATGGTGATGAGGCTGAAGATGAAGAGGAGGCCTTCACTCCTCTTCGCGCACGAGTGGAACCTAGGAAGTGTCCTCGCATGCATCCGGGTGCATCTTCTTCTTACCAGCCTCTGCCACAACAACCCTCGTAGTAAGGCGAGGATGTCTACTCAATGCAAGGAATGTATGCAATGTTGCAGGATATTCATCAGACGCAGCAGCAGCATACAACGACATACGCTGATATTCATGATACAATGAACCGGATGCTTGACAATCAAAGGGCTATTTTTTAAAATGAGCGCCTCCTCCTCGACAACCAACAACATATTCACGACAAGTTGCATAGGATGGAGATGCAACAGAAGCCCTTCTATGATCATTATTGGAGCCAAAACTACTTTGGGGGGGTATCCACAACCTCCGCCCATGCCCCAGTATGATCCGAGTTTTTAGGGGCAGTACCCGTCTTGGGACCCCACAACCCCGCAGTACCCGCCTCCACCGGAAGAGTGATCAGTATCTCTGTTCCACCCTTTAAGGTTGTTTTTGACTATGAGGCCATAGTAGAATTCAAGCTTGGGGGGGAGTTGGAACAACTCTATCCTTTAGTTTTTTCAGTTTTTGGTTTTATTATTTTGTCTTTTGTCATTTGTTTTTCTTAGTTCTTAGTTTGTTTGTAGGATCCACATTCTATCTAGTGTAATTGTGGATGTCTTACATCTTGTGTCATCTCATTTGCTTGTACATGGGAATTAAGGGAAAACTTAAAAAATTTAGTGTTTTGCAAGCTTGTGTTGTTTAACTTTGAGCACATAACTTAAAGAAAATGATTGGGTTTGTCAACTTTAAAATAGAAAATCACAACTGTACATTCCTAAGGATTCATGAAAAGTGGACGGAATTGGTTGTTTGAGCCTAAACTGACCAAATGATAATGAGACCTTAATTTGAAGTAAGAGAGAGAAACCTCTTAATTACCACACAGGTCAATAAGGAGGGACACATAATAATTTGCAAAGGTTCAGTCAATTAGTCTTGTGATCTATCCACCTCATTGTTTTTCATAATCCACCATAAGAATTGGAAGTACATTATGGTTTTAACCTCGTTGATTGCATTTCATGTAGATAGGACTTGCATTGCAATTATTTTCACATATTTTGCATGAAAAAAAATTAGAATAGTTATACATGTGCATTATCCTTAGGTGCGTGTCATTTAGCTGCATTCATAATTTTTATGCATACATTACATCATGTATCTTATTTCTTCTGAAACAATAAGGGTGATTAACTTATTCCATACCTTCTAAATGCTTCAAACATTTGAGCTATGCAGAAAAAGTGAGCCCGACAAATAATTCATTGTCATTATTGGATATAAAGGGCCTTTAAAAAAAGAGAAGAAAAATATGAAAAAAAGAGAGAATTGAGAAATAAATAGGAATGAGAGGGAGAAAGGAACATGTTTTTCACTGCATATTAAGAAGAATAAGCACATGGTGTAGCTTTTGTAGATATTCCATCTCACCTTGAGACGGAATGATAGTGCATGCATCATTCCACCCAAATGTAGGCATTAGGGCATTTACACTTGCATATGCATCATTTAGGTCATTTTTGTTTTGTGCATGTTGAAACTGTATAATGCTTCCACTTCTTCTATGAGCCACCCATTCCATTCACCTATTGCGCGAATTGGTAGGCCACCGTGATTTTCTCCTCACTTATGAATATCAGGAGAGTTGCTTCCATGTAGATAGTAGTTAGGGCGAGCAACGTAGCATAGGAGATCACAAGATGCACCGAGTCTGAACCGAGGAATTTTATTATGTTAACTGCCTTATATGATAGTGTTCATCAATTTTGAGGTAGATATCTTTTATGGATGATTATTGTCGCCTTTAGGGTAATTATCATTCTGTGGTTAGTAAGGGCTGGAATGTGAATGTCCGGTGGGGATCATATGGTGATGTTTGTTGTGATGATCTGTTCTTTAGTTGACCCTCACAATTGTATTCTAAAGTTTAGTTTCTCGAGGGCGAGCAATGTTCAAGCTTAGGGGAGTTTGATGCGATGATTTTGAGTCACATTTATAGACATATTTTACTTGTGTTTTATGCATTTATTGGTCATTTTTGTGGTTAATATTGCATGATTCATTTACTTTGGTCTATGATCTTTATCTATGTCAAATCTCCCTTATTTTAGTGTTTTGAGCATAAATGAATACAATAATATGTTTTATTTCGGCTTATGTGGTTTTGTGTTGCAATTTCAGGAAAAACTGCTGCTGTCGATACCATTGACATTGGTCGATACCATTGACACGACCACAGGTTGCCAGCCGCAAGGAGAATCACGGAGTCGATACTATCGACAGGAGAGTCGATGGTATCGAGATACCATCAGGTTGCTGGCGAGAAGACAGTTGATGCTATCGACCCTAAAGTCGATAGTATCGACACGAGGAGCTTCAGTGATGGAAAAAGACAAAAGCGACGCCTAAGGGTGTCGATACCATCGACCCTCGTTGATGGTATCGAGTTAGCATCAGTCGCGACAAAGAAAAGAAAAGAAGACCAGCCGATATCGTGCAAGGTCGATACCATCGACTCGCGTCGATGGTATTGACACCGTCAGATATAAGTTTGCTTCAGATTGATCTAAATCCGACGGCTGTGATAATTTGGCGACCTAACTCGGTGATTACACCTAATGACGGCGGCCAAGAGCAATCTATCACGTCGTTAGCCGCTGCACACGTCCCGAGAAGGTGTGGAGAGAAGAACGGAGCCTAGAAGCACGCCCCAGACGTTCCAGATGCTGAAGAAGACGTTTTCCACCATCGAAAGGTCGGAGATCGCGTGTTCTACGCCAAGGACCACTTGGATCTTCTCCGTTCAGGGGTTTTACAGCTTATTCACATTTTTCTCCATATTTCCCCTTTTCTCTACCATGTTTTGCTCTGAGATGAACATGCGGGGCTAATCCCCTTTATCTTTAGGACCAAGAGTAGCCCATGGAAGCATTGTATGACAATTTTATCATAGTAATTCATCGTTTATCTCTTAAACTTGTGGTATGATTTCATTTTCTCAATTATATTGTTATGCTTGATCACCATAATAATAATCTGATGCCCTTAATTTCTTTGAAAGAAGAATTAACGGTTGAAAAGAGATGAAATTCACATTAATCAACAAATCCCTTGAACAAGGTGGTGTAAGGTTAATGGTGGATACCCAGAGGTCGATTCTAATGCACCTAGTTTAGGGTATATGTTACTACGACGGTGGAACTGACCTAGACATAGGTAGTGGATTGTACCACGACAGTGGGCAATTCTGACTACAAGCCACTACCCGGATAGAGAGATAAATCTGAGTTGCTATATAGAAATTCATACAATGAAAACCCGCGGTGAAACCACAATCCTAAAGATCTCCACTTGAATTGATTAAACTAAACACTTAATCGATTGTTTTGTTTTATTTCATTTTCTTTTAATTTTACAACAACTTCCAACTGTATAATCGGTCTAGCTGATTGCGAGTAGTTAGTAGTAGTCTCCGATAATTCAGTGTCCCTGAGTTCGACTCGGGCCTCACAAAGGCCTTTACTACATTGACGTGTGCACTTGCGTTCGACGCACGGTAAAATCATGTCAACATTCCCTTGAAGTAGTTATTGATAACTTTGAGTTGCTTTTACTATGTGCATGTGTGTTCTTAGAGGGGAATTACCACTGGTATCTTCTTGAGCTTCCATCATGTAAAGTGTAGAGGGATATACAGTAGGCCATATAAATACATGTCCATATACTTCATATGTTGATGGATTTATATTCGGCGTGCCCTTGTCTTCTAGGCTGATACCTCAGTGTAGGTCTATGTCCATGTCTCACATCCTTCTTGTAAATTGTGCCACATCATATGGGAAGTGGAACAATCTTCAATGCAATCATGGCACATAGTTGATAGTATCCATCTATAACATCACAAATCCAACTTTGAGGCCATATTCCTCCATGCATGTTATTGTACCTTTCTGACCTTGTGAATGGTAACAATAGTGTTCCCATTTGGTATTTGAGATTTTTATGTAGGGATGAATTTACCACTTTTTTGGTGGACCCATGCCCTTTTTAATAATATGTTAAACGTCATACTCATATACATGACCATGAATAGTGTTGGGAATTTTTGTTTTGTGCTCCAATTTTTATCTTGAGCATGGTTTCTCCTAGGAAGTCTTTGAGTACACCGTCGAAGGTGATGGCTTTCTTGGTAGTAGGTTGCATACATGTGGGGTGCCTTCCCATGCTGATAAATGAATTGAGGGGGTGTACATTGAGGCATGATGATGGACCTTGAGGCCTTTCTATTGAAAAATTAGAGGTGACACTCTATGTGGAAGCAACTAAAATAGACGGGCCTTTAGATGAACCATCCAGTCATTCTTGCCTATTTTCCTAGGATGCAAAAGTAGTAAGATTTTGTTTGGTAGTTTTGTTGGGTTTTAGGGGAGGCAGAGAAGGCAGCGGAAATAAAAATTTTCTTCTCCCCAAACCCGGAACAAGGAAATGCATCAACGTCTATATAATAGGAAAGGGATGGTTTGTGGAATCATACCTTGTCCTGAGGCTTGCTCGGCGACAATACCTCGCGCCTTGCGCGGTCTTCACCTCCGGTCTTGGACGGTGTCTGTACAGCTCCTGGTCGCACCGAGACTGACGACTCCTCCTGTCACTGGGACTGTCGGGATTGACAGTTGTCCTCCTGAGTGGCAGAAACCTCCCGCCTCTGTAGTAGTCCACACAGACCACCTGGAACTCCACACTCCTTGTCCCACAAGGAAGTGGAAGGAGTCGCACCCTCCTGTTTACGTACTAGTCACCAACACACTCTCCTGCCTCCAGTTGCAACTGCAGTTGTCCTTCCCTTACTGCACCTCCCTTTGTGGGAAGCACTTGCTCGGGCTCTCTCTCGGTTACCAAAACTAGAGAGAACGACAACTTTGCAGAGCAACTGGTTGCACTGAGTTGTACTTTGAGAAGCCCCCAATACCCCTATATATAGGAGGGTCATGGGACAGGGTTCTCCATCCCGGGAAATGCGGGACTAAAAGCAAGAGTAGAAGGGTTCGAGATTTTCCACAAAAGCAACCAACTCACAACCTGAACCGATCGGTTCACAAGTGAACCGGTCGGTTGGGACCTGAACCGGTCGGTTGGAACACCAACCGATCGCTTGGGACCCATGAGCCGATCGGTGCACTTCTGAACCGGTCGGTTCATGGTCCTGATCAGTTCCCGATTGACTTTCCTTCTTTTGTTTCTAATTGGTATCGAATACCAATCCTTGTTCCAATCATATTGAGCAAGTGAAACGCAAGGAAAATTCTCACCGACCTGACTTTCCCAACTTGCTCGGGTTGCACCATTTGAACCGATCGTTTCACTCTGACCATGAGCCGATCGACTCAACACTTGAGCCGACCGGTTCAGCAACCTCAACTGACCGGTTCAACACTTGAACCGATCAGTTGGGAGTGCAGGTTGTGCAGAATCAGTCAATTGCGATTTCAATCAATCCGATACTCCAATCAACATGTCTAACACCTTAAATAGTATGATATTGAGCTATCAATGAATTGAGTGTTTAATTGAACTACTAAACTCCTTTAGTAATCAATCTAAACGTTGCTTGTGGACAAATCTCCTCTTCTAGGTTAAATCCTATGTGTGTGACCCTGTAGGTCCATTTCACGTTGGCAGTGAAAGTCCATAACACTTATGACTTCACAAGCAAAGAGCGGTGCCTAGTCACACATCAGTGCTACCCAAGTGAAAGTAGAAAGTTGGAGAACAACTTTCAATCTTACAATCCGTGAATGGTGTTACAGTGAATGTATAATTCCTTTGTCACTGATATCCCGAATGAACTCGAGGCATGGAACAGTCATCCTATCAACATTCATTCACTTTCTTGATCTCAGAGTAGATTGAACGAGATATGTATGACATCAATATCACATACTGATTCACACATGCGTGCGCACACCTATCTCAATCCTACTCATCAAGTGGCCTTGGATATCAAACT
Organism: Alisma plantago-aquatica; assembly: GCA_963693085.1. Taxonomy (NCBI): domain Eukaryota; kingdom Viridiplantae; phylum Streptophyta; class Magnoliopsida; order Alismatales; family Alismataceae; genus Alisma; species Alisma plantago-aquatica. Next base: position 475,261,471 of record OY856409.1, read on the forward strand.
CCCTCAGGAGGGACAAATCCCATATCTATCACTCACCCCTCAAAAGCCCCATGTGTCAAAGCCACCCAATCATCACCTTTATAACAACCCATGTTTCAGGACTGCGTTTGATGATGTCAAAGTGTGCCCAACGACATGTGTTGAGTGTAGTGATTTCAGGTCTAAGAATCACACTCACCACCATCACTGTGAGTACTGACTGTGACTACCATGTCATGGTTCCATGTGTCAAACTCACGGTGGGTATGTCCGGTACACTTGTTCTCTAATTAGTACCTATGTGTTTGGTTTGATATCTCTATATCATGACTAATGAGATTCTGTCATCAACCAACACCACAATCTAGTCTTGTGTGTCATTGCTGTCTATCTACCTTCCACAATGACATCCGACTAGGGACATAATAAGAATGTACAAACTCTTAGCATCCGTATGATCTCATCGTTCAGGTCCTCAACCTGAAAGCATACGTCATTGAGTACTGTCATTCTCTAGACATTCAATTTGTTCTATCACTATCTCATATGACTGAACCAGAAAGAATTGGAAGCTTGCCTTTGATGTTTATCAAATCAATCTTAATGTATCCCACTAATCATCCCATTATTGCCTCTCAGGGCATACATACCAACAGACTCCCACTTGCACTGTGATCCAATCACCCTTGAATCATATTCATAGTGATCCTCAAATATGTCCCACATGTTACTGTGCTCTTAGTGCAAACATAGTGAGTAATGGCAACACCTTGCCAAAGTCAGTATAAATTGCATGTCTCACATCTCTTCACTGTACGTCACACGTATGAGATGGAGTTGCCGTAATATGCGATCTAGTATTCCTTTGCTAACCTTTAGCCACATTGTATGATCAAGGATTCCAGACTTGTCATCAATGAGCAGAATATCTATAAGTTCATCTCATGAACTTCCAGATCCATATAGTATCTACTGCTGTTCTCTAACACATAGATACTCGACATTTCCTTTTAAGTGGTTTTATTAGAACACTTCCAATTATCAACAAACTTTCACTTTTATATATCCTATATATATTTTGCGATTAATTTTCTATCTTTTCGGAAGTTCACATCAATGTAACTCTTTACATCGAACTCTTCCTTATCACCATAGAACTAGTACTTCTCAAGTACTTATCAAGTTCTCATGGTATTCCAGTAACCCTTACTGGAAGTAGACAAACATCCACTCGTTATGTCCCACATACGAGTTATCAGGATGAGCACATCATATTGTCATGTCATACATACAAGATGATGAATGCATTTTGTTCTTGCCATGTCCATACATGCAAGACAATGGGATGATTACATACATGATAGATCCATATCTATTCTTAGTGTTCCCATTCTTTATAAGAATTGGACACTTGGCCTTGGGATACTAACTCCATGTAACATGGATAAGTTTTCTCCCACTGAATCTGTGCATACTGAACCCTTCAGTACAGATTGCCAATGTATGCTTTCTCTTTTCAGGTCAAGAGATTTTTCGAGAACTATCTCTATAGATCTCTATTCCTATCACATAGGAAACATCTCTATCTTCCTTAAAGATAATTTCCACTTCTGGATTTCCATTCTAGAACATTTCCATTTCACATCAACATGTGGAATGTGAATACACTCCCACTAAATCACATATCCCTTCTTTATCTTTGACATATCAGTCAAACCCTTTGACTATATCATCAAAGTAAAGATCCAATTCTGAGTTTCTTGTACTCAATCAATCACATTGATTAGTCCATTGTAACTTATAGACTTTATTTGCATTAGTGGATTTATAAACCTTATAGGTTGTGTCACGTACACATCCTTGTTTTATTCCTCATAGGAATGTTGTTTAAGTATCCATATGCCAAATGTCTTAGTCAATAAGTTGCAATCAACAAGCATCATCCTTCTCAAAATGTTATCCATGTGTCTTAACACTTAAGACTCATTTGCACTTATGGATTTCATCCGATGAGTGCTACCATCAAGGTCATACCTTATGGTTCACATGGAAATCATTTAGGATGTAATGATCATAACTCAAAATTCGGTTCCTCATATTTATCTAGATAGTTGACTCATCGCAAGAACAACTCATCACATAGATAATTGAGGTGTATCTGTTAAGGATATAAGAACTCACAACTCCTTGTGATTCTCAATGTCCTTTATTAGTGTGGGGTATTCTTTTATTAAGAAGAATTCAGTTATTTGATAATCATTCTCTAACTCCTTAGAGTATGATTCCTTCTTGATTTAGACATCACCATGCCTTAATCATGAGTTCACTATGATACACTATCATAATCACTCATAAGGATCTCAAACATTTGGTCCAAGTATTTCATTCATTGATCTCATCAAGAATTAACACTTTACCAAATTTGCACTTCATCTATGATAATCTTGAACACTTCAAGATATTCATATTGGTATTTCTCTAAACACCATTTGAAGTATTAGCATTTATTCCAATAGGTATGTAAATACATCACATGTATTATACCTAATAGGATAATCATTCTCCCACTACCATTAGTGAAGATTGATTAATCATGTCCAAGATATTCATGTCTCTTACTGGTTCTCTAACCAAAAGAGTCTAGATTTATCCATCACATGGAAACTAGAAATGAATTTCTCATGATTGATGCTAATTAGATTGTTTGAGTTATCTATAACTTTAGGTATCATTTTATCTTATGCATACCATGTATCACAAGATAAGCAAGGCATTGCCACAAAGATCATATCTTTAAGATTGAAACATCAATTTTATTAATTGCCATCATTGTCATACAATATGCAAAAATAAAGTGTTTCTATCTATTGGAAATATATGAATTAGAAGTTATCAACTCTATTTCGTGCCATTTAGGCTGAAATTAACTGAAAGATACTCCTATCTATGGCAGCAACACTTGCTCCAATGATGGGTACTTCTTTCTTGGTCCTTTCACTAAGACCATCACTTCTTTGCGGATCTTGCATATCATATATGACATATCCATATCTTGGTATCATATACCTCAGATAAAGAAGCGGTTCATTTCATGATACCTTAGGTGGAGATATCCATCCCCTCCTTCATCTTCTTTTGTTCTTCCAGATATAGAGGGTCAATCCCTCATACACCCTTTCCCCATGTTCCTTGAGGCTGAAGACGGCTTGGATTGCTGGCTAGCATCAGAACATTTCTTTTCTTTGCCCTTAAGAATTACCTTTTCTTTGATCACATCAAAGATTATGGTTTGTCTTTCTTCATCTTTGCCTCTACTATCCTCAACATGTCTAACAACTCTGTCAACGCTTGTCAAAGTTGTTCATGTTGTAGCTTATCATGATTTGTATGATTCTTGCAAAATTTGCAATATCATACCAATAGCCAACTCTTGGCTCAGAGGGAATCCTTCTTAGTCAGGTTTTCTACATACCCAATCACATTGAGTGTGTGAATACCTTACTGGATCTCCTTCTATTATGACATACTAGGACAGTATCTTGGAGACAACTTATGTCTCATGTTGTCTCTACAACTCATAGTTCAGAGAACACAACATCAAGCACTCCTTATCAATATCATCCTCAGTATGCTTCCATAAGCATACTTTCAGCCATTGATGTGGTGGGATTGAGTTCATCTGGTTCTGGTGTAACTAGGACTTAGAGCTTTAACTCTACGATTGAGAACACTTCTCAATGTCCTAACCAGTCGTGGAATTATTCCCATTTAATTTGTTGGTCTCAAAGACCGATCGCAAATAAAGTGATTATTGTTGATTAACCATTGATTTTAAGAAAAGGAAATATATGCAATTTTAGTCCAAAACTCTTTTTGACTTGTTTGATTGATTTGAAAAGTTGACGATAAAATTAGGCCTTTAATTAATTATCGCTCCCACTATTTTACTTCAAATTGATAGCCCTCACCATCAATTCGGAAGATTGCAGCGTACAACCTTCTAGTGGGCAAGATCCTGAAATCCTCTAAGTCATGGACCAGCTAGGGCTGTCACCCACAACATAGATCTCTCAGGTAGGCAACTTTTGCCAATTGCATCATATGCAACTCTTGATAAGATGTCATATGCAACTCCTTGCCATGATCATCTCCATGCCTCAAGGTACTAGATCCCATCTAGATCACCTTGTTAAGTCCAACCCAAAGCAAACACGATGAACATACACCCTGCTAGGGCAGACCCACACATTCATCCTTCACGCTTCCACGAGATAGACGGTGCACCACGCTAGGGCGTGCCCACACTTGGTCGATGAAGCTTTTCACGTGTGTCGCATTTGGAAGGCATCTAAAACTTAATATTTTAATGAGGGATTTGGTTTTTATATACATATACATATCCAATCACCACAATACATAGTACATATCATATACATGCTATATCCCACAGAAAACATGCACAAACGATAAAAAGCGATGATTATGGCCATCCTAATGTGATTCCTCGAGCCAAGAGGAATCACAGTCATCTAGGTCTACATCACATGCAACCTGTACAAGATGAACTATGTGCCTTGCCTTTGGAGTAGATCAATTCATCACATAAACGTCTTGCTCGGTCCGGCCTGGTCGTCTGGGTGCCACTAGCCGATCAGTTGACTCCTCCAACTGATCGGTTCGCCTGGTCGTCGTGCATCTCATCATGGCCGCCGCCCGCTCGTCTCGCTCCTCTAACCGGTCATCAACCGATCGGTTCACTCCTTGAACCGATCGTCTGGAACATCAACCGATCAGTTCATGCCTTGAACCGATCGTTTCAGCTGTCGTCAGATGTCCGCCGGTCTTCGACATAACAGGAAATAAAATCTATCCTATTATTACATTGCTTAAAAGAAGAAACCCCGAGTTACGTTCGGGGGGAGCAAAGGTAGGAAAGAATCTCGAATTATTTCGAGTTACATCAGGAATAAGAGAGAGAAGATCGATGCGCAGACTGAGATGCAAGCAACCACAAACAACCACACACATATATGGGTTTATAGGCCATAATCATGCTACACACATCCACCACAAAACTCGTTTAAGGGTGACACGTATCGAGTGCATTAATAATACATATCATATATGTAATTTGGGATTTGTGGATTTAGGATTGGACATGCATAAAGCCAATATTATTCACATCGCATGCAATAAATAAAGGCGACAAACCAAAATCGACCATATCAATATTCCTAAAATATAGAACAGTTGACGTGGCTCTGATACCACTGTTGGGTTTTAGGGGAGGCAGAGAAGGCAGTGGAAACAAAAATTTTCTTCTCCCCAAACCCAGAACAAGGAAATGCATCAACGTCTATATAATAGGAAAGGGATGGTTTGTGGAATCATACCTTGTCCCGAGGCTTGCTCGGCGACAATACCTCGCGCCTTGTGCAGTCTTCACCTCTGGTCTTGGACGGTGTCTGTGCATCTCCTGGTCGCACCGAGACTGACGACTCCTCCTCTCACCGGGACTGTCGGGATTGACAGTTGTCCTCCTGAGCGGTAGAAACCTCTCACCTCTGTAGTAGTCCACACGGACCACCTGGAACTCCACACTCCTTGTCCCACAAGAAATTGGAAGGAGTCGTACCCTCCTATTGACGTACTAGTCGCCAGCACACTCTCTTGCCTCCAGTTGCAACTGCAGTTGTCCTTCCCTTGCTGCACCTCCCTTTACGGGAAGCACTTGCTCATGCTCTCTCTCGGTTACCAAAACCAGAGAGAACGACAACTTTGCAGATCAACTGGTTTCACTAAGTTGTACTTTGAGAAGCCCCCAATACCCCTATATATAGGAGGGTCATGGGACAAGGTTCTCCATCCCGGGCAATGCGTGACTAAAAGTAGGAGTAGAAGGGTTCGAGATTTTCCACAAAAGCAACCAACTCACAACCTGAACCGATCGGTTCACAAGTGAACCGGTCGGTTGGGGACCTGAACCGGTCGGTTGGAACACCAACCGATCGGTTGGGACCCATGAGCCGATCGGTTCACTTCTGAACCGGTCGGTTCGTGGTCCTGATCAGTTCTCGATTGACTTTCCTTCTTTTGTTTCTAATTGGTATCGAATACCAATCCTTGTTCCAATCAAATTGGGCAAGCGAAACGCAAGGAAAATTCTCACCGACCTGACTTTCCCAACTTGCTCGGTTGCACCAGTTGAACCGATCGTTTCAACACTTGAACCGATCGTTTCACTCTGACCATGAGCCGATCAATCAACATTTGAGCCGACCGGTTCAGCAACCTCTGCCGACCGGTTCAACACTTGAACCGATCGTTTGGGAGTGCAGGTTGTGCAGAATCAGTCAATTGTGATTTCAATTAATCCGATACTCCAATCAACATGTCCAACACCTTGAACAATATGATATTGAGCTATCAATCAATTGAGTGTTTAATTGAACTACTAAACTCCTTTAGATATCAATCTAAACATTACTTGTGGACAAAACTCCTCTTCCAGGTTAAATCCTATGTGTGTGACCCTGCAGGTCCATTTCACGTTGGCAGTGAAAGTCCATAACACTTATGACTTCATAAGCAAAGAGCGGTGCCTAGTCACACATCAGTGCTACCCAAGTGAAAGTAGAAAGTTGGAGAACAACTTTCAATCCTACAATCCATGAATGGTGTTACAGTGAATGTATAATTCCTTTGTCACTGATATCCTAAATGAACTCGAGGCATGGAACAGTCATCCTGTCAACGTTCATTCACTTTCTTGATCTCAGAGTAGATTGAACGAGATATGTATGACATCAATATCACATACTGATTCACACATGCATGCACACGCCTATCTCAATCCTACTCATCAAGTGGCCTTGGATATAAAACTCCCTCAGGAGGGACAAATCCCATATCTATCACTCACCCCTCAAAAGCCCCATGTGTCAAATCCACCCAATCATCACCTTTACAACAACCCATGTTTCAGGACTGCGTTTGATGATGTCTTAGTGTGCCCAACGACATGTGTTGAGTGTAGTGATTTCAGGTCTAAGAATCACACTCACCACCATCAATGTGAGTACTGACTGTGACTACCATGTCATGGTTCCATGTGTCAAACTCACGGTGGGTCTGTCCGGTACACTTGTTCTCTAACAAGTACCTATGTGTTTGGTTTGATATCTTTATATCATGACTAATGAGATTATGTCATCAACCAACACCACAATCTGGTCTTGTGTGTCATTGCTGTCTATCTACCTTCCACAATGACATCCGACTAGGGACATAACAAGAATGTACAAACTCTTAGCATCCGTATGATCTCATCGTTCATGTCCTCAACCTGAAAGCATACGTCATTGAGTACTGTCATTCTCTAGACATTCAATCTGTTCTATCACTATCTCATATGACTAAACCATAAAGAATTGGAAGCATGCCTTTGATGTTTATCAAATCAATATTAATGTATCCCACCAATCATCCCATGATTGGCTCTCAGGGCATACATACCAACAAGTTTCATATATATGATCATACTTTAATTTGGGATTGAGTTGCCAGCCACACCAAAAACCTTTTTGTGGAAGAATGTCGTCTCTCTATATTTAGAAAAGGGAAAAATCACTCCTATAAATAGGAGGAGGCGTTATAGGGAAACAAATAGGAAAAACCCTAATTAGCCTATTATACAAAGTCCTATGTTATAGGATACTTAACTAAGAAAGTATTAAAATAGGAAATAAAAGACAACAATATATATCAATACTCCCCCTCAAGTTGGAGCATAGATGTCAATCATGCCCAACTTGCAACATAGTTCCTCAACCCTCTTGTCAGAGTGAGGCTTAGTATATATGTCTGCAGTTTGGTCATGTGATGACAAAAAAGGAGTAGCAATCTTCTTATCTGGTACATCATCTCAGAGAAAATGGCAGTCAACTTCAATATGATTGGTCCTCTCATAGAAGACATGGTTACTAGAAATGAAGGTAGCAACATGAATATCACAATACATCGAGATAGCATAAGTGATAGGAAATTCGAAGTATAAGTTTACAAGAATAGATTTACTCCATAAAAGCTCAAAAGTAGTATGTGCCATTGCATGATAATAAGACTCTGCAATTGACTTGGCAATAATATTTTGTTTCTTATTTCCCAGTTAACTAGATTACCTCCTATGATGGTAAAGTGACCAAAAATGGATCTCCTTATTGAGATTCAAGACATTTGTGTTTAGACAAGTGTCGGTTGCAAACTCACACCCAAGGATGTTCTTCATGTTCCAGGTTTGCAACTCAGTTTAATATTTGGTTCTTTCTTTGATAGAGAAGGTTGCCATCTGGATTTTGGTGGTGGCAAATGCAAGATCATCAAGGGATCTTTGGTTATTGTGCGGGGAAAATTATGTTGTACATTGTATAAGACCCATCTTAGAGTGCTTAGAGATGACAGTATTAATGCAGTTATGGATCACCAGACATATCTATAACATAGATGACTAGGACACATGAGTGATAAAAGCTTGCAACTGCTATCAAAGAAGGGATTGATTTCTTTTGGCAAGAACACCAATCTTAGCTCAAGTGAATCATGTCATATGGGAAAGCATCGATGAGTTTCTTTCAAGACAAGATCAAAGGTGAAGCCATATGTTCTACAGTTGATTCATTCATATGCCTGTGGTCCATTTGAGGTGACTTCATTGGGTGGCAATAGATATTTTGTCACATTCATTGATGATGCATATAGGAAGGTGTGAGCTTAGTTGTTGAAGACCAATAATTAGGTCTTTCAATGTTTTCAGAAATTTCATGCCATGGTGGAGCGAGAGAAAATGAAAAAGCTTTAGTGTCTCCACACAGAAATGGGGGAGAGTACACCTCCAAGAAGTTCCAGGATTATTGTGTGCAACACAGGATACAACATGAAAGGACAGAGCTCGACACACCACAACACAATGGTATAGATGAGAGGATGAACCCTACCATAGTGGAGAAAGTCAGATGCATGTTGAAGACTGTAAAGTTATCAAAGACATTCTGGGGCGAGGTAGTGAGCACTAATTGCTATCTGATTAATCGATCTCTATCAGTTCCTTTGAGTTTTGATATACCTGAGAAGGTATGGATAGGAAAGGATGCTTCTTATGCTCATCTGTGAGTATTTGAGTGCAAGGCTTATGCACATGTTCCAAAGAAAAAGAAGCAAAAACTAGATGATAAAGTGGTGCCATGTATCTTTATTGGCTATGGAGATCAGTAGTATGGCTATATGTTATGGGATCCTATAAAAAGGACCATGAGAAGACACAAAGATTTGACATTCTATGAGAGCCAGACAGTTACAGGGCCTGAGAGTGATGATGCATAGGTTGCAAGATCAGGTGATCGTTCTTCTGATTATGAGTATGATGATGCTTCATTTTCTTCACAGGTGCAGTCTTCAGATGATGAAGAAGAGTAGAAAGATCACTCTGAGCAGCAGAGTGAGAGCACATTGAGTGTTCCCATTCCGGACACACAGTTTAGTGATTCAAATTCATAGTTAGAGACTTCTGGGAAGGGGGAATAAGATCATCACTAGACAGAGTCCTCAGAGCAACAGTTGAGGAAGTCTGACAGAGTTCATCATCTTTCATCTAGATATTCGACATCTCTGTATATTCTCCTTACTTATCAGGGGGAGCTAGAGACTTGTCATAAGACACATACTCATAGAGATAGAGTACAGTGGCAACGGGTGATGCAGGAGGAGATGTCTTCTTTACAGAAGAATGCTACCTATGAACTTGTGGCACTTTCCAAGGGTTGGAGAGTATAAAAGAACAAGTGGATCTATAGGATGAGGAGAGATCATGACAACAAGGATATTATATATAAAGTCAGACTTGTTGTCAAGGGCTTTGGTCAAAGACTAGGGTGGACTTTGATGAGATATTTTCTCCTGTTGTGAAGATGACTTCTATTAGATTGGTTCTAGGATTGGTTGCTAGCCTAGATTTGGAGCTTGAGCATATGAATGTGAAGACAATGTTTCTTCATGGTGCCCTAACTAGGGAGATCTACATGGACCAACCAAAAAGTTTTCAGGTCAAGGGGAATGAGCACTTAATCTGTAGACTAAAGAAGAGTTTGTATGGTTTGAAATAAGATGCTAGGCAGTGTTACAAGAAGTTTGATTTTTTCATGCAAAGTCACGGGTACCAGAAGACAAGTAAAGATCCATGTATTTATATCAGGAAGTTTCCAAATGGCAAGTTCATTATTATGCTATTCTATGTGGATGACATGTTGATAGTGGGACAAGATGTCAGTTTGATCAAAAAACTAAAGATAGAGCTTTCCAAAGCCTTTGAGATGAAGGATTTGGGACCAGCACGACAGATTCTAGGGATGCAAATCACACGTGAGAGGGAGAAAGACAGGTTGTGATTGTCACAAGAGATCTATGTTGAATGGATTCTGAAGCGGTTCAACATGAGCAAGTATAAAATCGTGAGTACTCCACATCAGGTCATTTCAAGCTAAGTTAGAAGTCATGCCCATCTATTGATGCAGAGAAGGAGGAGATGGTCAACATTCCCTATTCTTATATTGTATGAAGTTTGATGTACACAATGGTGTGTATTCGTCCTGACATTGCTCATGCAGTTGGTGTTGTGAGCAGGTTTCTCTCATACCCTAGGAAAGATCAATGTGAGGCGGTCAAGTGGATCTTCAGATACTTACAAGGCACTAGCAAGTCATGTTTGATGTTTGGTGATTCTGAACCAATTTTGAAAGGCTTCGTTGATGATGACATGACATGTGACATTGATCACAGGAAGTCTACAACTGGATATGTTTTTACAGGGGAGCCATATCTTGACAGTCTATGTTACAAAAGTGTGTTGCACTTTCTACGATAGAGGCAGAGTACATTGCAGCAACAAATGTAGGGAAATAAATACTATGGATTGTGAGATTTCTGAAAGAGCTGGGCATGAATCAGGTTGACTTGACTATTTCCTGTAATAGTCAGATTGCTATTGACTTGAGCAAGAGCACAATTCATCATGCACGGACAAAGCACATTGATGTGAGATATCATTGGCTTTGTGATGTGATTGGCAAGAGGCTGCTGGCTCTGAAGAAGATCTATATTGAGAAGAATGATTCTGATATGATGACCAAGGTGGTGGCACGAGACAAGCTGGAGTTCTACAAAGAGCTCAGTGGCATACATTTCCAGTGATGATTTTGTGATAACAAATTCCTCCTTGGGTTGGAGGGCAAGATTGTTGGGCATGCATGTTAATCCAGCCCAAGATCAAGTGGCCCGTTAGAAAATGGCTAATTGCTATTGCCGCCATGCCTGGGATATAAAGCCCAGCAATAGCCGTCAATTAAATGGTGTGAGCCAACAACAAAGAGAAATTAGCCGCAATCAAGAAATAAAGGCGGTAACCGTCAAGCCAAAAGGCAGGTTTTTTTTACCGCTACGGAGACGGGGAAGAAGGCAAAGAAGGAAGAAGGAAGAAAAAGAAAGGTAAGAAGAAGGGGTAAGACTGTCAAGGCATCCAGATTGTCTTCTTCGAACTATCTACTACTGTGTACTTTGTGGAAGAGCACATCTTCCTGAGAAGTTTTGGTGTGGTAAAATTACAGGGATTTCTCTCTACATGTGATATCTTTTTATTTCTCCTTCTTGATATATTATTTCAGATTTGAGTCAAAATCTGAGAAGTAAAAATTTTATCTTTGCTTCTTATAGTGGATTTACTCATAGTTGGCCCCGTGATTTTTTCCTCACACATCGTGGGGATTTTCCACATAAAAATATGGTATTTTTCTCTTCTATCTACTTATAATTATTATCTTAGATTTACACGCTTATTGGTGATGCTTCTGCATATTTTTTTTTCGTTACATGTTGGTTGCATAACATACGTACATATATTTCCCATCAAACAAACACAATATTCTAAACTTTTGATGTGAACCACACGGTACATTAGATTTGCATCAAAAGAAATCAAGAAAATTCAATTTCAGTTCATCACATTCAGTTTGGTATTACTCCCAATCACACCGGCCCTTATACAATTTGGACGCAACTCAAATGACAAGATAGTGGGTGTGTTAATTTACGTTCTTGTTTGTATTATGGTCAGTAGGGGCGAAGAAACAGTTATTTTGGTAATTCAGTTTCCTCCTCTTATGTACTCAAGCACCCGGATCTGTTTGGTTTGGCGTGATTAGTCTCACACCACCGTCCGTACGGACACACAACCTTATTCAACAATAGACACATTGTTTTTGTAGATTACACTGCATTATCTTTTGCAGCGGAGAATAGATCTTACCACTCCTTCCCTGCATCCAAGTCAAAAAACGTGTCTTCTGAATGTAAGAAGCTAACAAATTCTATAACATGAGGTCTACAAGACTCAAATCAAGGAATCAAACTGACAGCCGGGCGGACAAGGACCAGGAAAATACGACTTTTTTTCCCCACCTAGAAACATGTTTTTGCGCATAAAAATACTGGACAAGATTTTGTCTGCATAAATTGAACGGGAGACAAAGATGAACCAGACAGCTGGCTGGACGAATCTATGAAACATGCAATATAATACAAAATATAAGAAAACAAAAATCCAAGTACCGCTGTCGCGCATTTCCACTCTCTTCTATGCAATGCATCGGACGACATTTTGATTCTGGGATAAGTATGGCCTGTGGTCTCTAGCTTTTTTCCCCAGGACCACGCGTGCCGGCGCCCATTGAAATAGCTGATACGAGATACAGCGCCAACTGAGTAGCAATGCCGACTTTGGAGGACGGAACCTGTAGTTTTCATGTGGAGATTACCAATTCCAGTTCGGCAGTTCGAATACATATTGGAGCTACTTTCATCGTTCATAAAATCGTAAGCCATTATCGCTGACAGCGCGAAGGTACGGCGGTCTAATGATTTTGTGTTCGTACATTCGGTACATGCATATATTCATGTTACTTATAAGTACTCCTTACCTACTGGTTCATGAGTGATGAATGATCATGGATGCGGATAGCTACGCATACTCAATTCCAATTAGCAACCACCACACATTAGTGACCCCGCTATTGATGCGGATGCCATCTTCCAAAACCCCATCAACATATGTTCTATTATCACAGTCATATGACATGTTACAAAATAGGATACAGTGGCAGATCTTGACCGGGAATCTTGTAGGGGCCAAGGTGTTGATTAAGTTCCGATGCTGAATCAGTTCCATACTCAGATTAATTTTTGAATAAAAAAATTGATATCAATGTTGTATTACGGAAAAGTTATACCAAGTTGACTACCTCATATTATAGTATTTCCAACCCAAATTTAGACCCTATCCGATTTAGTTCATTTTATGTAAGTTGACTTGATTCTGACCCGTACTACATATATTTTATGTATAATATATAGTTAAGTTGATTTAAATCTTCTAATTAAGCACTTATTTTTTCATTTGAAAATGGATCGTAGTGCAACTTGTTATCATTCTTCCTTCTATTGAAATATAAAATCTTATTATTTTTTTATTATCTTAGGTATAGAAAAGCAAAAAAAAAACTATATATAGAGAAAAAATATAATACGAATCAACAAATAGTTTTAAAACTGACATAACTATTTAAATAATATATATTTTTCTACTTCAAAAAATAAATTTATTTTTTAAAATTTAAAGTAGTCAATAGTGAAGTTAATATTAAATGTATAACTAAATTTACTTAAAAAATAGATCATTTTCTAATAAGAAACTCATATTTTTATTGTGAAGTTTTGTATTGATTAATAATTTTGCAGACATTTTCACATAAGAGTTGAAATAAAAACTACAAAAGTCAGAACAATACAAACAAGTCTATATTATGATTAGGTACAAGATGCTAAATTTGGAAAAGAAGAAACATGTTGACATGCATGAAAATTCACTACATTTATTACATTAAAGATGATGCTCTTTAACTCACAAGATAAAAGTGTGTTACAAAATTTAACTATTGTGTAGTTCATCATCTCTATGAGCATACTTGTGGAAACTGAATGATAGAGAATCATATTACATATATTAAAAGATCTCACCAGTCAGACTTACAAAGAGATACAAAGCATGCAACTTGAAAGTCTTATATAATAGGAGAGAAATATAAGTGAAAGGATATGAGAAAATATATTTTTCTCTTAAGTTAGTCAATATGATAGGTAGGAAAGAGTATATAAAGAAATAATTAGGAAGGATTATTATGCATTTTGCACCATATCACTTTCCATCAAATTAGAGTGAATACAAGTGAAAAAATTAATATATTGAAAGCAACATCATGAATTTGAGGAAAACTTAGTTGCAAATAGAGACAAAATTTGGAAGTGAAATCTAAAATATGAAGAAATATTTTTTATAAAATTATTTTTTTGACAGAACTATGAATCTATTATGATATAAAGTGTGAAATTTGGAGGAAAATTTTATTAAAAATTAGAGAAAAGTATTTGTAAGTGGCTAAACATTTGTAGATAATTTGAAATGAGAGATTTTATTTAAGGAAACATAGGTACAATGATAGAATTTTCTAGGAAAGTATATTGTGATATATAGGAAAATGCTTATATATCTACAATTAATATAAATAAGTAGATAATTTTAACTTGTTATAGAAATATTTTATTTTCTGTTTGATACCATTTTCTTTCCTTGTCAAATAAAACACATTAAAGTAGCACCTACAATCTTTCACCTCTCTCTTTCCATCGATTCACTACATATCAAATTGAGAATAAATCTTTATATATAAAAGTAGTCTAAGAACAACACATATAATAACAATGTGCCATAATTATCGTTCATAGAATGAAATTTGAATGTTTTAATACTCTATTTTTCAATTTAAACAATGATAATTTCTTTTAGAAAACTCCACATTAATTTATTTGTTTATGTTTAACTTATTTTTATTATATTTTATATTTTAATAAATATTCATTATTATTTTATTATTTTAATTTGGCACTTCAATGATAAATGACTAAGTTTTAATAACACTGTGTAGTTATTTCCATTATTGGTATGGAAGATACTAAGAAAATGCTACACTGTTTTTACGCATTCATTTAATTTTCTCACCTAACACCTAATTATGTTTCCATATTTTGATTGATTTAACCAAAGTGTGATATATTATAACACTTAACTACTATATGAATAACTACTCATCATATGAATATCATTTTATTTATCAAAATCTTTGGGGGCCATAACATAGTATAACATTATATGTAACAAAAAAAGAATGTGCAAAAATTTTGGGAGGTCGTACCTCCCCAACCCTTCAATAGATCTTCCTCTGACTGTATACTATCCAATATTGTCTAAGACCAATGTTTTGCACCTAACTTGAGTATGTTCACTATTTCCTATGTTTGGTCCACAATCCCTTTGAGTCTAGAATTGTGATCTAGAGGGCACATAACATATCCAATGTTCCTCTAATTTTTTAGCTACAATACTATTTCCTATTTAATTGATAGGAAATTTATGGTTTTGATAACTAAAATAATGATTGATGTCTAAACATAATTATGAATCTGACATGATTCTACTATCTAAGGTGATAAATATATCTATTGGACAATCTTCATCACTTTCTAATACTCCTAATATTTTCCACAATTTCTCTAACACGAAAAGTCAAAGAATATAATCTTCAACAACATAATTTAACATGATTTGGACTTACATCTAAGTGATATTGTTAGCATAACCTAAATATTGTGTTAATCCAGAAGATATATTGATTTTATTTTTCTCATATTCTTATCATTTTCAATAATTAATTAAAGTTCCAATTAATTACTACCTAGTTTATGTAAGAGTATCTATGATAAGACATCCTACCTCAAAAAGGGTTTTAAAAACCCATGGTCGTTGATAGGAAAAATATCTATTTATCCACAAAGAATTGATTTTGCTTAGCTGATTGAAGTTTGTGCAACTCCTAAGTGAGCAATGCTAGCTTGGAGCTCCTATGAGGTGGATCTGAGGCAAATCAGAAGTGTAAACTAGAGGTGTTTCCACTCTCCTATTGTTGTTCAGTATCGGGGTAGTAGGTTGTCAACATGTAAATGGAAAATTTGTTTGAGATAGGGGAATATGAGGAGGAGGTGTTTGGGGTTCTAAAAAAGGGGTTGCATAGATTTCTAGATGTGTGGTGAACGTTTTAGAAGTGTTGATTTATGGTGAAAACTAATGCATCTATGTTACAAATAAAAACTTGACTTCCTGATCCATGAAACCTAATTCCAATTGGTTCATGTGAAATTCCAAAATAATGTGTAGGTTCTATCTTGGTGACTCTAGAGTTAGCATATAATGGGTTTGTGATGCAAACCCCAACTATGGTTAATAATGACATAAACTACACATATATGGACAATACCTAGTATGAAGGTGAACTGAGCATATGGGATACATTTACTTAACTAAATACCTACCTTGATGACTTTTGGTATTTCATGTGACATAAATGGCACATTACGATTCATATGAGGAAGAATATAGGCATCATGCTTTGCTAGTGTTCGCCTTTGTATTAGTTAATATGATAAAAATGTTTACCTAGATGGTGCTTGGATGGGAAATGTTGTCTTAATCGACTAGGGATAAAATTGTGGAATCAAAAATCATAATTTTTGTATTATAACCTTATGTAACACATTTAATACATAGAAATTCATTCATAAAACAATATAGTGATATATATATATATATATATATATATATATATATATATATTCAGGATAGAATACACTCGAGTGTACAAATCACATGAATACACTCAAGTGTGTTTGCATATCAAAATATTTTTTGTAAAATGTAAACCATTGATCTTCACCATCATAATATAACTTGGCTACATACAAATTTTGAGCCCATTTGGATGAGTGTAAGTCACTCATCCGAGGGCAACAAAATCGATGCGTGAAACTAATTTGAAATGCATAATTTTGCGGTCTTTATAACATGACCTATAAATATCCAAATGTGCTCATATATATATATATATATATATATATATTTGTAGACATATATATATATGTCTTCAAATATATATATATATATATATATATATATATATATATTTGTAGACATATATATATATATGTCTTCAAATATATATATATATATATTTGTAGACATATATATATATATATGTCTTCAAATAAATAAATAAATAAATAAATAAATATATATATATATATATAATGCTTGAAAACCAATATCATAACTTACTTAATATTGTATAATCATAAGTCTCATAAAATAGGCAACACATGAAATGAAATCCATAGTTCTAAAATTCTAATAATGAGATTAAAAATCATAATTATTAAGAATTATGGAATATATCATGTTAGGCATAAAAGAGAACGACTTGTGCTAAATAGGATGTTTATAGCACTAAAAGACATAAACAAAATCTTGGTTTAGTTAACATTGATAGTTGGAAACAAGTTTCTAGAAGAGATACTCATGATATAAGATCCTAAAAGAATCAAAATCTTATAATATTACTGATACTTATAAATTTAGAGTAATGCATTTGTCTATAACAACATTAACCCCATCTATTATGTGAAATTTTAAATAACCAAATAATGGAAATTTATGTGAAATTTCGAATCAAACTAATTAATTTAGTCACCATTTAATATTTATCCTTAAATGGACCGTATTTTCTACTTCAACTAAATTAAAGAAAAAAGACCATATTTAACTAATTAAAATACATTATCATGGAAGGGTATTGTCAATATTCTAAGATTTTTGATTTAATAGATATCATACATTTGTTTTCCTTTTCTTGTTCTATGTTTGGTCTATTGATTAAACCAATATCTTACCACTTATTTTTTGTCTAGTCCAGGTCTTATCAAAAGGCTGAAGGCTATCTCCTTTATCAAATCCCCTTCCTTATTCAACTCAAAATATCCCAAAGGTGTTCCCTCATGTCTCTCCCCTCCTCTCCTCCTAATACATTGTCTTCTTTTCCTTTAGATTATCTTATGGTATATCGACCCAAATAATCTAGGATATAGTGGTCCCCAACTCACTATCAAACCATAATGCTCCTTTTGTCTCTATGTCCTTCCCTAACAACCTTCCTTACCAAACTCAACAACCAAACTTATATATACCGACACTCACACCATCACAACCTTTAAAAACTCAATTATATTGTTTTGTTGACCACTTTTACCCTCAAGCATACCTGACCAACCTCACTTCACTCTGGCCAGTAATTCGGTTTGACAAGGTGACTCTAATCACATTTAATCTTAGGATTATCCTAGAACTACTCTCATCAACCACATATAGATTTTCCTTCCCCCTCAATTGATTGTCTTTGTCGCTACTTTATGTTTTCCTATTTCTTACTCATTTTTCTATTGATGAACAATACCAAACTCCAAATTCCCATTTTTCATATTTTAGGAGGATTATCTTTATTTATCATTTCCTCTTCATCCTATGGGTTTATGCTTTTCCTATTTATCATTGGTCAACATTCATAGCTTATCCACTTGGCAGGTATCGACAAGAACACCCAATTCGTTCTTGAGCAACCTATGACCTATTTCATGAATGCATTTTCATCAAATGATTTTGATGAATATTTATGTAACTTTTTTAGGCGACGAGAAGTTCTGATTCAAGAGTTTGAGCCATATTTAGGAGCTCCAATAGCTTCTTTCTTCATGTGAACAAAAGGAAGATTTCCTTCTATGATTGATTTGTTTTCTCCTTGAGCATCTATTTTTTTGTCACACGTTCCAGATTAGTTTAGTATTTTTTTTATGTAAGATGGATACATGAAAAGTTATGAAGGGCCCATGGTAAATGGTGTGTCATACTCTACTTAGGCACCATCTTCACATCCCACACACAAAATTCTGTGATTCTTTGTTAATAAAACAAAGGTTTAATATTATAGATGTTTAGTAAAAACAAAAATAACACCATAGGAACCATCCCATGCCAAAGATCTATACTTTGAGGAACGTAACCAAATTTCTTTCACCCTCATTGACTATTTTTTTCTATCACAAGTTTAAGAGTATTTTAATATATATTTTTGGGTTTTATTTTCAACTGCCAATGCTAGGTATAGAGTGATAATTTCATCATTCCTCGTTGTCACACATATATGTCTTGATGTGTGATGTGTGGCAGTGGGGTCCTTTTTTCCAATTATAAAATTTACAAACTCACTAATAACTTTGAGAAATAAATAAATGCTAACTCAAAAAATATATATGAATACATTTTAGAATCAAAAAATTATTTTCTACAATATGGTATAAGTAATGTAATCTATGTAATTCTAAATATGTGTTTTTTTTGGAAATCGGTAAATATATTGCCAAAAGGAGCCTGTCTAAAAGCAGGACCTACAAAACGAACCCATATACAAGGGGGTATTATCTACAAAAACCCCAGTATCTCTTAGCTTTCTCAGACAAGCCTGAGGCTAAGCCTTTTTTACACATAAGAGCACGGGATAAGAAACTGGCTATTATGGAAATAACCCTCTTCTCATCCCTATCTTGTCTACCATGATTCCTATTGTTCCTTTCCTCCCAAACAAAGTAGAAGGTACCGGTAAAACAAAAACCTCCTACTGCAAACTCTCTCCTACTGAGCGGTTTATCTATAATCTTCTTGATCGTATCATTTATGTTGTCCCCCATCATCTGCCCCCATTTGCACTTGAGACACACCGTCAACCAAATTCTCCTAAAATAATTGTATTGTCCAAACAAGTTGTTGTGGCTTTCCTCTTCTCTGTTGTACAGGCGGCAACGAGCATCAACCTGCAGCCCCCACCTATTAAGCCTATCCACGGTAGGGAGTTTGGAAAGAATAGCTCTATATGTAACCGTACTCCATTTGGGGATATGAAAGGGGTTCCAGAGTAGATAATGCCAAGGCACATCATCGCCGATATCCATGTTGATCCATGGTCTCGCCCTAGGAATAACCAGGCTGACAAACCCAAGTGGATCAACATTATACCAGTGTTGCGTTACCATCCACTTCTTGCACATATTTTTCCATATCCGAGAGGAACTGTTATCAAAGCCATCTTGTAGCCTTCCATACCTTTTTATCATCCAACCAGCCCAAACATTATCATTCTGAATAAAAAAATATATTAACCCTCTTGCACTGCCTTTGGTATACCATCATTTTCGGTTCTCTAATATTCAACCCCCCCTTACGGAAAGGCCTAGCAATATCTTTCCATGCAACACCATGTCCTTTTCCACCCCACACAAAATCGGCCATCAGTTGCCTGCATCTATCAACAGTCGACAAAGGGATATCACAGACATCACTCCAAAATCTTACCATATCTTGAAGTACAGATCTAACAAGGACCAACTTCCCATCCATGGAAATCATACAAGCAGACCAGCTATCAATTTTGGTTCTTAGCAAATTAGTGCATTGTGAAAAATCAACAGTTGAGCCCTTACCACCTGCCACAGGAGCACCCAAATACCGGGCAGGAAGTCTACCCACCTTGATTTGAATAGAGTTCCTCATCCTCCCTCTTCTTGAATCGCAGGACCTGGATAGATACATCCTTGACTTGATAGTGCTAATGTACAGTCCAGTTAGACGCCCAAAATTGATCATAACGGCCTTAACATCCTTCACTCTTTTAGCATGCCCCGTAGAGAAGAGTAGTACGTCATCAACAAAAATTAGGTGGGAGTGCACTAAAGTATTCTTCACTTTGAAAGGTCTAACCCTCTTTTCATCAACAACATCTTTCATAAGTTTCGTTAGTCCCTCCATGATAATGGTGAACAACAGCGGGGACAAAGGATCCCCTTGCCTTAAACCATTCCCAGCAGTAAAGAGCCCAACCGGGCCACCATTAAGAAGAATAGAGAAGGAAGTGGTGGATACACATTAAGAGATAATGTTAACCCACCTATCACAAAAACCCAAAGCCTTCATGATAGCCCACAGGGCATCCCATCTAACATGATCGTATGCCTTCATTAAATCAACCTTCACGCAGGCTTTGGCACTGCTTCTTTTATTATTGAACCCGGTGAGGAACTCAGCAGCAAGAAGGGTGCTATCAGATATACGCCTTACTTTAATGAAGGCACTTTTCTCTTTGGAAATGATATTCAGGAGAACACCTTTAAGCCGCCCAGTAATGACTTTGGATAACACTTTATATAGCACATTACAGCAGGCTATAGGCCTATAATCAGAGATATTCTCAATATCCTTCTTCTTGGAGATCAGTTTGATGAAAGCATGGTTGACATCCCGCACCATACCGTGCCCGTTTATGATCCATCTTACTACTTTAACTAAGTCCCCTTTCACCATCTGCCACATATATTGAAAAAACTTAGCATTAATTTTGTCCGGTCCTGGTGCTTTGCTGGAATTAATAGAGAACATGGCCTCCTTCACTTCCTCTTCACTGACTTGAGCACAAAGCATAACATTAGTTGTTTCATCAACCCTTCTCTCCGGTAGCATCTCCTCTAGGCAAAGGCCAGTTGTCTCTTCATTATTATACATCTTTTTAAAGAAGTTGATAGCATTTAAAGCAATGTCCTCTCTGCTGTTCACTACTTGTCCACGTTCATTTATCATCTCATGGATAGCTTCTCTCATCTCTTTCTTCTTAACAACTCTATGATAGATTTTGGTATTGCGGTCTCCGTCATTTAGCCATTCCATCCTACTCCTTTGCCAAAAAGAAAACTTCCTCCACTTTTTTTAACTTCAGCAGTCTCTCCTCCACTTTTCTTTCTTCTGTTATAAGATCTTCATTTAAAGGATCATTCTGAATCATCATCATGGTTGTTGGTATGTATGCCCTGAGAGCCAATCATGGAATGATTGGTGGGATACATTAAGATTGATTTGATAAACATCAAAGGTAAGCTTCCAATTCTTTCTGGTTCAATCATATGAGATAGTGATAGAACATATTGAATGTCTAGAGAATGACAATACTCAATGAAGTATGCTTTCAGGTTAAGGACCTAAACGATGAGATCATACGGATGCTAAGAGTTTGTACATTCTTGTTATATCCCTAGTCGGATGTCATTGTGGAAGGTAGATAGACAGCAATGACACACAAGACTAGATTGTGGTGTTGGTTGATGACAGAATCTCATTAGTCATGATATAGAGATATCAAACCCAACACATAGGTACTTGTTAGAGAACAAGGTACCGGACAGACCCACTGTGAGTTTGACACATGGAACCATGACATGGTAGTCACCGTCAATACTCACAGTGATGGTGGTGAGTGTGATTCTTTGACCTGAAATCACTACACTCAACACATGTCGTTGGGCACACTTTGACATCATCAAACGCAGTCCTGAAACATGGGTTGTTATAAAGGTGATGATTGGGTGGCTTTGACACATGGGGCTTTTGAGGGGTGAGTGATAGATATGGGATTTGTCCCTCCTGAGGGAGTTTGATATCCAAGGCCACTTGATAAGTAGGATTGAGATAGGCGTGCACACGCATGTGTGAATCAGTATGTGATATTGATGTCATACATATCTCGTTCAATCTACTCTGAGATCAAGAAAGTGAATGAACGTTGACAGGATGACTGTTCCATGCCTCGAGTTCATTCGGGATATCAGTGACAAAGGAATTATACATTCACTGTAACACCATTCACAAATTGTAGGATTGAAAGTTGTTCTCCAACTTTCTACTTTCACTTGGGTAGCACTGATGTGTGACTAGGCACCGCTCTTTGCTTGTAAATTCATAAGTGTTATGGACTTTCACTGCCAACGTGAAATGGACCTGCAGGGTCACACACATAGGATTTAACCTGGAAGAGGATTTTTGTCCACAAGCAATGTTTAGATTGATTACTAAAGGAGTTTAGTAGTTTAATTAAACACTCAATTGATTGATAGCTCAAAATCATAGTGTTCAAGGTATTGGACAGATTGATTAGAGTATCATATTGATTGAAATCGCATTTGACTTATTCTGCACAACCTGTACTCCCAACCGATCGGTTCAAGTATTGAACCGGTCAGCTGAGGTTGTTGAACCGGTCAGCTCAAGTGTTGAGTCGATCGGCTCATGGTCAGAGTGAAATGATCGGTTCAAGTGTTGAAACGATCGGTTCAACTGGTACAACCGAGCATGTTGGGAAAGTCAGGTCGGTGAGAATTTTCCTTGCATTTCACTTGCCAAATTTGATTGGAACAAGGATTGGTATTTGATACCAATTAGAAACAAAAGAAGGAAAGTCAATCAGGAATCGACCAAGACCACCAACCGACCGGTTCACTTGTGAACCGACCGGTTCAAGGGTCCCAACCGATCGGTTGAGGTGTCAACCGACCGGTTTAGGTCCCCAACCGACCGGTTCACTTGTGAACCGATCGGTTCAGGTTGCGAGTTGGTTGCTTTTGTGGAAAATCTCGAACCCTTCTGCACCTGCTTTAGTCCCATATTGCCCGGGATGGAGAACCCTGTCCCATGACCCTCCTATATATATAGGGGTATTGGGGGCTTCTCAAAGTACAACTCAGTGCAACCAGTTGCTCTGCAAAGTTGTCGTTCTCTCTGGTTTTGGTAACCGAGAGAGAGCCCGAGCAAGTGCTTCCCGCAAAGGGAGGTGGAGCAAGGGAAAGACAACTGCAGTTGCAACTGGAGGCAGGAGAGTGTGTTGGCGACTAGTACGTCAACAGGAGGGTGCGACTCCTTCCACTTCCTTGTGGGACAAGGAGTGTGGAGTTCCAGGTGGTCTGTGTGGACTACTTCATAGGCGGGAGGTTTCTGCCGCTCAGGAGGACAACTGTCAATCCCGACAGTCCCGGTGAGAGGAGGAGTCGTCAGTCCCGGTACGACCAGGAGCTACACAGACACCGTCCAAGACTAGAGTTGAAGACCGCGTAAGGCGTGAGGTATTGTCATCGAGCAAGCCTCGGGACAAGGTATGATTCCACAAACCATCCTTTCCTATTATATAGACGTTGACGTGTTTCCTTGTTCTGGGATTGGGGGAGAAAATTTTTTGTTTCCGCTGCGTTCTCTGCCTCCCCTAAAACCCAACAGTGGTATCAGAGCCACGTCAACTGCTCTATATTTTAGGAATATCGATATGATCGATTTTGGTTTGTCGCCTTTATTTATTGCATGAGATGCGTATAATATTGGCTTTATGCATGTCCAATCCTAAATCCACAATTCCCAATTACATATATGATATGTATTATTAATGCACTCGATATGCGTCACCCTTAAATGAGTTTTGTGGTGGATGTATAGCGTGGTTATGGCCAATAAACCCTATCTGTGTATGGTTGTTTGTGGTTGCTTGCATCTCGGTCTACGCACCGATCTTCCCTCTCCTATTCCTGATGTAACTCAAAATAATTTGAGATTCTTTCCTACCTTTGCTCCCCCCGAATGTAACTCGTGGTTTCCCTTTTAAGGAATGTAAAATTAGGATAGATTTTATTTCCTGTTATGTCGAAGACCGGCGGACATCCAGACGACAGCTGAGACGATCGGTTCAAGGCGTGAACCGATCGGTTGACGTTCCATACGATCGGTTCAAGGCGTGAACCGATCGGTTGATGACCGGTTCGAGGAGCGAGACGAGCGGGTGGTGGCCATGATGAGATGCACGACGTCCAGGCAAACCGATCGGCTGGTGGCACCCAGACGACCGGGCCGGACCGAGCAAGACGTTCATGTTATGAATTGATCTACTCTAAAGGCAAGGCACATAGTTCATCTTGTACAAGTTGCATGTGATGTAGACCTAGATGACCGTGATTCCTCTTGGCTCGAGGAATCACATTAGGATGGCCATAATCATCGCTTTTTATCATTTGTGCATGTTTTCTGTGGGATATAGCATGTATATGATACGTACTATGTATTGTGGTGATTGGATATGTATATGTATATAAAAACCAAATCCCTCATTAAAATATTAAGTTTTAGATGCCTTCCAAATGCGACACACATGAAAAGCTTGATCGACCAAGTGTGGGCACGCCCTAGCGTGGTGCACCGTCTATCTCGTAGAAGCGTGAAGGATGAATGTGTGGGTTTGCCCTGGCAGGGTGTATGTTCATCATGTTTGCTTTGGGTTAGACTTAACAAGGTGATCTAGATGGGATCTAGTACCTTGAGGCATGGAGATGATCATGGCAAGGAGTTGCGTATGACATCTTATCAAGAGTTGCATATGATGCAATTGGAAAAAGTTGCCTACCTGAGAGATCTATGTTATGGGTGACAGCCCTAGCTGGTCCATGACTTCGAGGATTTGAGGATCTTGCCCACTAGAAGGTTGTACGCTGCAATCTTCTGAATTGATGGTGAGGGCTATCAATTTGAAGTAAAATAGTGGGAGCGATAATTAATTAAAGGCCTAATTTTATCGTCAACTTTTCAAATCAATCAAACAAGTCAAAAGAGTTTTGGACTAAAATTGCATATATTTCCTTTTGTTAAAATAAATGGTTAATCAACAAATCACTTTATTTGCGATCGGTCTTTGAGACCAACAAATTAAATGGGAATAATTCCACGATTGGTTAGGACGATGAGAAGTGTTCTCAATCAAAGAGCGAAAGCTCTAGGTCCTAGTTATACCAGAACCAGATGAACTCGATCCCACCACATCAATGGATGAAAGTATGCTTATGGAAGCATACTGAGGATGACATTGATGAGGAGTGCTTGATGTTGTGTTCTTTGAACTATGAGTTGCAGAGACAACATGAGACATATGATGTCTCCCAGACACTGTCCTAGTATGTCATGACAGAAGGAGATCTAGTAAGGTATTCACACACTCAATGTGATTGGGTATGTGGAAAAACTGACTAAGAAGGATTCCCTGTGAGCCAAGAGTTGGCTATTGGTATGATACTGCAAATGTTGCGAGAATCATACAATTCATGATAAGATACAACATGAACAACTTTGACAAGCGTTGACAGAGTTGTTGGACATGTTGAGGATAGTAGAGGCAAAGATGAAGAAAGACAAACCATAATGTTTGATGTGATCAAAGAAAAGGTAATTCTTAAGGGCAAGGATAAGGGCAAAGCAAAGAAGTGTTCTGATGCTAGCCAGCAATCGAAGCCATCTTCAGCCTCAAGGCACATGGGAAAGGGTATATGAGGGATTGCCCTCTATATGTGGAAGAACAAAAGAAGATGAAGGAGTGGATGGAGATCTCCACCTAAGGTATCATGAAATGAACCGCTTCTTTATCTGAGGTATATGATACCAAGATATGGATCTATCATATATGATATGCAAGATCCGCAAAGAAGTGATGGCCTTTGTGAAAGGACCAAGAAAGGAGTACCCATCATTGGAGCAAATGTTGCTGCCATAGATAGGAGTACCTTTCAGTTTATTTCAGCCTAAAGGGCATGAAATAGAGTTGAGAACTGCTATTTCAATTTGCCAATAGATAGAAACACTTTATTTTTGCATATTGTATGACAATTATGGCAATTAATAAAGTTGATGTTTCAATCTTAAAGATATGATCTTTGTGGAAATGCCTTGTTTATCTTGTGATACATGGTATGCATAAGATAAAATGATACCTAATGTTATTGATAACTCAAACAATCAAGTTAGCATCAATCATGAGAAATTCATTTCTAGTTTCCATGTGATGGATAAATCTAGACTCTTTTGGTTAGAGAACCAGTAAGAGACATGAATCTCATGTACATGATTAATCAATCTTCACTAATGGTAGTGGGAGAATGATTATCCTATTAGGTATAATACATGTGATGTATTTACATACCTATTGGAGCGAATGCTAATACTTCAAACGATGTTTAGAGAAATACCAATATGAATATCTTGAAGTGTTTAAGATTATCATAGATGAAGTGCAAATTTAGTAAAGTGCTAATTCTTGATGAGATCAATGAATGAATTACTGGGACCAAATGTTTGAGATCCTTATGAGTGATTATGATAGTGTATCATAGTGAACTCATGATTAAGGCATGGTGATGTCTAAATAAAGAAAGGAATCATACTCTAAGGAGTTAGACAATGATTATCAAATAAATGAATTCTTCTTAATAAAAGAATACCCCACACTAATAAAGGACATTAAGAATCACAAGGGTTGTGAGTTCTTATATCCTTGACAGATACACCTCAATTATCCATGTGATAAGTTGTTCATGTGATGAGTCAACTATCTAGATGAATATGAGGAACCAAATTTTGAGTTATGGTTTATGACCATTACATCCTAAATGACATCCATGTGAACCATAAGGTATGACCTTGATGGTAGCACTCATTGGATCAAATCCATAAGTGCAAATGAGTCTTAAGTGTTAAGACACATGGATAACATTTTGAGAAGGATGATGCTTGTTGATTGCAACTTAATGACTGAGACATTTGGCATATGGATACTAAAACCGCATTCCTATGAGGAATAAAACAAGGATGTGTATGTGACACAACCTGTAAGGTTTATGAATCCACTAATGCAAATGAAGTCTATAAGTTACAATGGACTAATCAATGTGATTGATTGAGTACAAGCAACTCAGAATTGGATCTTTACTTTGATGATATAGTCAAAGGGTTTGACTGATATGTCGAAGATAAAGAAGGGATCTGTGATTTAGTGGGACTGTGTTCACATTCCACATGTTGATGTGAAATGGAAATGTTCTAGAATGGAAATCCAAAAGTGGAAAATATCTTTAAAGAAGATAGAGATGTTTCCTATGTGATAGGAATAGAGATCTATAGAGATAGTTCTCGAAAACCTCTTAACCTGAAAAGAGAAAGCATACATTGGCAATCTGTACTGAAATGTTCAGTATGCACAGATTTAGTGGGAGAAAGCTTGTCCATACTACATGGAGTTAGTATCCCAAGGCCAAGTGTCAAATTCTTATGAAGAATGGGAACACTAAGAATATGTGACGTCCCCAGATTTTCTAAAACTTAATCTGATGTGTGACGTCCAAATTGAAACCCTCACCTCAGCGAGAATCCCAATTTAAACATCCCACACTAGGCTAAGAAGAAGAAAATCAAGGGAGTCAGAAGGAACATACATCAGTAGCACATATACATGAACAATAAACAAACCACAACGCATGTTCACCATTCAACATATAATTACAACATGAATTGTTACAACATTTGATATTACATATTGAACAACAAACTTATACATATACATGTACTACCACTAAACTATAGGATCTTAAGACAACAGGTCCACCTGTACATCAGCTCGCTACACAACTCTCTCTATCCTGGATCTTCAAGAGCATAACCACAACCTAAACAAAAAGATTACATGCGGTACACGTCAGCACAATATTTCATGAATATTGTACTGAGTACGCCTACGTGTCTTTTATATACCTCTCATCATATCTTGGCAATAAGATAAAACTAATACTTGGAAATTATAAAGAAATATAAGAAAAGCGTATACTTGTACAAAGATATTTGTTACCAGAAGAGAACACATATTTTAGGCACATTTCCATTATATGTAAACTTGATCAACCACATGCACTATTCTACCAAAGAGATTTAGTGCTCACATGTACTATTCTTCCAAAGAGATTTAGTACTATCATCAATGCACTATTCTACCAAAGAGATTTAGTGCTTACATGTACTATTCTGCCAAAGAGATTTAGTACTATCATCAATGCACTATTCTACCAAAGAGATTTAGTGCTATCATATAATGGACCAGACATCTTATGTTTCATGTGTTCATAGCAATAAGTATGGAGAAATCAAGCAACATAGCATACAAGAACAATCATTTCAATCAATACCATATACCAAGTATTTTACTACTCATATAACACAAGCATATTGTATAATAAGCCAAGTAAGAGGTAATAGCGTACCTTCCAAAGAGATATTCTAATCACCACATATTCTTGATATCAACTATATCCTTGGTTAAACCTGATTAAGACAAGATCACATACTATCATCAGGTTCTCATCATCTTAACCCTAACTAGATCCATTTTAAGGTTTACTTAACTTAGTAGGATATTCCCACTTTTACTTGTATTCTTGTCTTAGAATTATCTTACTGATGTCATTTTCCAGGTTACATCTCATTATCAAAGTTCATCATTTGAACATTAGGTCCCATATCCTTTTTGTGCACATATTAATCCTAGGTTACATCATTAACCTAGATTAGGGTTTTATAACATGTATTAAGATTCATCTTCATATAACATGGATTCTGTTCATCATTATGATCTCATAATTAAATCTAAGGTTCAATATACTGATATCAGCTTTCTCTGTAAATTTCATCATTTATTGAGCATGTATGCAATTATTACATTTTATTTAGGATTATTAGTCCGAGATAGCCATAATAAGCAAATTATATGATTTCGTACATCATCATGACCATAACTGACATCATATGCATTATAAACATGAAATATGATTCACAAGTATTTTCTCATAATTTTAGGGCATCGTTTGATATTTATTATCCATCATAAGAGCATTTCACATCTTACAAGATATCACTGAGATTTAAGCATCAAAACACTGATATTATAATTCCATGATGTTCTATGCATTTTTCTGAGAATTTTGGTATATTGTACTTATTTTTCTGATCATTGTGCTATTTTCTATGGTTTATGGAAGATCTGGGAATTTTTGAGAGTTTTACCTTTAACGGCCAATCACGTTGTGCCATGTGTCCACTAGGGTTGGGCGCAACTCCAGCTCTTCTCACTGGGACCCGCATGGTTCAACTATGAGCCGGCCAGCCTTGGTCTGGTTTTCCTTGGTTCGATGGCTGGACCACCAACCCTTCCGTTTCTCGTCTGATTCCACGCGATCCGTTCGCGTGCGTCTGGAACAGGGCCGCCGCTGTGATCCTCCCCTCCGGTGAGCGATCAATTGAGGTGTAGGGGTCCTCATCTGTTACTAAGACCGCAGCCAACTTCAGCGTCAACCACACGATCTCCACGGCTAGTGAAGCTTCCAGGTTGTCCTCTGTAGATCCATGACCACGAGGTCACCGGAGGTGGCGGCCACCGCGACGTCAGGAAAGGGGGAAAACATCCCCGGGCATAAAAACCATCTGGAAACCTTCCCTAAAGCACCGCAGTCCCTCCTTCAACTCATCCATGTCCTTTATTATAGCAAGGAGCACCGCTCGTGAGCCTCCGAGCTTTGTCGTGTCCTCCAGCAAAGTCGGCTTCATCCACCATCAGGACCACCATGAGGGTCTGCGGGAGAAGCTGGGTTGGACTCCCCTGACGCCGAGCTTTGTTTTCCCCTTCTCGGTTCTCCTCCTTGAGCCCCATACCTCTGTTCTGCACTCTCGGACACCACCTGCTCTCTAGCAGTGGAGAACCGTTGGGAACAGAGGGCTTGCTCTCCCTGAATACACCGCCTCTCTTCCCTTGTGAGGGGTCAAATGGGAGCTTGTCCCAGTCCGAAGGCAACTGTCCAGTTGAGGATCTCACTCACTCCCACGATCCGTGAAGTGGTGGAGGCAAACGTGGCCTCATCCTCCCCACGTCTGAGACCCAGTCCGCTGGAGGTTGAGGACAAGCTCACAACCCTTAGATCCTAAATCTACTGCCCAGATTGCAGCTAAGAACAGGCCAATCCGTGGCATCTTAAGGTTGTTTGGTGCGGCCATTAGATCATAGATCTAGGTTCAGGAACGAGCCGCGTAGACCCAGCCAAAGTATAGGGCGCGTGACACTGAATATAAGCCACAACTTAGGTCTATAAACATCAATATGCACATTATTTCACTAATTTCAAACTTAAATAACTTCCTCTAGGGACATCCGATTGTCACCAAATTTTAACCATAGCTTCCTTACCTCTCGAGCTACCTTCTATTAAAATTTGGTGACAAAACTCAACTATTGGGACATTCAATTAAATTCCTCAAGAAGGCATAAAAAGAGAGATCTTAATCATTATATAAATCTCGATCAACATTCCGACTTTACTAAAACACTTGAAACTCTTAATATTATTCAACCTTATAATTTCACTTACGTCATTGGATGATTAAGGACTCCAAAAGTCCACTCCATCACATCCTACACACCTTAAAAGATATTCTGTCCTCAGAATTAAGCCAGAAAACCCACTTTGTCACAGAATAGATATGGATCTATCATGTATGTAATCATCCCATTATCTTGCATGTATAGACATGGCAAGAATAAAATGCA
Source organism: Alisma plantago-aquatica (assembly GCA_963693085.1). Lineage (NCBI taxonomy): Eukaryota > Viridiplantae > Streptophyta > Magnoliopsida > Alismatales > Alismataceae > Alisma > Alisma plantago-aquatica. The sequence continues at coordinate 475,292,805 of OY856409.1, forward strand.
TTCATCACCTTGTATATAGGACATGACAATATGATGTGCTCATCTTGATAACTCGTATGTGGGACATGATGAGTGGATGTCTGTCTTCTTCCAGTAAGGGTTACTGGAATACCATGAGAACTTGATAAGTACTAGTGAAGTACTAGTTCTATGGAGATAAGGAAGAGTTCAATGTAAAGAGTTACATTGATGCGAACTTCCGAAAGGACAGAAAAATTAATCGCAATATATATATATATATATATATATATATATATATATATATATGATATGTAAAAGTGAAAGTTTGTTGATAATTGGAAGTGTTCCAATAAAACGATTTAAGGAAATGCCGAGTACATATGCGTTAGAGAACAACAGTAGATACTATATGGATCTGGAAGTTCATGAGATGAACTTAGAGATATTCCTCTCATTGATGACAAGTATGGAATCCTTGATCATGCAATGTGGCTAAAGGTTAGCAAAGGAATACTAGATCGCATATTATGGCAACTCCATCTCATACATGTGACGTACAGCGAAGAGATGTGAGACATGCAATTTATACCGACTTTGGCAAGGAGTTGCCATTACTCACTATGTTGGCACTAGAGCACAGTAACATGTGGGACATGTTTGAAGATCACTATGAATATGATTCAAGGGTGATTGGCTCACAGTGCAAGTGGGAGTCTATTGGTATGTATGCCCTGTGAGCCAATCATGGGATGATTGGTGGGATACATTAAGATTGATTTGATAAACATCAAAGGCAAGCTTCCAATTCTTTCTGGTTCAATCATATGAGATAGTGATAGAATAGATTGAATGTCTAGATAATGACAGTACTCAATGACGTATGCTTTCAGGTTAAGGACCTGAACGATGAGATCATACAGATGCTAAGAGTTTGTACATTCTTGTTATGTCCCTAGTCAGATGTCATTGTGGAAGGTAGATAGACAGCAATGACACACAAGACTAGATTGTGGTTTTGGTTGATGACAGAATCTCATTAGTCATGATATAGAGATATCAAACCAAACACATAGGTACTTGTTAGAAAACAAGGTACCGGACAGACCCACCGTGAGTTTGACACATGGAACCATGACATGGTAGTCACAGTCAGTACTCACAGTGATGGTGGTGAGTGTGATTCTTTGACCTGAAATCACTACACTCAACACATGTCGTTGGGCACACTTTGACATCATCAAACGCAGTCCTGAAACATGGGTTGTTATAAAGGTGATGATTGGGTGGCTTTGACACATGAGGCTTTTGAGGGGTGAGTGATAGATATGGGATTTGTCCCTCCTGAGGGAGTTTGATATCCAAGGCCACTTGATGAGTAGGATTGAGATAAGCGTGCGCATGCATGTGTGAATTAGTATGTGATAATGATGTCATACATATCTCGTTCAATCTACTTTGAGATCAAGAAAGTGAATGAACGTTGACAGGATGACTGTTCCATGCCTCGAGTTCATTCGGGATATCAGTGACAAAGGAATTATACATTCACTGTAACACCATTCACGGATTGTAGGATTGAAAGTTGTTTTCCAACTTTCTACTTTCACTTGAGTAGCACTGATGTGTGACTAGGAACCGCTCTTTGCTTGTGAATTCATAAGTGTTATGGACTTTCACTGCCAACGTGAAATGGACCTGCAGGGTCACACACATAGGATTTAACCTGGAAGAGGATTTTTGTCCACAAGCAATGTTTAGATTGATTACTAAAGGAGTTTAGTAGTTCAATTAAACAATCAATTGATTGATAGCTCAAAATCATAGTGTTCAAGGTGTTGGACAGATTGATTAGAGTATCAGATTGATTGAAATCGCATTTGACTGATTCTGCACAACCTGTACTCCCAACCGATCGGTTCAAGTGTTGAACCGGTCGGCTGAGGTTGCTAAACTGGTCGGCTTAAGTGTCGAGTCGATCGGCTCATGGTCATAGTGAAACGATCGGTTCAAGTGTTGAAACGATCGGTTCAACTGGTGCAACCGAGCAAGTTGGGAAAGTCAAGTCGGTGAGAATTTTCCTTCCGTTTCACTTGCCCAATTTGATTGGAACAAGGATTGGTATTCGATACCAATTAGAAACAAAAGAAGGAAAGTCAATCGAGAATCGACCAGGACCACCAACCGACCGATTCACTTGTAAACCGACCGGTTCAAGGGTCCCAACCGATCGGTTGAGGTGTCAACCGACCGGTTCAGGTCCCCAACCGACCGGTTCAGGTTGCGAGTTGGTTGCTTTTATGGACAATCTTGAACCCTTCTACTCCTACTTTAGTCCCATATTGCCCGGGATGGAGAACCCTGTCCCATGACCCTCCTATATATATAGGGGTATTGGGGGCTTCTCAAAGTACAACTCAGTGCAACCAGTTGCTTTGCAAAGTTGTCGTTCTCTCTGGTTTTGGTAACCGAGAGAGAGCCCGAGCAAGTGCTTCCCGCAAAGGGAGGTGCAACAAGGGAAAGACAACTGCAGTTGCAACTAAAGGCAGGAGAGTGTGTTGGCGACTAGTACATCAACAGGAGGGTGCGACTCCTTCCACTTCCTTGTGGGACAAGGAGTGTGGAGTTCTAGGTGGTCTGTGTAGACTACTTCAGAGGCGGGAGGTTTCTGCCGCTCAGGAGGACAACTGTCAATCCCGACAGTCCCGGTGAGAGAAGGAGTCGTCAGTCCCGGTACGACCAGGAGCTGCACAGACACCGTCCAAGACCGGAGTTGAAGACCGTGCAAGGCGCGAGGTATTGTCGCCGAGCAAGCCTCGGGACAAGGTATGATTCCACAAACCATCCTTTCCTATTATATAGACGTTGACGCGTTTCCTTGTTTCGGGTTTGGGGGAGAAAATTTTTTGTTTCCGCTGCGTTCTCTGCCTCCCCTAAAACCCAACAATTATGCTGGTATTCCTGTTCAGCCTTATAGAGCAGGTTCTTCAGATTGACTTTTTCTTTACTCCACTTCTTAAGGGATTTCTTCGTATTCTGTATTTTCTTCAAAGTAATGAACATGTCATTACCATCAAATTTGGTACCCCAGCTAGCTTCCACAACTTCCTTAAAGCTGGGCCAATCACACCACCAATTCAGGAAACGAAAAGGTCTTTTTATGTTTAGTTTGTCCACCAACTCGATCTTCATCCACGCATGGTCACTAAGCGGATTAGAACCCACCTTAATGAAAGAAGTAGGCCATATGCTCAACCAAGCATCATTAACCAACCCCTTATCAATAGCATTGGCTATTCTCCTACTCTTTTCGTGCTTGTTAGACTAGGTGGTCATGCCCCCAAATCTGTTCAGCTCCGACAACCCACACTCCTCAACCATATTATTGAACGAAGCAAGGATCCTTTTAGGGACCCTATTACCACCCATTTTCTCATCGAACCTCCTTATGTTGTTGAAATCTCCTATGACTAGCCATGGAATCTCCTATTGGGAATTATCAGCAATAATCTTCCACATTCTAGTTCTATCTCCCTCCAACCTTTCTCCATACACAGCAGAAAGAATGAAGTGAGCGCCTCCCCGGTTGCCGTAAGATACAGACAGAACCTGGTCATAAGCACTAATAGTCTCGACATCCCAGACATCACTACGCCAGCCAATAGAAATGCGACCACCAACCCTTTGATCTAGGCTAGTTGTAGCATTCCACCCTATCGGGAACAGGGTGTCCACTCTCTCCCTAACTGCTCTTCTAATTCTAGTTTCCAAGCAGATGACCAAAGAGACATCAATCTCTTCTATGGCCTTCCTCAGTTCTCTCTGGATATTCGCCAACGACGCTCCTCGCACATTCCAGGTGAGGATGGTCATTAAATTGCTTTGTTTGCCCCCTCCACCTTCGGGATGGGAGATCTTCTTTCCTTTCTTGACTGAGCTTCTAGTCTATTTAGGACTTCTGCTTCTCTGAGTTTCAATACCCATTGGCACTTCTTCAGGCATTTGTTCTCCAAGTTTTGACCAGATTCTTGGGAAGAGATGAAACCGGTGCTGTCTTGAATGCGGCCCTTCTAGTATCAGCATGGGGCGTCCATTTGCGCACAAGGACCAATTGATCATCAAAGAACCAAGGTCCTCTCAGCATAGCTCCATTACGATCAACATCACTAGAAAACCTCGTAAGAAAGAGTCCACCATCCAGCATGAACACCTCCAGCTCCCCCTTTCGCCGCCAATGTCTGATCATCCACCCTCTGAGCTGATGCGGGTTGCATCTCTTCCCAAGAATCTGTACAATGTCTGATCAAACACAAAATTCTTCTTCTCCGAGTTTCAATCTCCGTGCTTCTAGTCTGTTTTGGAATTTTGTGTTTGTTGAATAATTAACTCTAAGCCTAGATAAATCTTTAATAGGCAACTTCAGACTTTAGTTTTGTCTACACATGTTTACCGTCATATCATAGGCATGTTGCATACTCTTTTGATTCAAGTTGGGAAATGAACATATATTCCCTCTCTCTTGACCTAATTAAGACATATTGTTCTAAATATTCATTGTTAAAATCTTATTGAACTAATTGGTTTTCATCTCTTGAAATTTATCTTATACTTGTATCACACCAATAATATTTCCAATGAATGCTTTTGATGGTGTGTAGGGAAGTACGACGTCAGGTAGGTAGAAGAAACAAGAATTTTACTGACATATTTCCCATTAACCAACAGACTATGTCAATAACAATGCAATGGGAAGCACGGTTTCATGAAGATATACCTGGTCCTAGAGTAAGTCATGCGACAATCCTTGTCAATATAGATACACACTCTATCTTGGATGGTGATTGTGCAACTCCTGGTCACATTAGGATTTTTCTGACTGCTCCTCCATGGACACTAGACTCGAACAACTGTTGTAGCAGCTCCTCATATCTCACTACAGACTGTGAGTTGATGTTGCCCTCCTAGTAGCAGTCAAATGACTCCTGCCTCTAGAGTAGTCCACACAGACCAAATAGAACTCCTGTCAGCCTGCTAGAATGAATAGGAAGGAGTTGTCCCTCCTGTTGGTGTACTAGTCACCGACCTACTCTTCCACAACAATGATCCTCAGTTATTTCTCTCCCTTGACTATCCCTCCCTAATCGGATAGGACTTACCTAGGCTCTCATGGTTACCACAACCAGAGAAGACAATGTTTGTTAGAGCAACTGATTCTCAATTGTCTATGTTGTAGTTGTGTACTAGGAATCCCCCAATACCCCTCTATATATAGGAGGGGTTAGGGTCAGGGTTCCCAATCCCCAACCAATATGAGACTAAAGTGGGAGTGGAAATAACCCAAAGATATTTAATTTTCATAATAATTCTAGAAGTTTCACAACCAACGTGCACTGAAATGGTTTTCTCATAAATTGAGACATTCGTCTCGCACGTGAGAAGAGTATTTCACTAAGAGAAATAGTCGTTTCACACTTTCCAATTTTGCACATATGTCGACAATTCAATTCCAATTAGTACTCAACTTGACGTCAACACCAATCCTTGATGCAATTGAATTGTACTTATGAGACGACCGTTTGGCACATATGAGATGGGTGTCTCAACACCAGCCAAAGGGCCATTTTACACAGGCGAGATGGGCGTCTCACAGGCCATGTCAGGTAGAATTCCAACCAATATACAATACAATCAGGATGACACTTCAAACAACATTTGAACACTTGAACTGATCATTTGGCAGTCTAGTTAGCTGATCTGTTGTGTGAATTAAAATACCTAAACACTCCAGTAATCAATTCAATTATCATTCAATATCAAACTCCTCTTCTAGATGAGTTCCTATGTGTGTGACCCTATAGGTCCCATATCACGTTGACTGTGAATGTCTATAATTATCTTATGATATCACAAGTAATGAGCGGTGCCTAGTCACACATCTGTGCTACCCAAGTGAATGGAAAGTTGGGGAGCAACTTCAACCTACAATTTGTGTATAGTGTTACAATGTTTGTATAGTTCATTTGTCACTGATACCCAGATTGAACTAGAGGCATGGAGTAGTCATCCTCATTATTATTCATTCTTATTTCTTGAACCAAAGCAGACTGCATGAGATATATGTAAGCTCAATATCACATATTGACTCACATGTATAGCCATACTTTTCTCATTCTCACTAATCAAGAGGCCTTAGATATCATACTCATTTTGGAGGGATAAATCCCATCTCTATCACTCACAGTCAATCCCCATGTGTCAAAGTCACCCAATCATCACCGGTACAACAACCCATGTTTTAGGGCTGTGTTTGATGATGTCAAAGTGTACCCACCGACATGTGATGAGTGCAGTGATTTCATGTCTACGAACCACAACCACCACCATCATTGTGAGAGCTGACTATGACTTCCATGATGATGGCTTCCATGTGTCAGTCTCACGGTGGGTTTGTCCGATACACTGTTCTCTAGCATGTATTTGTGTGCTTGGTTTGATATTGCCATATAATTACAAATGAGTCTCTATCATCAACCAATTCACACTCTAATCTTATGTGTTGTTGTTGTCTATCTACCTTCCACAATAACAAATGATCAAGGATATAATGAGAATGTATGTACTCTTAACATTCATATGATCTCATTGTTCAGGTCCTCAACCCTCAAAGACATACACCATTGAGTGGTATCATTCTCTAGACATTTATTTAATTATTCATTATCTCATAACTGAATATACAAAATAAATTGGAAGTTTGCCTTTGTTATTAATCAAATCATTTATATGTTATGCCATTAAAATCATCATATGATTGGCTCTCTGGGCATACATACCAACAAACCCCCACTTACACTTAGAGCCAATCCCCTAGGGATCTCATCTCGAGTGACCTTACATGACCATCATGCTTTTGCTGTGCAAGTGCTTTTATAGCGATTTTACCAATGTTTTCTTTTAGTCAGTATTTTGCAATTTTCACATCTCTTCATTGTAAGACTACTCATATGAGATGGAAGTTCCATAGTATGCTATCTGAGATTCCCAACCTAACTACTAGCTCCATTGTTGTCATCTATATTTCTATTATATCATCAGTGGTTGGAACCTCACACAAGTTCATCTGTATGAACTTCTTGATCCATACAATATCCTCTGTTGTTCTTATAACACAGAGATACTTAACTTCTTTTGTAGATTCGAACAAATGCCATTAGCTCAGAACCCTTTCTAGATTACAATTCTCATTTGTCAACAAATATAAATTTAGATTGCGATCATTTTGTCAGTTTGGAAGCTTTCATGGGTGTAACCCTTTACATCCAACTCTTCCTTATTACCATATCAAGGAACCAATCCTTTAAGTGCTTCACAACCACCTAAGTATGTTCATTATGGTAGTTCAGTGACTCTCACTGGTATTTGACATATACCCTCTTATCATGTCCAATACATACGAGATTGCTAGGTAGGTATACATATGTCCTCTCATCATGTCAATACATATGAGATGATTGGATATCCTCTCATCATGTCCAATACATATGAGATAACATGATAAGTACATAACATTGTATTCAAGATAGATCCAATTGCCAATGCATATGGCATCTATCCATGTGTTCCTATTCTTCATAAGAATTGGGACGCTTATCTCCTGAGAGACTAACACCATGGATCATGGACACATTTTCTCTCATTGAGTCTTGAATGTTGAACCCTTGAACATCTTATCAATGTGTGTGCTATTACTTAGGTCAAGAAGCTTTCCAGATATATCTCTATAGATCTCAATCCCTACCTCATAGGATGCTTCACCTAAACCCTTCATATAGAAGGTACTTTCTTTGTCAAGTTTTAACATATGCAGGATAAGGAGTTATTCCCCATGATTATGTAAAATATAAAATATGCTCCCACTCAATATTTTCTAATCATATATTCTATTTTCATTCTGACTCAAGTAAAACCCTTTAACTGTCTTGTCAAATAGAAGATTCCAACTCTGAGATGCTTGCTTCAATCCACAGGCTGACCTTTATAGCTTATAGACTTCATTTGCATTAATGAATTCATAAAACCGTTAGGCTGTGTCATGTACACTTCCTCTTAATTATTCCAATTAAGGAATGTGGTTTTAACATCCATATGCCAAATCTCACAGTGATACCAAGTTGTAACAACAAGCATGATCAATATGAATTTAACCATGGTAACTGGTGAAAAGACTCCATCATGTTCAACACTTTGAACTAGTTTGAAACTCTTTGCAACCAATTTACCTTTCCATGTTGGTCTTCTTACAAAACCCAAATTCACCCTATGGGTTCATCCCTTTTAGTAGATCCAACAAGGTCATACCTTGTTGGTGTACATGGAGTCCATCATTGATCTTATGGTCTCAAGCCATTTCTCAAATTCTATTCCCTCAATAGTTTCTAGGTAGGTTGTTGACTCGTCACTATGATCAACTTACTACCTTCTTGATTTGTAATCTTTCAAACTCAAGGCATGTTCTACTAGAACTATGAGTTCTTTGTGTTAGTTAAGGAACTTGAGATTCCATAACAACTTGTGATTCTCCTTGTTTCTATTGTACCTCTTTAGGTTCTATGTTTTCTTGTTTGTCTCAAACATTTTGCGTTCCACTTCTACTCCCACTGATTCCTTTGGAACTAATTTCCATTTAGGAATTCATCTATTATAGAAACAAACACTTTGTTGTTGGGTTGGAATATAAGTAGTATTCAACAAGATAACATTGATGTGACTTGTGGATAAAGCCTCCTAAAAAACTATTTTTTTATACAAGCTTTCAATCCTAATCACTATAAAAGACATATCAGGACACTTTCCATGCCATATCTCATATGGTGTCTTTTGAACCAATTTATAGGGTACATTGTTTTAGTGTAAAGTGTGTGCCAAAAGAAATTGTAAGATCAACGAGATTTTATTGATCATCTCACCATGAGTTAACAAGGTGTGATACCTTCTTTCTGACACATCAATATGTTTCAGGTGGAGTTCCATGTGATACACTATCATGATTTCTCTAGAAGGTCCTCAAACTCTCAGTTAAAATATTTCAACATTGATCACACCAATGTATCTTAATACTTTACCAAGTGAGTTATGTACTTCATTCATAATATCCTTGAACACTTTAAGAGATTCATACTTGTATTTCATTAAATACAAATTTCAATATCTACTAATCATATCAGTAAATATAATGAGGTAGTTGTAACTACTGTAAAGAGGGTAAAATCACCCCTTTACTAAATTTGGTAAACATAACACCATTGGAAAGCAACATAATAAATTTTTTTTCTGACTATATTTAATTTCATAAAAGATTGTACAAAATACATCAAAATCTCCCTTTTAGGGTTACATCATGATACACAACTAGGATCTAGATAGAGGGAAGTCTAGACTACTCCACTTTTGTCTCCAAGCAACATATCCATCAGCTAGTCCATGTCAACGCTAAGATCTTCATGCCTTATTCATCACCTTGCTCCACATCTGGGTGGTTGGGAAAGCACCCAACAAGAGGGAAGGAAAATAAAAGTATGTGTCACTAAACTATACTAAAGGTGACAAGATAAATATAACAAGTAAATAAGGCAAGGGATTCATCAAAAGATGAGACATCAAGAGTATGAGGCTTTAAATAAAGAAACTTGCCAATAACAAATATAAATGAAGGATTTGCAAGTAAATTAATATGTCTACCTAACTAAGTAGGGTTGAGGCACCTACCGAACCTCTAACCTTAGGTGAGGGGAGAATAAAATGTTTCCAGTCACCTACATAATATATTAGGGAGAATACAAACATTCCCCTAAGGCGATTATATACATGCCCTCTGTGGGTGGTTGTACATAAGTACCACTACTTTAAAATTAAATAGAACATATAACTACATGCTAGAAAAAGAGCTATGGAAAGAATAATCTAAGGATTTATATAACATGGTAGTGGGGTATAAAACCCAAGCAAGATAATACTACAACTGATTTTGAGGCATAAATAAATTAGGTTTCAAGAATAATGGATTAGGTCAAATTAAGCCTCATTAGGGAACATGGGTAAAGGTATAACAAATTTCCCAACTGAAGGTGTAGATGCACATACCTCTTTTCACACATAAAGTTTAACTTGAATAGTATACCTTGGTCCACAAAGTCAACTTTTCATCCTAGAAACACATTATGTATATTAGCCAAGTCAAAGTGCATATTCATTCCTATTATATTTTTATATTATTATTACCCAATTCCCGACCAGGTAATGTAATGTTAGGATTAATGATTTTAATCTTTGTTGAGATAATATGTGATTCTTTACATATCTATCTTAGTTCTAGTTACCAATATTTAGTCACATAAGTTTATGTAACTCATATATATGTGGATAATAATATATATGCTTCCAATATATGTTTAATGATGTGAGTCCATATTATTCCTAACATAATGCTTACCATGTTTATTGGTGTAAGTATATTCCATATGAATATTTATTAGGTTCACTAATATACACATGCTTTGATCCAACTAACACGTCATCTAGATATATGTTTATAAAAGTATATTCCTTAACACATTATTATCTTTTTTTACTATTTAATTCCTAAGAAGATAATATCGTTAGATGAATTCTTATACAGATTTCAAGTTCCCTTGGATTAATTTAGATGAGAGTGTTCCCTAGATCCATATGTATTTCGAATTATCATGTAATGCACCTATGCATATATGATTTCTAATGTAAAGGATACATTAAAACAAGGATACACCCACTAATGATTCTTAGGGTTTGGTAAGTATACAATAAGCAATTAGGGTGATTCATTAATCATTTTAGATATCAATATACCTGGGTCTTATACAATATCTTCTATTTAATATCAAGTCTCCACTTTAACGTATTATTATAGGTTTGATTTCATGCAATCTAATATTTATATTTGTATACAACAAAGTTGATAGGTAAGATAATTGACTAGTTCATGTTATGGTTTTAAATAACTAGATTATCCTTACTCCATACTTATCCCATCATTATAATCTATTTTATAAAACAAAACTATTGAAAGTGAAATGAAGACTTACATGTCTAGGGTTACCATGGGGGTTGCATGTCTGGTTGATTCACAACAAGATGGGGACCCAAACACATCATCATGTTCTCTATGATCATGTGACCCAGGAAGAAGCAACATGTAATCAGTCACCATCGTCAGGTTGAATGGAGGTGTTTGCAGATGTCATGGTGTTGCAAATCTAATGGTTGCGAATGACGACATCACTATCAAGGTCGACGACATTGCACTTGGTGGCTACGATGCCCTGCTGTCAGTGTGTGATGGCGTCAAGGTTGCTCTAGAAGTGGTGTTGTGGGCATCAGGGTGTCATAGCGTCGAGGTGTCACAACGTCAGGGCGACGTAGTGTCAGGGCATCAGAAGGGCAGGTGTTAGTGACGCCGACGCAACATCGGGGGCTGCTGGATGTTGAGGGTCAGATGGGAAGGTGTTAACGATGTCGACGCAGCGTCGGGGGTTGTTGGGCGTCGAGTTTTAGGCGTCGTTCAGGGAGAGGAAGAAGAAGAGGAGGAGGCGCGAACGATCCTCAACTCTGTCTGGCGTTGCTCGCCATGGTTGGATGCAAGGTGTGGGTAGGCTGGGTGGCTAGGGCTTTGTGTGTTTGAGGAGAAAAGGAAGGAAGGGGGGAAGATAAATGGGATACAGAGAGGAAGGGGGGCGACCGCTATTGCGTTGGACGTTGCCCGTTTCAGAAGGGGGAAACATGAGGTCGTGTTGGAGGGAGAGGAAGCATTATCCAGTTAAATATAAAATTTGAACCCTATACTATTTAATACATGTAGATCCCAATTGTAACTTTCGTTTTCATTTTTGGGAATTCTAAGTATTTTATTTAATTCCTTTAAAGTAATTCATATTTTCTCTTTCTTAATATATTAGAGACTTATATAATTATCAATTAATGTGAAACTTCACGCTCAACCAAAACAAAATATATGGAACATGAATTTGTTATTAACTTCATTTTTTTATTATTTTAATTAATGATTTGACGGTTTTGCACACTTTCTCTCTCCTAAATTCACCTTCACATAAAATATTTTCCAAATTGAGTCAAAATTCATCCAAAGATCTATTTTAACGTGTATAATATGAATTTGGTATTATTTTATTTTTTGAAGACTTATTATTTTATTTTATTCATTTAAATTTTATCACTTATTTATCCTTTTAATTTATTAGAGGCATCTAGAAACTTTCTAAAAATGTAAAACTTGGCCTATAAGCAATACTAAACGTGTGGAACATGATTTTGGCATTAATTAATTTTTCAATATATATTTAATATTTTTGGTCTGTAAGTCATTTTTCTCTCCTGAATAAAATAAAATATTTGACATTGACGAAATTAAATACAAATTCACAAAAAGACTAATTTTTATATGTATATTACGAATTTGGAGTTAGTTTTCCAATTTGAGGATGTTAGATATTTTATTTCACCTTATTTAGCTTATCTCCTATTTTCTTTTAATCAAGACTTTAATATATGCATTTATCTTCCAAATTAGGTGATACTTGGTCCTTACGTTTCTTTTAGGTCAAGAAAATGAAATTGAGTGTCAAATTATCCTTGTGGATTTCCATTTATTATTTTTGGTGCAATATATTCTCCATTATCTTCTTTTATCCATAAAATCCCATATTACATCCAATTATTGCATTTATAATCTCCTTTATATATAATTTGGATATTTTCTCTTTTTTCCTATTCTAAAAAGTACTAGAAAGTTCTAGGACGAATTTATTTATTCTTTTTATCACTTAAGTGGACATTTTATATATTACACCCATTACTAATCTTTCACTGAGGTATTTGTGCATAAACCCAAATATTGAGCGAAAAGGTGAACAAATGTTCATTAGGCCATTATATTCTCAAAAAATTATACAAAATGGCCAAAGAGGATAGAAATGATAGGAAAAGAGGACCAAAAGGCAAAATTCCCAGAATTTAGTATGTTATAGCACTCCACCCCTTAAAGAGGATTTCGTCCCTGAAATCACCAGCAATTAGGGAAGGGTGAGTGTGTAACCTCACATCACAAAATATTAGGTTGTTCCTCCAACCATAAAACTTCCACCAAAACCTATAGTTCAACTACACCTAAGGGTTCAACAACTTCACATACATCAACTCATCCTAGGTCGGGTTCTCATGGATCACCTAGGGTCCATTATTAAGATATTCTTTTTATGAGATTTATCATTATTTACATTTTTGCTCATTAACATTATATGATATCACATTATCATCATTATTTTAATTATGTCATGCCATGTTAATTTTATTACCAAAAGGTTTATATTTCATTATCATCCACGAAACATTATACATATATATCTTTCATTTATATTACTAAGAATTTTTAGCACAATTAGACGTTACTCAATTATCTCAATATATTTGATCTTTAATAATTTGGATTTACACTTCATAATCCTCATATGATCATTTTATTAATTATAACAAAGTATCTTGCATGGAATAGGACATTTTATTCAATTTGTTATTAAGTCTATAATTAATCCAAATTATGTCACATCAATTACATATATTTATATTAAACATGATCTCATTGACACATTATCTTTATTGCTCAAATTAACACCATCATTATTCATTTTCTCATATTTATTCACTTCTTATTATTAATTATGTGCATTTATGTGAATCCAAGTACTTCTTATCCATATTGAAGCCATTATATGTATTTTAATGATCAAGGTGGGACATATTACATATTAATGAATTGATTCACATTAGGTGACTAATCATGTGTGTATTAGATAACAAGGTATTGATGACTTGATTAATATGTGATTAGATGATTATATATATATATATATATATCATTTATGTGTATCAAGGTATGTTAATTGATTGTAGCACTTAATGAAAGGTATAAGGGTATATATATTAAGGTTATATTATTACAACTCAGGGTTTAGGTCAACATGACCATTATATTTTACTTATTCATTCATGGAATGCATTAAGTCCAAATTACATTACAATTATCTTTCTCATCATATCATTAGGGTTTATAGGTTCATGACATGATAAATATCTTACATATTGACAATTAGCATTGATATTCATATTATGTGCATTGTGTCTTCATTAGGGTTTGAACATATGAATTATTCATTAGATGACCATTATATGTTCATTAATATATAAACAAGCACATTAGATTTATAACTATAACTTGTTTGGCCAAAGCTGAGGATACAAGCATACTAACCTCCTATTCACAGGGTTAGGGTTTCTAAAGATAGATTAGATAGACTTGAAGAAGTTATAGGGTTCCATCCCCCTAAAGAGGATTTCATCCTCGAAATCTAACCACTCGAACATCCAACCTAACCATACTCCACCCCTTAAAGGGTTCGACCTATCAACACAAACTACACTAGGGCTAAAGGGTAATCCTATAAAACCTTGTATAGGATACAAAACCTGGCTCTGATATCATTTATAATGCCCGGGCCCACTACCCAAGGCTCTAGTAGAGTTTTAGGAATGATGACTGGCCCCACAGACCACCACTAGGCTTAACTGTGCACTTTGTTAGTCTTATAAACCTCAACTCCAAAGTCTAGGTTCTTAAGGATATACTATCCAAACATATAGTCCTAAGGGACATAAGGAACTATATAGGGTATATATCCTCAAACAAGTCTCATGGTTATCACACTTGAAAGACTAGGTTGACCTATTAAGGTTCTCAAAGATATACAACATATATGTCTAAGGTTACTATCACTTAAAATCAAACTAGTTTAGGCAATTCGTATTAGCTCAAGCCAGGTCAGTATCATATGGGCACGTGAGTCCTCGTAAACCAAGCTAGTGGTGCGGAGGAAAATATTGCCAGCCCCCAAAACCTTTATCCTTTCTAGACACCTTCGCTTCAACTTCATGCCCCAATAGTTGCATAAAGGCAACCCTAAACAACATAAAGTTATACATATTTTAATTATGAGCATATTCGAGTTTTATCCATCAAGATTCTAAGGTGAAACTATAGGGTCTTAAATCAACCTAACATCAGCATACATCAAATCTAGGGAAAACATGTAACTTAAGGAAAACTATGCAAATCTTGGGTTCTAACTAGTGAGACAAAACTTAAATAGTCAGATTCCGACTACCATGGGCTCTAATACCATGCTGTAAAGAGCATGAAATCACCTCTTTACTAAATTTGGTAAATATAACACCATTGGAAAGTAGCGGAATAAAATTTTTTTCTGACTATATTCAATTTCATAAAAGATTGTACAAAATACATCAAAATCTCCCTTTTAGGGTTACATCATCATACACAACTAGGATCTAGATAGAGGGAAGTCTAGACTACTCCACTTTTGTCTCCAAGCAACATATCCATCAACTAGTCCATGTCAATGCTAAGATCTTCATGCCTTATCCATCACCTTGCTCCACATCTGGGTGGTTGGGAAAGCACCCAACAAGAGGGAAGGAAAATAAAAGTATGTGTCACTAAACTATACTAAAGGTGACAAGATAAATATAACAAGTAAATCAGGCTAGGGATTCATCAAAAGATGAGACATGAAGAGTATGAGGCTTTAAACAAAGAAACTTGCCACTAACGAATATAAATGAAGGATTTTCTTGTAAATTAATATGTCTAACTAACTAAGTAGGGTTGAGGCACCTACCGGACCTCTAACCTTAGGTGAGGGGAGAATAAAACGTTCCCAGTCACCTACACAATATATTGGGGAGAGTACAAACATTCCCCTAGGGTGATTATATACATGCCCTCTGTGAGTGGTTGTACATAAGTACCACTACTTTAAAATTAAATAGAACATATAACTACATGCTAGCAAAAGAGCTATGGCAATATTAATCAAAGGATTTATATAACATGATAGTGGGGTATAAAACCCAATCAAGATAATAATACAACTAATTTTGAGGCATAAATAAATTAGGTTTCAAGAATAATGGATTAGGTCAAATTAAGCCTCATTAGGGAACATGGGTAAAGGTGTAATAAATTTCCCAACTGAAGGTGTAGATGCACATACCTCTTTTCACACATAAATTTTAACTTGAATAGTATACCTTGGTCCACAAAGTCAAATTTTCATCATAGAAACACATTTTGTATATTAGCCAAGTCAAAGTGAACATTTTCGTTCCTATTATATTTTTATATTATTATTACCCAATTCCCGACCATGTAATGTCATGTTAGGGTTTATGATTTTAATCTTTGTTGAGATAATATGTGATTCTTTACATATCTATCTTAGTTCTAGTTACCAATATTTAGTCACATAAGTTTATGTATCTCATATATATGTGGATAATAATATATATGCTTCCAATATATGTCTAATGATGTGAGTCTATATTATTCCTAACATCATGCTCACCATGTTTATTGGTGTAAGTATATTCCATATGAATATTTATTAGGTTCACTAATATACACATGCTTTGATCCAACTAACGTGTCATCTAGATATATGTTTATAAAAGTATATTCCTTTACACATTATTATCTTTTTTTTTACTATTTAATTCCTAAGAAGACAATATCGTTAGATGAATTTTTATACAGATTTCAAGTTTCCTTGGATTAATTTAGATGAGAGTGTTCCCTAGATCCATATGTATTTCTAATTATCATGTAATGCACCTATGTATATATGATTTCTAATGTAAAGGATACATTAAAACAAGGATACACCCATTAATGATTCTTAGGGTTTGGTAAGTATACAATAAGCAATTAGGGTGATTCATTAATCATTTTGGATATCAATCTACTCAGGTCTTATACAATATCTTCTATTTAATATCAAGTCTCCACTTTATCGTATCATTACAGGTTTGATTTCATGCAATCTAATATTTACATTTGTATATAACAAAGTTGATAGGTAAGATAATTGACTAGTTTATGTTATGGTTTTAAATAAGTAGATTATCCTTACTCCATACTTATCCCATCTTTATAATCTATTTTCTAAAACAAAATTATTGAAAGTGAAATGAAGACTTACATGTCTAGGGTTACCATGGGGGTTGGATGTCCGGTTGATTCACAACAAGATGGGGACCCAAACACATCATCACGTTCTCTATGATCATGTGACCCAGGAAGAAGTAGCATGTAATGAGTCACCATCGTCAGGTTGAATGGAGGTGTTTGCAGACATCATGGTGTTACAGATCTAGTGGTTGCGAATGACGACATCATTGTCAAGGTCAATGACATTGCACTTGGTGGCTACGATGCCTGCTGTCAGTGTGTGATGGCATCAGGGTTGCTCTGGAAGTGGTGTTGTGGGTGTCGGGGCGTCATAACATTGGGGTGTCGCAGCGTCAGGGCGTTGCAGCGTTAGGGCGTCAGAAGGGTAGGTGTTAGTGATGCTGACATAGCGTCGGGGGCTAGTGGGCATCGAGGGTCAGATGGGAAGGTGTTAACGATGCCAACACAACGTCGGGGGTTGCTGGGCATCGAGTGTCAGGTGTCGTTCAGTGAGAGGAGGAAAAAGAGGAGGAGGCGACGCTGGCCAACAATCCTCAACTTTGTCTGGCGTTGCTTGCCACGGTTGGATGCAATGCGAGGGTAGGCTGGGTGGCTAGGGCTTCATGTGTTTGAGGAGAAAAGGAAGGAAGGGGGGAAGATAAATAGGATACGAAGAGGAAGAGGGGCGATGGCTATTGCGTTGGACGTTGCCCGTTTCGGAAGTGGGGAAACATGAGGTCGCGTTGGAGGGAGAGGAATCATTATCCAGTTAAATATAAAATTTGAACCCTATACTATTTAATACATGTAGATCCCAATTGTAACATTAGTTTTCATTTTTAGGAATTCTAAGTATTTTATTTAATTCAAAGTAATTCATATTTCTCTTTCTTAATATATTAGAGACTTATATAATTATCAATTAATGTGAAACTTCACTCTCAAGAAAAACAAAATATATGAAACATGATTTTTTATTAACTTCATTTGTTTGTTATTTTAATTAATGATTTGAAGGTTTTGCACACTTTCTCTCTCCTAAATTCACCTTCACATAAAATATTTTCCAAACTGAGTCAAAATTCATCCAAAGATATATTTTAATGTGTATAATATGAATTTTGTATTATTTTATTTTTTTGAAGAATTTTATTATTTTATTTAATTCATTTACATTTTATCACATATTTATCCTTTTAATTTATTAGAGGCATCTAGAAACTTTCAAAAATGTAAAACTTGGCCTATAAGTAATACGAAATGTGTGGAACATGATTTTGGCATTAATTAATTTTTTTCAATATATATTTAATATTTTTGGTCTTTAAGTCATTTTCTCTCTCCCGAATAAAATAAACTATTTGACATGGACCAAATTAAATAAAAATTCACACACAGACTAATTTTGATATGTAAATTACGAATTTGGAGTTAGTTTTCCTATTTGTGGACGTTAGATATTTTATTTCACCTTATTTGGCTTATCTCCTATTTTCTTTTAATCAAGACTTTAATATATGCATTTATCTTCCAAATTAGGTGATACTTGGTCGTTAAGTTTCTTTTAGGTCAAGAAAATGAAATTGAGTGTCAAATTATCCTTGTAGATTTCCATTTATGATTTTTGGTGCAATATATTCCCCATTATCTTCTTTTATCCATAAAATCCCATATTACCTCCAATTATTGCATTTATCATCTCCTTTATATATAATTTGGATTTTCTCTCTTTTTTTGTATTCTAAAAAGTACTAGAAAGTTCTAAGACGAATTTATTTATTCTTTTTATCACTTAAGTGGACATTTTATATATTACACCCATTACTAAGCTTTCACTGAAGTATTTGTGCATAAACCCAAATATTGAGAGAGAAGGTGAACAAATGTTCATTAGGCATTATATTCTCCACAAATTAAATAGAACGACCAAAGAGGATAGAAATGAGAGGAAAGGATGGAAAAGAGGACCAAAAGGCAAAATTCTCAGAATTCGGTATGTTACAACTACCTTTAGCACTCATTCTAAAAGGTCTTTGTACATCAATATGTACGAGTCCTAATGGAATAGTCGACCTCCCACTACATCTATTGAAGATGGTTTTGTCATATTGCACAACAAATAAGGCACGTGTTGGGTTTTGTAGAAAAAAACATACGCGGAGGAAGCAAAAAAAAATTCCACTCAATCCGAAACAAGATCACGCCGACAACAACGTATTTGGAAAGAGTATTTGCGGGATATACCTTATTACAGAGCAAGTCCGACGATATCCCACTGCACGATGGTGTGCAATGTTGCTGGTCTACACAGACGAAACTTCTCTTCTGTTCGCTGAGTGCATCGTAGGAAGATCCGACAACGCTCCTTTCATGCGGTGATGTACGCCGCTCGTAGCACGTACAAATGGTCATAGATGTCCTTCGAACACATGCGTCTCAACGTCTACGTCTCTACATCATCCACACGGATGGACTGGAACTCCATGGCAGGAAGGAGTCGTCTCTGTGCGGTAGCGTGCTAGCATCGTAGTGCTCTCCTTTCTCTCCTGAGGACGGTGATGGCTAGGGTTTACGTACGTGAGCGTAAACTGAAAAGCTTCTCTCAATATCTTATATAGATATTGGTCGTCAAGCCCCTTTAAATTGGAGACGAAAGGAAGTAGGATTTCCTAAACCCATCGGTAAACAGAAACACTATGTTAATTAAAATGCTTGTGGATTAATTAGAATATTCTAGAATTAATTTATTAACCAAATAATCATATTAATTGATTAATTAATATCCGACTCCATGTAATCGCCCGAGATGGCTCTATGGGCATATATACCAACAGCATGCATGTCTCTATTAGTTCAATAACTTATCCCTTCTCCTTCTTATTAGAATTATGTTGAATGGGAATGAGATTCCTAGCACGGTCACAGATGCTAGCATTGCCCTCATCCCAAAAGTTAAACACCCTACCAGCTGCAGCCAACTCAGTCTGATCATGTTGAATAATGTTTGTCTCAAATTGGCCTCCAAGGTCATAGTGGGCAGAGTGAAAAGATACATTGTTCAATGGGTGTCTCCTGTGCAGGCAAGCTTCATTCCGGGCAGATGCATCTCTGATAACATCATTATCGTCCAGGAGATTATCCATAATCTTAGACGTAAGTCCAGCACACCCTATATGGCCATTAAAGTGGACCTCTCAAAGGCTTACGACCGCATGTCATGGAATTTTATCGAGCACACTCTAAATAAGATGACATGGCCTCCTCACATCAAATCCTATATTTTGAATTTTCTATCGTCGGGTAGCATGAGCATCAACTTCAATGGTGAATCCCTCGCACCTTTTAAGACTTCCATAGGCCTCCGGAAAGGCAATCCACTATCTCCGTACCTCTTTGTTCTTTGCATGGAATGTCTTACGCAGCTCATCAACCAATTTGTTGAGTCCAAACAGTGGACCCCTATCAAGATTTCTCAACAAAGGACCATAGATTTCTCACATTAGCTTCACCGATGACATCGTCATCTTCGCCAAAGCATCAATGGAACAGATAGAAGCTATTAATCAGTGCTTCAAGAGTTTTGAGGAAGGGCCGAGCCAAACATTTTCTATTGAAAAATCCAAAATTATCTTTTCTAACTCTGTCAGTAGAGCTACTAGATCAGCCATCTATAGAGCCAGTGGGATCATGGAAACTGATGACCTAGGCAAGTATTTGGGTGTCCCTCTACTGCACAAAAGAGTCAGAAAACACACCTACTTGTTTCTTGCTAATAACCTAGAAGCTAAGGTCAATGGTTGGACATCTAAGTCGCTATCCCTTGAGGGGTGGATCTTCCTTGCAAAGTCTGTACTGGAGGCCCTCCCCACTTATTTCATGCAAACCGTGATAATTCCCATCTTCACGTGCACTAAACTGGAAAAAATCATCCGCAAGTTCATCTGGGGTGGATGCCACAAAGAAAACCATGTGTCCCTAGTTGCCTAGAGCAAAGTGAGTACTTCCACAAGCAATGGAGGCCTTGGTATCAAGTCCATGGAAGATTGGAACAAGGCCCTCATATGGAAGAATGGGTGGAAATTTCTCAACAACAAACAATCTACATGGGTCGAGGGGTTGATGCATAAATACAAGAAGTTTAATGGTCATCCTAGTAGGAGGGTGACTCCTTTTTGGAGAAGAATCCATGCGGGGTTAGATTTCATCAAAGAGAATTGCATCAAAACTGTTAACAATGGGCACACAACCCTGGTTTGGGAAGACCACTAGGTCCCAGGCTTCAGAGAGTTTCAATCTATGTGCACCACCCCTATCAGCAACGACATATCCGACCTCACTGTAGATTGCCTACGAGACCTCAATGGCAATTGGGACAAGGACTTCCTCCTGAGATACCTTCCCAATACTTGCGTCAGCCGTATTATTGATCTCCCAATTCCTTCTGTGAACAAGGGAGAAGACACATGGAGTTAGATACATAACAAAAATGACACGTACACTACTTCATCTGCCTACGAGCTCATCCACGTTGACAACTAATACCCCAAAAATAAACTTTGGTAGATCATTTGGAAGCTACAGGTGGCCAGTAAGATCAGAGTCTTCATTTGGCTCGTTGCTCACGTGGCCATCATGACCAATGTCAGGCGTAAGCAACGAACGTTCACTGACTGTACTATCTGTCCTAGGTGCAAAGCCTACGAGGAAAACACTCTGCACGCCCTTTGGCTCTTCCCTAATGCACATGAGGTTTGGCTCAGGCTAAACATCACTTCTCCAAACAACCCATTCATACTACTATCCAGGAATGGCTTATGCACCACTTGCAAGGGGAAGAGGAACACTCTGCCCGATTTTCCTATGCTTGCTGGATTATTAGGAAGGCTAGAAATAACACAGTTTTTGACGAATCCCATGTCAGTACGACTAAACAACTTATTCAGATCGACAACCTATGCAATAAAATCACCACTGGAAGACACACAAAGTCCCAAGCTAAGAACCACCATCCCAATGATGATTATGAAGACCTGAGCATCCCTGGCAATCTCAAGGTTTGCTATGTTGATGCCGCTGTTACGAGAAAAGAGGCTACTATAGACGTCGTAGCTTTGGACAAGAATAAGGCCTGGACTGGAGGGGTATCTATACACACATGTCGAATCTGTTACTAAAGCTGAGATGTGTTCGATCAAGTTGGCTGTGAAGTTTGTTTTTGCTACTGCGTCTGGCACTACCCTTATTGTTACTAACAGTAATAGAGTTTTGAACGCTATTGAAGGACACCCAAGAAATTTCCCAGCTTTCAACACCTAGATTCGATCTGTTGAAGACAATATTAAGAAGAATCTGAATATACAGATTGTTCACCGACCAAGAAGGCATAATACTTTGGCTGATGCTCTAGCCAAACACCACCTAAAACATTTCAAGGATGGTCGTACCTATACGAACCCTTCACTCGACCATGTGGGTCTCCCTATCCCTTTCCCGTTATGTAATGGTAGGAGTCCTACCAAATTTCTTTTCATAGATGATAATGTATTGAACTTTCGCTTAATGCCGGCAAGAGGAGAGTGGGTTGAATAAGATGGTCTCCTGACTTCCCTAAAAAAAATAACTTAAAGAGTCTAGATAACAATGATATGGATTCTAGAAATGTGTTTCTCATTTATGCCCTTTTAATGATAATGTTATAGGTAATCAATGTTTGAGTCATCAAGTCATTTAATATATGTGTCATACACATCTTTTCCTTTACATCTATCAAGTATAGTTTGTGAGACATAGGGCATTGCCATAAACATCATATCTTTTAAAATTAAACATAATGTTCTTGTCATATAAGACATGATGTTTTCATCAATGGTAAGTACATAACAACAATTCATTAATTCTATCATGTGTCCATGAATGACAACTCCTAACTATAAAGGTAGCAACCCTTGTTCCACACAGTTCTTGCTGACTTCTTCTTAGGTCCCAAAGTGGAGATCTCTATTTCTGTATTCTTCCTGAGATCATCTTTGAAGAGGATAATTCCTTTCTAATGTCCAAACAAGTGACAATGGTGTCCCTTTCTTTTCTTTATCCTTTAAGTAAATGGACAAATTTCATTTTATACTTACCCTTCTCCATAATTTGAGTGTAGAAAACTTAGACTTAAGCTTAGTCTCAAAACACTTCTTAGCCTTGCCTTTTCCCTAGGACTCACTTTCACTGTTCATTATCAAGGATTTGTCCTTCTTCTTCCTTACTTTGACATCAACATGTCAAGCATATGATAACCTAACTATAAGATTCATGCAATGCTTTCATAACATATTCATGGTCAACTCTTGACCTAAGAGAAAACCCAGTCATTCTAGATGTCCAATCATATTGAGCACATGGGGTTTCACTGGACCTTCCTTTGTTAGTTTGCACTCAATTAATGCTTTGGAGATATTATACCTTCTTTTCTTTACATGATTCTTAAGATGTGTTACCATCTCGAGAATGTCCATGTTTCATGTTGTTTATGAAACTCATATACAATAGAGCATTAGGTATTCAAATGTCTATGACATCATTGGCATTCTTCAAGTAATCACCCATTTCAGCCTTAGGCGCCTTTGGAGTGGGTTCATCTGGCATTGGGCTATTAATGACATAGAGCTTTCGCTCATTGATGAGAATATTTTTCAAAGTCCTTAACCAATTGTGAAACTTTATCCCATTTTTCTTCTTAAGGATTGATCACAATTTTAAGGTGTTTTGTATTTGACATTTGATTCTATAAAGAAATATTGTAGCCTTTTCAAAACATTTTTGATTTAGTTTGATTTGATAAATTTGATGATATTAATTAGGTCTTTAATTATTACCGCTCCCACTATTTAATTCAAATTGATAGTCATCAACATCAATTTAGAATATTACAACATACAATATTCTAGTGGGCCAAGATCCTAATTTCATCAAATCATGAGCCAACTAGGGCTATCACCCACAACTCGATTCCATTAGGTAGACAACTTTTGACAATTGCATCATATGCAACGCTTGGATAGATGATATGCACAACTCCTTTCCATTGATCATTTGTATGCTTCTAGGTGCTTAATTCAATTAAGGTCACCTAGTTAAGCCTAACCCAAAAGCCAACATGATAAATATGTACCTTGCTAGGGCAGACCCACATATCTACCATCACGCATCCACGAGATAGACGACGCACCAAGCTAGGGCGTGCACACACTTAGTCGATCAAACTTTTCATGTGTGCTGCTTATGGAAAACATCTAAGGCTTAATATTTTAATTGAGGGAGAGTGTATAATGCATATACATTATCCAATCACCACATCTATAGTATGTATCATATACATTCTATAACCACAAATGAGAACATGCAATAAATAAAACACACAAGTGATGATTATGGCCATACTAATGTAATTCCTTGGAGCCACAAGGAATTACTACCACCTATGGTGCACATCATATGCAACCTATTGTTGGTGAAGATCTGTGCTCAAACCAATCTGGATTGATTGGTTCAACTCTTGAACCAGTCAGATCGCCTCTTGGTCACTCGATTGGGATCTTCTGAAGCGGTCATATGGTTCTCAGGTCCAAACAACATCTGGACACCTCCAACCGATCGGTTGGTCCACTAGTCAATCGGTTCATTCTACTATCATTTGGCCTCCTCGGTCCTCCAGTCGATCGGGTCATCTCACGAGCCGATCGTTTCTCTTTTATGGAGATCGTCATCTCACATCGAAACATAAATTTAAACTATCCTATTTCTTATTACATTTTATATGGAAAAAAGCTCGAGTTAGATTCAAGGGGAAATAGGAAGAAGAACATTCATTTATATTTAGAAAGGAGAGAGAGGCTCGATACATAGATCGATTAACAATATGAATAAATAACAACAACCATGTACACATAGATTTGGGGTTTTATCCATAACCATGCTTTTACATCCACCATCAAAATCGATTTTATGGTGACGCGTGTAAATTACACACACACACACACATATATATATATATATATTCGTTTGGGTTCTTAGTGTGGTGATAAGATGGATGTGCACATCAACTGGTTTGAATATTCACATTGCATGCAATAAATAAACATGATAAAAACAAAATCTGATCATATCGTTTATCCCAAAACATAATTAATTGACGTATATTTGATACCAAGGTAGGAAAATATTACATCAGGTAGGAAGTCGAAATAAAAAAATTACTAACATATTTTCCATTAACCAGTAGATCGCGTCAATAACTGTGTAAGGGGAAGGATGGTTTCATGAAGATATACCTGGTCCTAGAGCAAGTCTAGCGACAATCCATATCGATGTAGATGTACACTCTGTCTTGGACAGTGGTTGTATAGCTCCTAGTTGCACTGGGACTCATCTGACTGCTCCTCCACAAACACTAGACTCAGACAACTGCTACAACGGCTCCTTAGATCTCATCATGGACTGGAAGTTGATGTTGCCTTCCTAGCAACAGTCAAATGACTCCTTCCTCTAGAGTAGTCCACACGGACCAACTAGAATTCTTGTCATCCTGCTAGAATGGATTAGAAGGAGTTGTCCCTCCCATTGGTGTACTAGTCACCAACTTTCTCTCCCGCAATAATGATCCTTAGTTGTTTCTCTCCCTTGGCTATCCCTCCCTAGTCGTGTAGGACTTGCCTGGGCTCTCGTGGTTAACACAACCAGAGAGGACAACGTGTGTCAGAGAAATTGATTCTTAATTGTTTATGTTGTATTTGTGTTTTGGGAAGTCCCCAGTACCCCTCTATATATAAGATGAGTTAGGGTTAGGGTTCCCAGTCCCCAGCCAATATGAGACTAAAGTGGGAGTGGAAAGGACCAGAAGATCTTGAATTTTGCAACAATTTTAGAAGTTTCACAACCTACATGCACTGAAATAGTCGTTTTGCTAAGAGAAACAGTCATTTTGCATTTTCCAATTTTGTACATGTGTCGGCAATTCAGTTCCAATTAGTACTCAACTTGACGTCAACACCGATCCTTGATGCAATTGAATAGCACCCCGAGATGGCTGTTTGGTGCATTTGAGATGGGAGTCTTGCACCAGGACAGAAGGCCATTTCACATAGGAGAGACATGCATTTCACAGGGCAGGTAAGATAGAATTTCAACCAATGTACTATACAATCAGTATGACACTCCAAACAACAATCTCAACACTTGAATTGATCATTTGGTAGTCTAGTCAGTTGATCTATTGCATGAATTGAAATATATTAGACACTTCAGTAATCAATTCAATTATCATTCAAGATCAAACTCCTCTTCTAGATGAGTTCCTATGTGTGTGACCTTATAGGTCCCATATCACATTGACAATGAATATCCATAACTAGATTATGACATCACAAGCAATGCATGGTGCCTAGTCGCACATCAATGCTACCCAAGTGAATGGAAAGTTGGGGAGAAACTTCAACATACAATTTGTGTATGGTGTTATAGTGTTTGTATAGTTCCTTTGTCATTGATACCCAGATTGAACTAGAGGCATGGAGCAGTCATCCTCATTATTATTCAATCTTATTTCTTGAACCAGAGCAGACTGCATGACATATATGTAAGCTTAATATCACATATTAACTCACGCGTATGGCCATACTTTTCCCAGTCTTACTAATTAAGAGGCCTTGTGTATCATACTCCTGTCGGAGGGGCAAATCCCATCTCTATCACTCATAGTGAATCCCCATGTGTCAAAGGCACCCAATCATCACCATTATAACAATCCATGTTTCAGGACTGCATTTGATGATGTCTAAGTGTACCCACTGACATGTGATGAGTGCAGTGATTTCAGGACTAAGAACCACAACCACCACTATCACTATGAGAGCTGACTATGACTTCCATGATGATGGCTTCCATGTGTCAGTCTCGCGGTGGGTTTGTCTGATACACTGTTCTCTAACATGTATCTATGTGCTTGGTTTGATATTGCCATATCATGACAAATGAGGCTCTATCATCAACCGACACACACTATGATCTTATGTGTTATTGTTATCTGTCTACCTTCCACGATAACAACCAATCAAAGACATAATGAGAATGTATATAATCTTAACGTTCATATGATCTCATTATTCAGGTCCTCAACCTGAAGACATACGTCATTGAGTAATGTCACTCTTTAGACATTTATTATGTTATTCATTATCTCATAACTGAATATAAAAAATAAACTAGAAGCTTGCCTTTGTTATTTATCAAATTATTTATATTTTATTCCATTACAATCATTATATGATTGGCTCTCTAGGCATACATACCAATAGTATGTTGGTTCACTCTTATTCCAAATTGTATAATTGATCCATTTGTAAAATGGAAACCCTATTTTTTTGTTCTTTAGGATACCTTTTCGAAGTATCCTCTAGAATATTAAAAATTTCCACTTTGGGTTATTGAATTTGATGATCTCTTATATATGGGTCCTTTGACTCTAATTGCAATGTTATGCATGTTCAAATCATCTCATATACTGAATGTGAAATTGGAGTATACTGTTATCCTGTCCACCCTATTAAGCATATTTTATTTCTTGCTGAGTAATATCTATAATTACAATGTAATACTGGTATTTGGACCCACTACACAACCATACTTATTCTAGACACTAAGATTTTAGTCCTCTAAAAAATGATCTAAGATTTATGTTCCCCTATCATGGTTTATATTAGTCACTAAGACTTTCATCTTCTTTTATTATTTTATATTTTTTCTATTATTTTAGTCCTCCTGAAAAGGATTTGAATTAAATGGTATTCCATCCATGATCTAATCCATCCATGCTATTAGATCTTACTAGTCCAACTTATAATTCACATGCATTAATGTATTAGTTATTATTGAATATCATCTTATTTAAAGATAAACTTTTATATCAATTTGGATAGGTGATTTTCTCACTCCTTGATGGGATCCTTGTTATCTTAAATTGTTGTCCCTTTTCCTTTATATATCTGATATACTAATATATATATATATATATATATATATATATATATATATATATATATATATATATATATATATATATATATATATATGCAAATACCATTTTTTTGACATTTTCCACTTATTCTACTTTTATAAGGTTGTATTTCCAACCCCTTATGTAGGGGAATTCTTGAAAGATATAATCCAAATGTCATATACCTGTACAAGAGTGGTTGTTCTTTGGGAGATAGAGCTGGTATGGTTGGGTTATCCTCTACACTCAATCATGAATAGTTATTTTATATGATTTTCCTATATGTGTCTATGTGTATGGGTGTTTAGCAATGTAAAACTATAGTAGTTAGGTTCTATTATTTTGTTACTACACTTTTGGTGTTTTGTAATGTTCTTATTGAATATTTTGTAATTTGCAACCCTTTTGCAAGACTATTTATAGTGTTTGCACGAGTTATGCTCCATCTATCTCATTAAGAAACCAATTATTTTATTATTTATTCTTACTGTTTACAAGTAAGGTATCAGAGCCAAGGAAACTAGTTAATCATAAAAATAATTATATCTCTCATAGTCCCTTATAGGACCCTTCTTTTAGTGAAACTCTCTAGGTGAAGTGTTGTGACAAAGTGAATTTTAGCATAAGAATGAATTAATTTCTCTTTGGACCCGTATATGTTCACTCATGAACTCCAATTATTCTTTCTTGGCTTCTAAATCAATATTGACACTCAAATTCAAAATTTGGTGATCAATGTGAATTTTATCCACATTATAACACCACGAATTAGATTCATTCATCACTTTGTCCAAAGAATAAAATTGGTCAATAAAACTTCATCATATGGTTCTCAAATGTTTTCTAAATATTTTCCACATATTTGTAAAGTTATTTCCAAATTTCATGTCATTTGGACATTCCTACGATTTTCTATGAATTTTGGAAGTTTTGTGCTCAAAATCCCTTTTTATTTGCCTTTTTCTAACCTTTTCTAGGTCAGCAATCCGCTGCCTAAGGAAAGGGATGGACCTTGGATCGGTGATCCATAGATTGTGGTCCTGATCCTACGGTCGTCCCCTACCTCCCACAATTAGCGCAGAGGGGGACCAAGTGACCGAAAGTAGAAATTGACCAGGTTTCAGCCCCATTTTGAAATCAAATAGGATATAATCACTCGCCTCACCAATCCGAACTCAAACGGACCTTTTCCCCCTCGAACTGACCTATTTTGAGAGCAAATGAGAGCTTGCTTTTATGGCCGCCTCCATGGACGATGTGGCCATACAAAACCCTGAATCTAGCCTCCTACATCTATAAAAACCCTTGAAATGGAACCCCTCCATCATTCCATAGGAGAAGCCCACCTTTCCATACTCACACATAGTCTCGAGCACCCCCAATTTCTCCTCATCTCCTCCTGCTATGTTGTGGTTCCACCGCCTTGCTCAATTTGGGTATCTTTTCTCCTCGCCTCCTCTCCCTTTTCTCTATGCCCATCAAGTTCGCGAGGCCGAGGCAAGCTCGACCGACCTGCTCATGCTATCTCTCGCCCCCTCCTACTCTCATAGCTCCTCCACTCTGGAGAGCCCTACCACCCTATTCTCAGGTTTGCGTGGAGGACTTTGTGTGAGGGAAAGAGACTGTGAACCACTAGTCAAAGAAGATGTGACCCGGTCCCATACAATCACAATTAGACCGCGATTGGACCACATTGAACCGGCTAATTTTGGCCACTAAACTAGATCCATTATCCACTGGACCAGCGAGCCACATGGCATTATCTGAGCCATCCAAATTCTGAATCCAATGATAAGCCTTTTTCACAAAATAAGTTATTTATACCTCTCTGGCAAATATTCAATTAAAATCCCAGATCTTGTTTTAATCGTAGAAAATACATCCTAACTCCAAAAATTATGAACAAGTAGTCATTTTTTGAATATAAAAACCCAAGCATTCATTTAAAATTGCTTTTGAAGCCTAATTCTTGGTATATTTATCTGATATCCCTAAATATTGATCCTTTACTTGTACTTTTATCTAAATGACTCCATAAGAATGATTAGATTTTAGAAACCCTAATACTTGACTCTGATGTTTATTTTGAGACACTAAAATCAGACTTGACTAGACTAGACCTAATCTTGTTGGCTTCTACTTTTGAATATGAAACATGTACCTTGAAGATAATATCGATGATGACATCTTATAATATGATTGATCTATATCTTGTGGCATATTTTGATCTATTGATATAATACTTGATCCCTGGCTTTACTCATTATACTAATCAAAACTTGATCTAATCTTGAACACCAATGATGTTAATCTATCATGAGGATGATCTAATAACTTGCATATTGAACATGATAATTAGGGTTAATACATGTACCTAGAATACCTAGGTGGGTCATTCACACTTGAAACATAATTGACACTTGAATAATGTTGAACATCTTGATATTGTTGATCATAAGTGAATGACCTAACCCCAAGATATAATAGGAATGATTAACCCTAATCTTGAATCATGAAATATGATATTCTAAACATCATGATCTTGACCCTTCATCCAATCTTGATGATTTAGGATCGAACTCAAAGGGTTGACCTACTACTTGTTGAGATCTATACTTGAAATCCTCAGTGAAAGGTATGCTATTAAATCTCCTCCTTGGATTGTATTGAAGATACTTTTTATGTATCTCTTGATTGTATACTTGGTTATATACTTAATTGAGCTACTATTCCCTATTCATTAGGATTCCATATTTCTTATACTATATTTCGAGACAATATGGAAACATAAATGGTATAGCCCATTATGACTTCCCGTATATTGATGATGATGATGTTGATGATGTTGATAATGTTGATATTGAGTGCAAGCGACCTCCTCATTCAGAGGTGGGGATTGTACATTGACCTCCTACCTCATATGGAGAGAAGGAGCCTGGTGACCTCCCCATCACGTTGGGGTAATGGAGTCACACAAAATATATAAGCATGCTTCTCGATTACACCATAATGGAAAATAATAATAATAATTGAATTGTTTGAAATAAACATCTTGTCGAATAAATATTGGATTTTGGAAAATTACTTGTTATATTTTTCTTGAATATAAGTCCTACCAAGTATACTCTTTTTCTATAAACTGTTTTACTTGATTTTGATAGCGTACCGTGCAATTGCATGATTGTGTCTCGATTTTCTTGATTTTAGGCAAACAAATGGAACATTGACTGATCACTTCCGCGCTCTGTATACTCTGATGAGAAATATCTCCTATATTGGGTTAGTTTGTTCTTTAAATCTTCAGTTTTTGAGTTATTATTTCTTATTGTATATGCCAGTGTGTGAGATCGTATTGGGCCACTCAGGGATGGGTGCTTCAATCCTTTTACCATTGTCTAGGAAGTGGGATTTAGATTGGGGTAAGAATGGTTCCATGACAAGTGCTTACATGGAGTCTACCTATATTATCTATGATAAATGCACGAGTGATGTTCCACCTATCTCATTAAGCAATGAGTTACTCTGTTATATATTCTTACTCTTAACATGTAAGGTATCAAAGCCAAGGTAGCTGGTTAATCTTAAAAAGTAAATTATATCTCTCATAGTCCCTTATAGGACCCTTCTTTTAGTAAAACTCTCTAGGTGAAGTGCTTACCTAGAGTATACCTATATTGTCTGTGTTAAAATAGAAGGAGGAGACAATATTACATGAGTTAATGCAATGTCACCGTTTAAAAATCACACATATATGATTTGATAACAAAGTAATTCATACAAAAAACAATAAACTAAAGAATCAATTTCTTAACATCACATGTAGGATAAAATTTCCACTTAAGGGAGTACTATAAAGGGTAATATTAAATATACATAGTTAATATTATAGTTTCAAAGGACAACAATATAATTATCCTTGCTATCAAATCTCTAAGCATCACCAATGGAAAACTCTAAATGAGCTAGTCCTTCTATCCATATACGTTCTGATGGAAGAAACCACCAGGCATTGAACAAAATAATAGCTAGGTTAGAAATTTCTAGCACAAAATACATTTATTGAGCTATATATAGTGTGCAATAGATAGTCAATTTTTTTTATTACATTTCAAACATAGGTAAGAACTATTTAGTGGATTATCAATATAGAAAAAGAATTTCATATTAATGTTTGCACTAATCAACAATATAATGGAATTATTCAAGTATGTTACATTGTTCAAATAATAAACTAATAAGATATCAAGATGTCAAAATGGAAATTTCGTTTCATATCTCTTGGGATAAGTTCCTATGTGTTCTTACAATCTAAGAGAACAAAAATTTCACATAATAATTATTTTTCGGTTGAATGTGACATAAGTACTCTATCCCTTTGCACTAAGTCATGGAAATTGACCCACTAAACAATTAGTCCATTCTTTGGGTCATAATTAAATTAGTTGTAATAAAAATATTAAAATATCCAAAATATACATGTTTGGTTGTAACATCCAAATAGGAAGGCTAATGTCTTAGAATAATTTTGGGTTCACCACATTCAAAAATTCGTGAGGGAAATATAATTTTGTAATTAAGATTCAAATGTATCCAAGGCATCGAGATTTCACGATAAAAGATGTCTAAAAAGTTAGTAGAACGTCATTGGAATGGAAATCATGTATTAGGGTTCATAGATGAATATTAATGTTGTTCCCTAATGCCTAGTAAACCCTAATATGGATCTTAGTTTATTATAATAACATATTAATTAATCATTATATCATTTCACTTTAGTATGATCATATACAATAGTATATGTAATATTTTGTATAATATGAAATATGATGTACTCTATAGTCCTATTTGGAACATTGATTAATCATATTCATAAGAAACTCATCAAATATATGTCATTTTATTAATACTTTTAAACCAATGAAGTCAAAATATAATACATATACACTAAGACTAGCCTAATACAATGTATCTTACTAATCAAGTTTACAATTGTAAAGTGTGTTGAGTATCCATATCTATGGTTAATTGAACAAAATCATTTGTTATGATTGTCTTATACCATAAAAATACTAACACACCTTAAAAATAGTAACTTTTTACGATGACAAAACTTTATAGATTTCCTTGTTAAGAAAATGACACACACACATATATATATGTATGTGTATATATAGAGTCAAGCTAGAATACATTCGAGTGTACAGATCACGCTGTACACCCCAATGGTGTTTGCATATCTAGACCATGTGTTTCTAAAATCTAATCCTTTGATCTTCATGGTTACAATATTAATAGGTCACATACAAAATTTGAACTCATTTTGATGAGTGTAAGTAACTCATCCAAGGACAACAAAATCGACGCACAAAACTAATTTGAAATACATGATTTTTGACTCCTTTAGATGCACGACCTATAAGTGTCCAAATGAGCTAAAATTTATTATATAGTGTGTTCTTATGATAATTAAGAAGATCAATGGTTTAGATTTTTCAAAAATTTATTGCATCTTAAAAATGACTGAGGTGTACGGTGCCTCCGGTACACTCGAGTGTACGCTAGCCTGACCATATATATATATATATATATATATATATATATATATATATATATATATATATATATATATATATATATATATATATATATATATATATATATATATATATATATATATATATATATATATATATATATATATATATATATATATATATATGGACAAGATCCAGCGAGAAGCATATCTTAGTGAAAATATGAGAGGTTCTTGAATAACTTTACATAATGATAAATTTCTTCAAATCCAACCATATGGATTAAAACTATACTTTGTTATTCACCTTCCTATAAAATTTCATAATCATAGGACTTGTATAGCATGCAAAATAAGTGAATACCTTTCAACACTCAATATTCAGTTTCAAGATGGACATTTGATGTAAAATGTGTATAATGTACATATGGATATGTAAAAAATATCCAATTACAAGGATTCTATGTGTGAAGGTAAATAAAGTGATGTTCTTCCCATCACATCATGTTTCTTACTAGATCTCTACTTACACATACACACACACACACACAGACACAAACAAACAAACACACATGTACATAATATATATACACATGCATATATATGAAATATGATATATATGTGTATGTGGTTCTTTTATGTGTGTATATATATTATATATATGTATGTATATATATAATATTACAACTATTATACCTAAGTATTCTATCTCAGCATCATGGTTATTGTCTAACCTTTAATCTATTTCATACGTATTAACTAATTGTTATGATTAGGGTCCAGCCTAAGTCGTCAGGGTGGTAAGAGCTTGGTAAGTCCCAATGAAAGACCCACATTTGAATCACATCAAAGCCACTCTATGAATGATACTCCACACTAATTGGGCATAGGATGTTGGTGATTGAACCACACCCTTTGTAACATACCAAAATATTAGTAATAAATCTACTATAAGCTATAATTCATACTTCTCTCAAAATCTGACTACATTTTCTAATTAGAGTCTCATTCTAGATGTCCTTTAATTTATTTGATCAACTCTCATGCAATTTTCTATAGTAAAGCTTCCACTTAAATTTATTGTGTCTAAATAAGCTCCATCTTATTTCTTATGAGATATTAACAAATTAGTCCCTCAAATTACTTGTATGAATATGTATTACATCCTTCATGTTGTTGTGCTCAAATACTTTGAATAAAACTTGCTTTTCAATAATTCACACATCTTGTTAACCATTGGTTTTGGATTCATAAAATATATTTATACATATGAAAAAATCAGTCATTAGTGATAGGAATTATACCAGACTAAGTTAAATCCATAAGTGAGAGAGAAATAACATACCTAGAAATTTATAAGGTTGGATACCAATTTGTGGTCAAAGCCTCATGACATTCAGAGTTATAGGTCATAATATATAAAAATACGAAATCAACAAGGTTATGAGTTGTTCACATTCACAATTGGGTTAAATAAACCTAATAAATATGATTCTATCTTCTCCTTGTAACCCCGTCAGTGTCGGCTGTTACAAAAGAGCGGGGAGCTCCCAGTGTCTTTCCCCCACTAAAGGACCATAATTCATACCCATTAGCCTCGCCTTGAATGACACCTCATTCAAATTCTAAACTCAATGTCTATTGTGGAACAACATAGTAGAAATGAAAATACATGACTAAT
This sequence comes from Alisma plantago-aquatica, assembly GCA_963693085.1. Lineage (NCBI taxonomy): Eukaryota > Viridiplantae > Streptophyta > Magnoliopsida > Alismatales > Alismataceae > Alisma > Alisma plantago-aquatica. The sequence continues at coordinate 475,328,149 of OY856409.1, forward strand.
AATTTTTGATGAATATTATGCTTCCAATAATGAAATTTAAATCAATAACGGTATATACATCAATATCTATCCATTTACAATACTTACATGATGGGATACTCTAAAATTCTAGAGAATCAATATAAGAGATGGCACGATACACGATTATACAATGAAAAGAGAGGATAAACACAGTTTAGAGTAAGGAATAGTAGGTCTTGGGCATATCCTATTAGATTTATATCGATTCTACCTCCATTTTATATATAGGAATTGAAGAACACTTCTCTCCTCCTCTTTCCTTTATATAGGTCACACATTGTCAATTATGAGACATACCAATAAGACCACATCATTAGTTCATAAGTGAGGTATGTTCCCACTTTAGATCATATGTACTTGATGAAACTAAGTTAGTCTCAACTCCTTTTACTATGTAGTGTTGATGCATTGGCATCCTGGTCAATGCTTTGACCAGTGTAACTAAGAGAATCATCATCAATAAGTTCAATTGACCGGCTAGGTAGGTTGAAAAAATAATTTGGTTTGAAACATCTAGATCTATATCAATTGGGTCAATTCTAGAGAATGGACTATTGATGCATCAAACATATACACCCAATATTTTTGTCTACATGGACAAATGTTTGATAGCATTGACTATATAGTCGGTGAATCAAATTTTCCTCTAAAACTTTGTGTTTTCTACAATCAAAATGCAATTGTTAGAATCTCAAATACTTACATTTAAATAGGAGCAATACCACTCCACAAATGCTAGAATTAATGAACAAGCAATGATCTCTCTAATAGTGATGTATGAATGAATAGATATACAAATAAGATCAACTTGTAAACAAAATAACACTAATCCAATAAAGAAAATGTGATAAATGTGTCTACATCAACACACTATGTAACTCAAACATGGATACCTAATACCTTCTATATGGAAGGATTACATATATAAGACATGTTACCACTTGATAAGGATGGACGAAGAGTTGATATTAACCCTGGTACCTTTATAGAGTGTTTAGTTTGGCCTATTAGGTTGAACCTCTTAGGGGTTGGAGAGTGGTTGTTTATGGGGGTGTATTAATAGACTAATTTCTAGGATGACATATTCTTTAAGGGATGGAGTGTTGTACAATGAAACCAGACTTCCTAATCCCTGAAACCCTAACTCCATGAGTTGGATTCCATTGGACATAGTTCATAGGATATGCCGAAATAAGGTGTAGGCTTTACCAAATGAATTGAGAGTGAGAAAATATTTAATTTCATGATGTAAACCCTAACCCTAATTTATTATTATGGTGAACTAAAGATATGGGATAAATTTAGTTTACCTAAATTGATGACCTTACTTATCTCATATGGCTTAGAGAACATATTTTGATTTATAAACTGAAAAATACATAAGCATGCTTCATTAACATACACCTTTAGCTTTTATATGATAATTATAAAGGATTACTTATATGGTTCTTAGATGACTATTGTAATTCTAGTGGATTAGGACTAACATAGTTGAATAATGACAATGAATTTTTTTGCATGTTCTACTCCGACTCAAATGATGTAACATATTGAGTGTATGAAAGTTGATAAATGAAATAATATAGTTTAATATATATAGTGAAAAACCATATAATAAATTATGAAATGTTGTGTAACCATATGGATCGTATATTATGCAACACATACAAAGAGTTGTATTTGTGCCATAACCTCATAAGTATGCCTTATTTAACAAACAAGTCTAGTAATGCCTAAAACAAGATTTAAAACATCCAAATCAATATGAATCAATGAAATATGTTAATGGACATAAAAGTTATAATGCACATAAATAAGGAACCATGTTTATGTTGAATGGGATATTAGTATAATTTAATGACATAAAAGGGAAAATTAATTTGAATAATGTTTATAGTTGAATATGAATATAATGAAAAGTGTGTCATGATTACATGATCCAAACACCTTAATATCCCCAATATTAATTATAGACATTCATTGTGATAACATATATGATAATAATAGCATTAAATCCTAGTATATGTAGTGATACAATGAGTAGAATCAAACTATGGTAATTTTGGAGTGTACGTATTTACTTAGTCACATTTTCAAAATCACCTTAATTGGACCATGTTGCTAGTTGACCTAAATCTAAGAAAGAAAACAAATTGAAATAATTAATATAGGGTCTACAAGTAATATAATCATGTGTTCCTAAGATTTATGATTCAATTGTTGTCTCATTATCCATTTTTGATCAAATGATCAAGTGGTCAACATTGTAGTTACCTATTTTCTTATTTGTGTCAAGCTTAAAGAATGACTCATTGTTATATTCTCCCGAATCCTTTCCTTATGTGAAAAAGGTAATTAAAATGTTTTCACTATCTATCTACTTCTCTTCTCCTCACAATTCATCTTCCTTTTTTTGAATTCCTCTTTATGTTCTGAGCATATTAACCCTAAACAATCTAGGGTTAATGGTTCCCAACTCTTTATCAATCCCTGAATCTTCCCTCTTAGCTTTCTTGTAGAGAATCCCTCCACATCAAACCCAAATACAAACCATATAAATGATTACTTTCTCACTATCATGAAACCTTTAAGAACTGAATTTCCATTTTTCTTTCACATATTGTACCCTAGAGATACATGAACAACCTCACTACTCTTCAGTTCGCTGCTTAAGTCCATAGGGCATCTTTGACCATGAAAAATATTGGGGTCAGACTGGAACTTCTCTTTATATCCACACAAGGGTTTCATACCCCTCAATTTTTCTACTTAATCTATAACCGTGTTTCCCTCTTTTATAATAATTATCTTTGTTTACTATTTTAAATTTGTCTCTCCTCATTTACTGTACCTATTTTATCCTATGGTTTTTTTATCATCTAATTTCACATTGAATGATTTTGATCACCTAGTTAGTAATTTTACAAGTGGCCACTGGTTTCATAGGAACCATACATCTATGTCTTGGGAACTCTATGATCACATGTGGGTGATGATCTTTAGAGATGTTTTTTAGGGATGTGGATCTTCAATTATGAAGTCTAATCTATAGTTTGTATCTATGGTAGCATGCCAGTGAAAGTAAGAATTCTTGGTTTGGTTTTTGTAATTTTGCACTCACCATCTTTTATTTTCTATTACACATTTGAGGGCATTTTGAAATTTATTGTGGTTTTATCTTTGATTGGTCATCTGGGTTTCAAAATTACAACTTTACTTTTCCCTTGTCATGCATCTAAAGTTTTATGTGTGATAAGGGGACAATGTCTTCCGACTTCTAATTTTATAAATTCAGTAAATACATTTATATTATAAAACTATATATATTTAGTAGTAAATAAAAAATATACTTAGACATGTTTTGAAATAATAAAACAATTCTCTATAAGATGGTATATGTTCTATAAACTAAATCATCAACCATAAATAGGTTATTATTAGAGTATATGTATATACTGATAAATAAACCTAAGTGGTTCTAATTGTTTAATGTATCCCCGGGAGAAAGGTGAAATGTATATTTTTTGATTTATTTGTTTATGATAGTAGGGATACATTTCAAGGTTGGTTGTGATTGAAAAACACACTGATGCTATCACCTTGGATGGAAATGCATGGATTTGATCTAGAGGGCATGATTTGTTGTTTCTCCATTTGGCCTCACTTGTGAAGAAGGTGGGAGGTAGGATATGACTCTCCCATAACTAGATCTTAGATCTGTTGAGTGTGTATTAAGAGATAGGAAATGGCCATGTTTCCATGATCATATGGCCACATGAACATAGAGAAATGAATACCACACTACATAATCAACCTAACTACTATAGTTTGGGAAATTGATTTAATGTGTAAATGACCAACCTTTACAGTCATATGTATGTGGTAGGAGATGTAAACTAAGGTTTCCAACATTCTAAAAACATATATAACAAAGAAGTCACAAATAATCAAGATTCTAAAAGAGGAAAAGAGCATTACTCATACAAATTTCTATGAAGATACTACAACTGATGTGGGTCTTTATACACACAACAATCACTAGGAAAAGTCCTAGAGTCTAACCTTCTAACCCGGTTGTCAACTTGTTGCGAACAACAAGTCAACTTAGTATAGATAGGTATCGATCTAAGGGATGGCAGAAAAGAAAAGTCGAGATCCAAATCCGATCGCAAGAATAAGAATGAAATTCCGATTTGAGAGAGTTGTTAATACTAAGAACAAAAATAAAATTGCTGAAATAAAGTTTAACCAATCAAGAAATAAAGATCTGGGTGTCTGGAGGATCACCACCAAAACTACATTCCTATTCAACTAATCAAATTCTAAACTCCAAAGATCAATTCAGGACCTTGTGGTTGTATGTCCTTATGGATAAACTCACAAGGGTCAGACTTCCCATGAGTCTATTGGTCTCGACGTTCACAAATCATTGCCCAACCGTCCAACATGCCACTATCCACGGTCATATCAAGAAGCATGTGAATTCAAGCTGGCATTCAAACCCATGGTTCAGGTGGTCGCGTCACTAAGGATTATAATGGAAATAAGATTAAAAGGATGAAAAGATAATAATCACAATTAAGTGACTATTATTTCATTCTTACAAAGGTTCACAGTCATATCACTCCATAAGAATATATCAGATCATCCAAATAATTATGCATAAAGAGAAAGAAGATAATTTCTCGATAGAGTAATATAACTGATTATATTGAATAGAAATGGGCTAAGGGGCTACTCCCCATGCCCCAGAAGAATCTACTCACACATGACGAGACTAGAAGAAATACAAACTAAAATGAGATCCAACATTATACAAGATGTGGTCTACAACTAAGAATTGGATGAAATAGAATGAATAATGAAATACTTTTACAAGGAGAGAATCCCTCATTTTATATAAGGGGGAGGGGTAGGCTGCCATCAAAAGAGGGGGAAAAAGAGAGGGAGAATGAATTTTGAATTTTTTGGATGTGGTCAAATAGAAAGTTGATTGTCTTTAATTATCTTGACCATGTAACTCTCTTTAATCTACATTCTCGAAACATTAATTTCGAACGTATTTCTCTCCCGTCAAAAGCACAAAAATGGTCCAAATAATAGGATTTTCTGTTAGAAAATTAAATTCCCTTTTCATTGAATACTTGTACACTTAATTTAGAGTTTGAACGCAAAAGTTATGTTACTTTTGGTGATGGGTATATATGAATTTCAGGACTGCTGCAAATTATATAATTTTCCTACAAAACCCAAGAAAATATAATTAAAACTCTAATTAAAGAGAAAAATCTAAAATAACACAATTAATTATGAAACTAAGAGAATAAATAACAAAACAATCCCAAACAAATATCAAAAATATGTAAATAAAAGGGATAAATACACATTTATCAACAACCCTTAAAATGTAGAAGAAAAAATGCATAATTTACAATATTGATTTAATTCTATATTTGAGATTCCATTATGAATTCCAACTAATATCTCAATTATTGAACTAGTATGGTTTCTAATGAGGATAGGGACGTGCTTATTTGATCTGGTAATGTCTTGTAAAAAACATGAGATGGATCGCTAAAAAATATCTCCTCATAAATGATTCCTCATAGAATAAGCCAACCTACTATGTGATATATATATTAGTCAGGTTGGTAGGACCGAAGGCCTAAGGGTTTATAATATTTTGTGGGAAACTAAGTTGTTCTACAAGAGGCGACTTCCTTTTGAAAAAAAAGAACTCATTTGTTTAGTTTATTTTATTTGAATGTGTTTGTGTTGATTTGGAGATTTAGGTGTACCAAGGTTTGACATTTGCAAAAGTTTACTTTTTATGATCTACATCCATTAAATGATATTTATGATAAATGTTTCTCATTTTGATGAATTAGATTAGGTATGAAATTTATTGTTATAATTTTTTATTTAGTATAACTAATCAAATTTCTAGTAATTTTAAATAAGTTATGCATCGATTATCCGTTTACTTAGTTTTGTTTATATTGATCATTGGATTTAGTTATAGTCCTCCTTCCAATTGTATATATCATGTGTGAAGGTATATATATACCCATACATGCACATGTTTGTAGAAATCATGCAAGATGAGAATGCATTGTAGCATATGATGAATATAAGTACGCAAGTAACTAAAACTTCTTCAAAATCTTGCTAATATACGTAACAAAAGATATTGTATACTAACATGTAATTCACATTTTTCTAGATCTACTTTTTTAGTATTTGATATATACACAATGTTTACCTCAGTGGCCAAGTAAACTGAGTGAAACAAATCAATTGTGAAGTGAGTAAAAATGAACGGCAAATAGGATGTTGAAACACCACAAACTCTAAAATGCTAGAGTTTGGAAGAATGAAAATCAAGTTACATGGATCATAAAGTGAAATCATTATATTAATAGAATAGAAATAAAAACTTGATGGGGTTAGTGTAGTGAGATGACCATGCCCCTGAGATGCTAGATATGACACCCTCGTGCTGCTAGTTAGCCCTAAGATTTGAATGATGCTTTGTTGGCATGATAAATAAGCATGATTACTTTTGGTACAAAGCAAGTGGATTCAAGGTAGACCAAACAAGAATACTATTAAGAATGAAGTAAAGTTAATTATCCATCTTGATTAATGCAGTATCCCAATTATTTGTCTGAATTCATGTATATATTTATACATATAGCTGCCAACGAATCATCTACTTTTATACACTAAATTTTCAAGAAAGCTATTAGTTAAATATTTTTATTGTTAAATATCATAGTGGAAACCTACACCACTATATTTTTTAACTAAAAAAGGATATCTCTATCAACCCATTCCAAGTGGGCTATATAAATATTATAAGATTTTGGTTTCTCAAACTCTACAAAAAAGGGGGCTTCTAACAACCAACCCATTTATAAACATATTTTAGTCTCTATCAAAATGGAATCCTCAACCACCCCATCTAACACCTAATCTATGTAGTCTCTATAAAGAATCCTTTCTTGTGCCTTATTTATCTAGTAAATTTGTTGCTCTTGATGTAAGTCCCTATGCTTCCATCATGTAGACCCTATGGACCGGAGGAGGCATATTAGCTAGTCGATTGATGATGTACCATTCTAAGAGACTGACTCCATACTTTGCAAGTATGCATGCCATCCTTTTAAATTCATTATACATAATCCTATATGAGATGCCTCTATTGTGCAAGGAACCAATGATTTTTTGGGAGGACATCTTGTATCTCCAAGGGGTGGATGGATGACCTTTTAAGATCATGTGAATCCATGGAAATCTACCATAACCTCATTGGTGTCCATCCATGTTCTCAAGGATCTCTAATACAACCTTTAGAGTGTCTAGGTGGCTAGCTATGCCATAAAGTCCCCTACTACACGTGGTAAAACCACCTATCACTTGTCCCTCATGAATTTTTAGAATTCCACCAATCCCCTTTTCTCAAGGAAGCCTTTGTTACGTTACGTGACTCAACAAATAAAGTAGAAGGTTGTTGGTCACAAACATTCAACATTGCGCGCCATCCAAAACATGATCATAGAGAGGTCTTCATTTGTAGATTAGAAGTGATATTATAACTCATGTAGTCAACAATACTAGAGTCCTCACATCCGTAGGCCATTGGGATGTGATTTTCAGAGGGGTTTTATCTTGGTCCACTTGTATATGCTATTTTCATATGATACTTGAGTGACATCTCTTTGTCAAGTACAACATAGATGCCTTCCTTCCAGGTTAGAAGTTAAAGATAATACTAATTTTCTAACTATCAGTGCATCTTTTTTAGAATTTTTTATTATGCATAATTACTCAAAATATCCATCAATTACTATGGGATTTACTTGCAGTGAACTATTCTTGTAATAGGTCCACTTATGGTGCCAAACTCTCTTACTAAGGTTTCCATGGAAGTGATGTTATTTTTTTCTTTACTTTGGTAAATATACGAGTCTGTCTTCTAAAGATCACAAAATTGCCCATGATAGAATCTATAGTTTAGGTCAGAATGTAATTTTCTTCATTATATTTTTGGGATTAGAAACTGGTCCAATATCTATGAACAATACACTTTTGTTTTGTTATTAAAATTATATATTGTACAAAAACACTTATGTATCTATGCCAAAAAAACTCACAGAGGGGGTTGAGTGTGATTTTCTCCATTGGTTTTGGAATTAGAATTTGGCCATGTACGTGTAAAATATACTTTAATCTTTAATTTAAAATTATAAATTATTTCGGAAGATTCATCTATATTGTATAAGAACGCCACAGAGGGGGCTGATTGTAACTTTCTTCATTATGTTTTGAAATTATAATTTTGTCTACGTGTAAAGTACACTTTTATCATTAACTTTAAAATTATATATTGTATAAGAAGACTCATCCATACTATATATAAAGCCTGTGCAAGGGGAAGAATCAAATTTTATGAATTATTTTTTAAAATTACAAATCCATGTGTTTGTACACTTCACTTCCATCTTTTATTTTTAAAATTATATGTTGTATAAGAAGACACATCTATAATATACGAAAGCATGTTGAGGGGGCTAAATGCAATTTTCTCCATTACTTTCTAGAATTACAAATTGGTCCACATCTTTAATTCATAAAATTATATACTGCATAAGAAGACTCATCTTTACTATATTAGAAAGCATGTGGACAAGATGAATACAATTTTCTCTATTATTTTTTGAATTACAAACTGGTCCATGTGTGTCTACACTATACTTTTATATTTAATTTTTAAAATTGTATATTATATAAGAAGACTCATTTATACTATATAATGAAAGCCTACAGAGGGGGATAAATGTACTTTTCTTCATTCGGTTTGGATTTACAAACTAGTCCATGTGCATACTACATTTTTATCTATAATTTTTAAAATTATACATTGTATTGGAAATTTCATCTATACTATATAAGAAAGCCTACAAAGGGGGTTCAAATGCAATTTTCTCAATTATTTTTTGTAATTACAAGGTTTCAAAATATTGAATGTGGATAAAATGTGTACACTAAGATGGATGTGCGGGGAAGATGAGAAAAGATCGTTTGAGGAATGACTATATCAGAAACAAAGTGGGGTCGATGACCATAGAGGATAAGTTGTGTGAAGGCTGTCTAAGATGTATGGACATGTGCAATATAGATCGTTAAGTGCACCTATTTGAAGTAAGATTATTGAGTCAAGCACAACTAAAAGAATTAGAGGCAACCCTAAATTAACTTGGGAAGAGCTTATAAAGAGAGATTTTGAATCTTTACATCTTGATCAGAGTATGACCCATAATAGAGCTGATTGGAAAAGAAGGATCCATGTAGCCGACCCTAACATGGTTGGGATTCAAGCTTAGTTGATGATGATGATGACAAGAAGGTCCCTATGTGTATACGCTATACTTTATCTTTAAATTTTAAACTTATATATATATATATATATATATATATATTGGATGAAGTAGGAACCACCCCCAAGGAAGCACCATGATGGTGACCCCCTGACAGTGTAAACCCCCAACTTTCCCCAACTTCCCGCACATCATGGCTAGAAAGGTAAACTCATGCAGAAGCCGAGGTGTGTGATGGGACCAAAGATCGCTGAAGTTACACAACTGGGGATTCAAACCTGGGTCCCTATTCTGGGGAACCCAGACCTTCTCCATCGAGCTATAATCCCTCGGCGAAAATTATATATTATACAAGAAGACTCATCTACAATATATAAGAAAACCTATAAAGATGTGTGAATGCAATTGTTTCCATTGTATTTGGGAATTAAAAATTGATGCCTATGGGTGCACACTAAAGTTTCATCTTTAATTCTTAAAAATATATATATTGTATAATAAGAGTCATTTATATTATATAATAAATCCATAAGAGGGGGCAAAATGCAAATTTCTCTATTTCTTTTTGAGATACAATCTAATCTCACATTCACTACACTTTTATCATTAATTTCTAAAATCTTGTGTTTTATAAGAAGACACATCTATATTATATAAGAAAACATGCAAAGGGTTAGATTGCTATTTTCTATATTACTTTTTAAAATTACAAACTAATCCCTATGTGTGTACACTACACTTTTATTTTTAATTTTTAAAATTATATATTGTATAAGAAGACATCATCTAAACTATATAAGAAAGCCCACGAAGTGCGTTGAATGCAAGTTTCTCCATTGTTTTTTTGAATTACAACCTGATCGTTGTGTGCATACACTACATATTTACATTTAATTTTTAAAATTACATATTGTATAAGAATATTCATCTATACTATATAAGAAAGAAAGTCGATCAGAATAACCTACAATTTGATCTTTCTTTATTTTAGTAAAGCAAACAGACATATCACATTTTATGCCTACTTAGATAAGAAAACCTACTAAGGGGATTGAATGCAAATTTGTTCATTATTTTTTGATAATTACAAATTGGTCCTGATATGTGTACAATGTATTGTTTTCTTTACTTTTTAAAATTATATATTCTATAGAAAGGCTCATATGTACTATATTAGATAGCCCACATAGGGGTTGAATGCAATCTTCTCCATTCCCTTTTGCGATTACAAAATATTCACTATGTGTGCGCTACACTTTTTCCTTTAATTTTTTAACTTATATATTGTAAAAGGAGGCTCAACTATACTATATAACAAAGCCCACAGAGGGAACAAAATGCAATTTTCCCATTAGATTTTATAACTAAAATATGTACATTGTGTGTACACTACATTTTTTTCTTTACTTTCCAAAATAATATATTGTATAGGAAGGAACACCTATACTATATAAGAAAACCCATGGATCGTCGTGAATGTAATTGTCTCCATTACTTTTTTGAGTTTCAAAATGCCTCCTCCCCCTATATAACTACACTTTTTTGTTTACTTTTTAAAATAATATATTGTATAAGAAGATTCATCTATAATGTATAAGAATGTCGGTACATGGGGCTCAATGCAATTTTCACCATTATTACAAATTGGCTCCTGTGTATATACAACACACCTTTTTTGTTACTTTTTAAAATTATATATTGTATAAGAGACTCATGCGTACTATCTACAAAAGCCCACAGAGAGTGATGAATGCAGTCTTCTCTATTTATTTTTTAGAACTACATATAGGTCATTGTGTCTTTACAGTTAAAAAAAATCTTTATTTTTTGAAATTATATATTGTATATGAAGATATATATATATATATATATATATATATATATATATATATATATTATATACAAATGCTCACAGAAGGAGTTGAATGGAAATTTTGCCATAATTTTTGGCATTACAAATTGGTAATTATTTATACAATACACGTTTTTCTTTACTTTTTAAATTTATATATTATATAAGAAGACTCATCTATACTATATAAGAAATCTCATTGAGGAGACTGAATGTAATTTTCTCCATTACTTTCTAGAATTACATAATGTTCCTTGTGTGTGTACACTATACTTCTTTCTTTACTTTGGTAAATTATATATTATATAAGAAGGCTCATCGATATTATATAAGACTACCCTCAATGGGGGCAAAATGCAATTTACTCCATTATTTATTGAAATTACAACATGGTCATTGTGTGTACTACATTTTTTCTTTAGTTTTTAAATTATTTATTGTATAGGAAGGCTCATATATACTATATAGAAAACCCATGGATGGGGCTGAATGCAATTTTATCAATTATTATTTAGAGTTACAAATTGGTCTCTATGTAACTACACTTTCTTTTTACTTTTAAAATTATATATTATATAAGAAGGCTCATCTATACAATTTAAGAAAGCCTGTGTAGGGGGCTCAATACAATTTTCTCCATTATCACAAAGTCTTCCTGTGTATATAAATACATTTTTATTTACTTTCTAAAATTATATATTGTCTAAGAAGATTTATCTATACTATATAAAAAAGCCCAAAGAGGCGAATAATGCAATTTTATCCATTACTTTCTAGAACTACATACATGTTCTTGTGTGTTTAAAGTAAACATTTTTCTTTACTTTTAAAGTTATATATTGTATAATAAGATATATGTGTTATATATAAGAATGCCCATGGAAGGGATTGAATGAAATTTTCACCATAATTTTTGGCATTACAATTTGGTTTCTATTTATCTACACTACACTTTTTTCTTTACTTTTACAATATATATTGTATAATAACACTCACCTATACTATATAATAAAGACCGTAAGGGGGTTAAATGCAATTTTCTCCATTATTTTTTAAACTTACAAATAGTTCCATGTATGTGCACAATACAGTGGTTTCTTTACTTTTTAAAATTAAATATTGTATAAGAAGACTCATCTATACTCTATAAGAAAGCACACTGAGGGAGTTGAATGCAATTTTCTCTATTTTTTTTAGAATAACGAAGTACTCTGTATGTGTGTACACTATATTTTTTATACATTTTAAAACTATGTATTATATAATAAGACTCATCCATACTGTTTAAGAAAGTTCGTGTTGGATTTTAATTTTTTCTATTATTTTTTAGAATTACAAATTGGTCAATGTGTGTCTAAACTAAAATTTTCTTTAATTTATAATATTATATATTTTATAAGAAGGCTCATATGTCCTCTACAAGAAAGTCCATAGAGGTGGCTGAATGCAATATTTTCCATTGCTTTAGAATTACAAGCTGGTCCTTATTTATGTACAATACACTTTTTGTTAGTTTTTAAAATTGTATATTGTATAAGGAAGCCTCATCTATACTGTATAAGAAATCACACAGAGGGGGTTGCATGTAATTTTTTCCATTGTCATTTGGAATTACAATTGGATCTCTATGTGTATACCACAATTTTTTACCTTTTTAAAGTATATATTTTATAAGAAAGATCATCTATACTAAATAAGAAAACCCACTAAGGGACTGAATTTTATTTTCTTCATTATTTTCTAGAATTACAAATAGATCTCTATGAGCACACCACACTTTTTTCTTTACTTTCTAAAATTATATATTTTATGAGGAGGCTCATCCATACTATATAAGAAAGCTCGCTAAGGAGTATGATGAAATTTTCTACATATATTATTTAGAATTACAAACTGGTTCCTTTATGTGCACGTAAACTTTTTTCTTTACTTTTTAATATTATATAATCTATAAGAAGACTCATCCATATTATATAAAAAAAACCACAGAGGAGGTTGATGTAAATTTCTCCATTATGCTCTGATATTACAAGCATGTCCCTGTGTATACACTAAACTTTTTTTTTACTTTTTGAAATTATATACGTGTAAGAAGACTCATCTATACTTAAAAAAGAAAGACTGTAGAGGAGGTTGATACACGTATCTACATAATTTTTTGGAATTACAAATCGTTCATGTGTGTGTACGACGCACTTTTTTCATTACTTTTTAAAATCATATATTGTATAAGAAGACTCATATATATTATGTAAGAAAGTTTGCAGAGGGGGACTGAATACAATTTTCTCCTTTATTTTTGAAATTATATATTGGTCATTGTCTGTGTGCATCACTTTTATCTTTAACATTTAAAATTATACATTGCATAAGAAGAGTCATTTATACTATATTAGAACTTTTGCCAAGGGGATCTAAATGCAAATTCCTCCATTATATTTTGCAATAAAAAATCAATCCCTTTGTGTGTCCAATAGACCTTTTTTCTTTACTTTATAAAACTATGTGGTGCATTAAAAAACTCATGCATACTATATAAGAAACCCATAGAAGGGGGATGAATGTCATTTTTCCATTATCGTTTAGAATTAAAAATTGTGTGCCCGTATACAATGTACTTTTGTCATTAATTTAACATTTTTTTTGTTGAACAACATTATATATTGTATGAGAAGACTCACATGCTCTATATAAAAAATCTGATGAAGGGGACTGAATGCAATTTTCTCTATTATTTTTTAGAATTAAATTGGTCCTTGTGTTTGTATACTACACCTATAATGCATAAGTAGACTCATGAAAAAAAATCTAAGTGTAATATGTGTTATTCTAGAGTAAAATTAGTCTATCGTGAATAGAATATTCCTTTTACTTACTAGAATCATAAATTTATATTTTTATGTTCTAATGAATATTCATGCACTTCCTAAGAAAGCCTTTGGAAGTGGCTACATGTAGTTATTTTATTTCTTTTGAAACTATAACCTGGTCCATACTTGTGGACTATTATTTTCTGTAGACTATGATTTTGTCCTTGCTTTCTAGTTTTATATACTGTATAAGAAAACCAATAGAAGGATCTTACTAGTAAGTTTCTATATTTTTTGAATTATAATTTAGTCTTTGTTGTAATTTACAATTTTATATTTTCTTATTAAAATTATAAATTGATCTTTTACTTTCTAATAAAGTTGTATGTACATCCATAATATCTTTAAGTATGTGTAATACACATACATATGGAAGTATTAGGTATAATGTATTTTTCCTTTTCAAATAGTAAGTAGTCATGTTATTCTAATGAGGCAGTCGTGTGACACACATGATTTTTGGAAAAGTGTACGGAGAAAGTTGGATGTAATATTTATCATTTTTTCTTAAGTTCATGTTGGTCCTTCTTTATTTTTATGCATAACTATATTTATATATGAAAATAACCTTCATATTGAGTACTCACAAGCTTGTGCCCATTCTGTTTTATTAGATAGAATGCAAGCATAATAACCTAAATCCTATATGCTAGACCTTGAACCCATGTTTATCTGTGACATACCCGACATGTGCAATAGATTTAGACTTCGAGTGGATTAGATCTGCCTAGATAAGATAAAAATAAAATATTTCTAAACATATATGTAGATACATATTTACTATTTGAGTTTAAGAAAGTTATACCGAATGCCACATGTTATTTATATGTAGCATTTGAAAAACTAGTAAATTTAAAGATTATTGACTAAATTCAACCATATAAATGAAAATAATATTATCTTGATTAGAAAGGTGTAAACTCACAATCATATTCAATGTGTTTACAAGATAAAATCAAGAACCATCCAACCATTTTTTAGAATTTTACTAACTTACCAGTACCCAAAAAAGACATTATTTATTTCAATAATGATCCACAATCTGATCGAGATGATTTTGGAAGTACATCTAATATTATATATCAAACACATATACTTAGATTAAGTTATAAATTATTTAATATTGTCAATATATAATGGGTTCGTGTAACTAAAATGTTATTTTCTCTTTTTCTCTTTTGGCATTATTAATACTACTAGTCAAACATATTTTATATAAAATATATTTTAAAAACATCATTGCTAATGTATCCTAAAAAATATATGATATATATGCATAATATTACATTTATATTTACAAATGAAGAATATATATATTAAAGTCTTGGGTTTGGATTTATCTTGACCCGTCCCATACAAAATTGTGGTTAATTTTTCTTACATAATCAGATCTGAGATGATTATATGAACACATTATATAACTCGTCAGGCCAACCGAGACTGATGCTCATCTTTACTTGGAATAATATGAAGGGAGTTGGATGCAATTTTTAAGAGTATGGAAGGAGGTGGAAAAAATATTTGTATTTATTTTTGAAAATTACAAACTATTTTGTATGAAAAGTGTGTAGCAAGTCAAAATATTTTTTCCTTTATTTTTCTAAACTATAAGTTGACATTTCTTTATTCTAATATAACAAACATGCATAACAAGAGTTTATGCCTAGCTTAGTAGATGTTTCACATGGATGACAAGAAGTGGCTTTCTTGTTACACTACTACAAAAAATGGTTTTTACTATTAGATCGCGTGGTCTTATGGGGGGTTCTTTATACAACAGGTGTTACACATGTTGTAATATATGTATTTTACACAATAGTTAATACATGTTGTAGTTCATTGAACACACCTGTTGTAATAGGGGTGTTGTATATAACATGTTGAGACAAAAGGAAAATACATCTAGACACAAGGTTTTGAACTTGAGACCACTTGAAAGTAAGGCACATCTCAAACCGCTGAACCAGCTTCATTTTATGCAACACATATATTCTTTGTTGTACATATACAACAAATGACGTGCAAACCTGTTGTGTGATTGTGGTCTATTACAACGGGTAACTATTACAATAGGTGAAAGCCTGTTGTGTAATTATAGTATACTATAATGGGTTATAGTATGTTGTGTAATGATGGTCTATTGCAACAGGTTAGCATATGTGACTATTACAACAGGTAGAGCATGTTGTGTAATTATGATCTTTTACAACGGGTTAGAGTATGTTGTGTAATGATGGTCTATTACAACGGGTTAACATACATGACTATTACAACGGGTTAGAGCATGTTGTGTAATTATGATCTTTTACAACGGTTTAGAGTATGTTGTGTAATGATGATCTATTACAATAAGTTACCATACATGACTATTACAACGGGTTGGAGCATGTTGTGTAATAATGGTCTTTTACAACGGGTTTGAGTGTGTTGTGATATTACAGTCTATTACAACAATTTAGCACATGTTGTAGTATCACATATACTACAACGAGTTTGGCCCGTTGTATATAACTTCTATTGTATAAAATATATAATTCACAACACGCAAATAGACTTGTTGTAAAAGATATGCTAACTACAACACAATCAACAGAACTGATGTATTTTTCCCGTTGTAAAAAGCATTTTCTGTAGTAGTGTTATATTATGTTCCATTCTCACACCACATGCTATTGGTTAGAGTAATGATACACATACCTAATTTTAAAACCCCGGTTGAACTTGTAGTTCACTATTTTCATGCTATAAAGATGAGGTGCCATGTGATGGAAAAGAGAAAGAAAAGTAGGAGGACAAAGCTCATAAAAAGAACAAACATGAGAGAGAAACTTATTTTATTATAACTTTCAAATCAAAATGAATTTTTTTGATGAAATAAAGACGATTAGAATCCTTAAAAAATACAATCTAGGAAAACAATGTTGATATACTTTTGACAAATTAATATGGAATATAAATGAGTACTACATATTGGAGTAGTACTCATTTTATAAATAACACACTAATTAAAAAACAAGTATTGCTTGCCATTCTTGTTCTTGGTATATTACTCATATTTGATGCCATTATATTTTAACACAAGTATTAGATGAGTACTCCATTATATTTTTCTTAAAAACACTTATTTTTTGATGTCTTTATATTTTAGAATAAGTATTGTCTCCATAAAATAAAGCACAATATGTATTTTAAAAAAACAATGATATTAAAATGAGTAATATACCAAAAAATAAAACAATATCATTGTAGTTTGTTATTCTAAAATGAGTACTATCCTCCAAAAAAATATTGATTTTAGAATAAAAATATTTTAGTGAGACTATGCATATTTTTATATTAATATAAAAATAAGTATTGTATATATATTTTTGGATAAAGCTTATTTTTTTGCAGATATATATACATAATAATGCTCATTTTATATTTTTATATTAATTAATTTTTCAAATATATATATCAATTTTAGTGTTGTTAGAATGTACTTTTTGTAAGGAATACAATAATTTTTATTTTGTTAAAAAATTACTGCGATTCAGAGTTATAAATGAAACCATTTTCTCTCTGTTCTTTTTATCTTTGATGTTCCTTTCTTCCACTTCTTTCTTTCCCCACTCTTTATTCATTGCTGCAATCCATTAAAAATAGTGTATTCTTATTGGGCCCAACTCTTTGGGAGTATGAATAGAATATGGATACAAGTGGGGTGTTACGTAACATTTTCCCATATGTTTTTAATGTCAAGGTGAGTAGAGGTAGGAACTAAATGTAAGGGAAGCCCAATAGTGTTTCATAAAGGTGTAAAAATCTAATTTTGAACCGGTCTTGGTACTACGTGTAGGGAAGAAATTGAAGGAAAGGGTCCGGCCCAATATATAATTCAATTAGATGTCCATCCTAAAATCACTTGACAATAGGAGCAACAGTCCAACGACTTACATTCAAGAGCATATCTTCACATGCAGACAATATAAGACAAAATTCATTTACACATGATTTATCACTAAATTAGTCGATTCAAGCAAAAGACGCACACCATAGCTGACAGGAGAAACAAACCAAAAACGGGGGACATACGTGTCAACATTACATGTGGGGGCGCCTAATGAAGATAGCGTGCCACTGTGTTGCATTGCTGGCTTGCTGGCTGGTTGCACGTTTACAACGGATCAATGCATGACCGACCGTGACGACCCCGAAAGTGAATGCCAGCACGCAAAATATTCGATGCCTATGCTTTGAATTAAATGGATGACGCCAAACCGTACTCTTCGTCGTTGCAACTGTTGAATCAATATGTCCAAATCGACGGTGATGGTCGAGTAGCACTAGGAGAACCTTTGGTTTATCTAGAAGCAAAGTCAAAAGAACAAAACTCGTTATCCGCTGCAATTTTGGTAGGATGATGTCTATCTAATTCACTTGCCGTTGAAGGCGACGCATTGATTTTCTAAATAAACAACAGGGCCAACTTGTTTCCCGGTTACTAGACTAGTGGCTTTAGTCGCGCACCTATATTCATTCACAAGCGTTGGCTTTAGTCGCGCACCAATATTTACTCACAAGCATTGGGGAGAATGTGCTTTTACTACCCTATAAATAAGCACAACTGACGTGTGTACTTGTGTACTTTTCATGTGTGCCTACATGTGTGCCTATATACTTTTCCATTCACTTGGTCACATAAATTTAACTATATGAGATGTATTTTTTTAGGTAATGGTTTGAAAAGACATAAATATAGACCTCTTTGGACATTGTTCGACAAATAGTTTGACCTATAATTTAAGCCAAAATTGATTTATACGAACTATATAGAAAATTTTGATTCAGATTTTTATTTGGCATGTGTCATGCCAAGATAAATAGGGGCCTAAAAACTCAAGTCATCACCATATTTAACTATTTGAGTTGTTTAATCTTTTCTCCATCAATTGGGCCGACATGATCTGACAAGTTTTCCGTTTGTATAATTTAAGTCAGAATCGATTCACATAAACAATGTTGATATATTCAGAAATTGTGGCCCAACTTTTTATATCGCACAAGCAATAGACAAAGTGAAACCATACCTTAGAACTCATTTGGTTACGTATTTTTAACTATTTATGTTGTTTACTCTTTTCGTCTCCTTTTAAAAAAAATTGAAGATAAGATGGGCATCGACTACCCTATAAATAAATAGTTGGTCTTCAATCACTTATGCCATGTATATTTGACTATTTACGATGTTTATATTTTTAAATAATGGATTCTTAAGACATGAGCATGGACCCATTTGGGCATGATCTCACAAATATTTTGACCGTATAATCTAAACTAAAATTGATTTACATGAACTATATTAAAAATTTTGGTTCAACTTTAAATTTGGCAAGGGTCATTCAAAGATAAATTGAGGCATAAAAACTCGGGTCGTCGCTAACATTTAACTATTTGAGTTGTTTATTTATTTTCTGTCGACTAGGCTAACATGATCCGACAAATTTATGGATTGTATAATTTAAGCCAGAAACGATTCACATAAACAACATTGATGACCCCGACTGGAAATTTCAGTCCAACTTTATATATGGCCCAGACGATGTCAAAGTAAACACAAACTTGAGAACTCATTTTATCACCTATTTTAAACTATTTAGGTTGTTTATTTTTTTCAACAAAATAATTGAAGATGAGATGGGCATCGACTGGCCCACATCAAGCTGATTAATTCCTTGAGAGCATGATCTAAGTCAGGCCTAACTCAAACAAACTACAATAACAATTGGTCTTTAAATTTTGATCTAGATTTTCAATCATGACATAGATAAATCAAACTCAAACACTCGTATACCCCCATATCCACTACTATATGTAGTATATCTATGTCGACAAAGAGTGGCTCAAGTAGTCAAATATGATGTCCCCTAACAAAGGGACCCGAATCCGAATCCCAATTGCCACCTTGATTTATCCCCCCCCCCGGAGTTCGGCCTCTGCCATGGGCATGGGAGGGGGGAGAAATCTTTCTCTCTTAATCCCATATATAGTATATCTACATTTTACATATAATATATATCTCCCATAAAATAATTTGACTACAGATTTTACAAATTATTTTTATCTATTATTTTAATTGTCATATTTTAAGGTTATAAGAACCACATACCAGAGTATATCTAAGTGAGATGTACAAACTTTTTTTTTGGATATGAAAGGGCCATTAGCCCCCCCCCCAAACAGGTGCCAGAGCCCGGATGACCCAAGAGGTTGTAAATACGCTGTGGAACGGCAGGTTTCTAACCCGGGACCCCCGGGGGGGCCAAGCCGTGCCTGACCAACCGAGCCACAGCGGCCGGGTGAGATGTACAAACTTGATATTTAAGATGTTTGTATTGAAAATCTAACCATATAAGATAGATGTGTTTTCACATTAAATGTGATCTAAAAATCATCTTTATCATACATTTTGGACAATTCATCAAAATAAATGTGCATGCTGCAAAAATTTCAGATACTATTGGATAATTTTACTAGATCTTATAAATATACGGGATGTGTGTGATTTATAAAAATTTCTAATCTATGTCCTTTTCAAGGAACACCTCAAAATGGGACAAACATCAATCACATGTGTCCAATCTGGTCGATGACACGTCCAGCATAACTCAAGCCAAACCTGTCTCATATAAATTAGATTGATTAGCTAGACTGATTTTTTCTTGGCACAAACTATTATATAGGACAAATTATGATCAATATAAACCCAAACTCAAGAACCGTGATGCATTATAAACACATGCATATATACATGGAGTTCATTCAATACCCGTGCAAGTAGTCTAGATTTAGCTACCCATCGGACTAAAAAGTAACTATATGGTCAGAAAAATAACTCGCTGGACAAAAAAGTAACTATGATGATAAAAAGTAACTATACGAGTAAAAAGTAAATTTGGATAAAATACACAACAAATATATATATATATATATATATATATATATATATAATTGCATATTTGTTATGGTTGTTGTAAATATAACTATCTGTGTATGAAAAGTAACAGTTTTCAAGGTAAAGTAACCCTCTACATGTTAAAAGTAAGAAACTCCAAAAAAAAACTAAAATAGGGGGAGGGTAGCTACCCGCGTGGGTATTAAATACATGCCTATAAATGACTACTTTTTATTTATGATATGTATCTTTTGTAAAATCGACTACAAACATTTAAAATTTTACTTTATCTATTACTATATACCAATGTAAATATGGAATACAATTAATTTAGTGAAGTCTTATGTTTAGATATATTCCGAAACATTGGACTTAGTATAATTTTGTGTGTTGATTTGAAATATTGATGGTTTGCATTACTTTGCATATTTTTCTGAATAGGTACCATTTGTTAAATTAGATGTTTGGGGTGGCCTAATGGCCTGTCCTGACAATGTAGCCTGAATATAAAACAAATATCGCAACTATCCAATTGAGCAATGCAATAGAATGATATGAGCATAATGAATTACTATTGAACCAAAATTCAAGTAATTTATTACATCAATGTGATGTTAATAAAGAATGATTCAGGGGTGATGGCATAAGTATGAGGCAGTCAAAGCTAAAAATTTGAGAATGATACCTTGATGGTTAGGGAGAAGTCATTTACACATGTTAATGTTCTGTCAAACACGTGAACCCGACCTGGTTTGATATGGAAAAACTATTACCATATGTGAATTTTATTAACTTGAATCGATTTCATGTTTGAAATTTACTACCTAAAATGATTCCATGTTGATTTCGAGTTTGTAATCTGTCAAGTCAAGTTTGTTTAGATATGATCAATTCAAATAATGAATATTTTGATAAGATTATAGTTTAATAGATATCATGAGTTATTAATATTTCAACATTTTCAAATTATCTACCATTTAAAAAGATAATAGAAGTATAATTTTATGCCAAGTAATATGATATTTATTGAAAGATTAGTTGCATGCATCTAAAAAAATCAAACAGTTGCTACTGGATTTGATTTTTTTTTACAAATTTTGAAAGAAAAAGAAGATTCTATATAGGAATTTTCTTTGTAGTATGAAATAAATCAAGAATCTCCAAAGTGATGAGATATGAATGAATGTATAATTAATTATATTTCAAATATACATTACCATCATAGTTTTAGACAAAATTCTTTTATTTGTAGTATTTTAAGCATGCCATGAATATCACTTAGATATATATTGAAAAATAAGTATAACAGAGTGTATATTCTTATATATGTCAAATATGCCATCTTAACACTTAACTAAAAATAAACGTGCTTAGTACGTGCTCTCTTGCTAATAATATATAAAAGACCAGATTTTTTCTTTATAACATGTGGATGGTGAAGTTGTGGATAAAGATAGGTCTTGTCTGGTTTCTATTGACAAAGTATGAGTTGGATGTATATTTTTACATTACACAACTATAGCTGACTACAGTTGACCAAACTAATCCTTAATGTCATTGATCGATATGTGTTACTTAGAGGGATGAACACACATTTACATATCTTAGTTTAGTATATTTTGTTTTGTTAACATAATAATAGAAAAATATAAAGTGATAAAGCAATGACCAATTTAATACCATTAAAACCATAACTCCAAAAATATGACACTATTTAGACGGATGTATCTAGATGATGGGTACATTCGATATGCGCTGAGTCTAAATTTTGAATGTATTTTTTTTAGAAGGTGCACCTAAATTTTAAATGTGGTCGGTGCCATGTTAGTGATTGCATTTAAATTATGCATGATGTCCAAAAGCCTCACGTGTTTAAAATTCAAATGCATTCATCTGGTTATTAATGTTGGGCCAAAAAATCGAAATGGCACGTTTGGCCATTTTAATGCCCAGAATTGCACGCTCTTCATCTTAATTCCTAAAATGGCACATTTACAGGGAAATAAGTCCCCAACGGAGACATATTATTTTTTCCTAGGGTAATACATCCCGACGGATGACACATTACCCCACGACAGAGTAATACATCTTGAATCAGGACGTATTGCTCTGCGGTGGGGCTAATATGTCCAGACACAGGACGTATTGCTCTGCGAGAGAGCAATGCGTCTCTGAGCGGGACACATTGGTCCCACTACAAAGTAATACGTCCTGTGATATGATGTTTTGGCCTGCTGTGAGACCAATACGTCGGACGCCGAGACGCATTGCTCTCTCACAGAGTAATACATCCAGTACCAGAGGACGTATTACTGCCACATCACATTAAAACGTCTCCATGCAAGACATATTCTCGGTAAAGCAATCAATATGTTCTCATGCATGTCGTATTGCTTTTTGGTCGTTATTTTTTGTATACATAATTTTTATTTACTGTTTATTGATTTGTATATTAACAATATTGATTATGTTTGTATATTTATAATTAGTTCACTTGTATTTGAATGTCTATAATATGTTCAATTATTATAAATTTGTTAATTTGAATAGCTCTAAACATACCTACAGATTATAGAAGTGTTATTGCAACCCACAATAGTTGATTGCTAATTGATTAGATAAGAAGAAATCCGCACATGTGATTATATATGTTCAAACAAAGTATGTACAAATAATAAAAACCAATTACATATATTACAAATATAAAGATCAATAATAACAATTTGTAAAAGAAATAATAATGATACTCACAAATTGTTGTTGTCAATAACTGGTTGGATAGTATGTGATCGGAGGCTGAGCTCAAGGGGGAACTACATACGGTGGATAATACCATACATAGTGCACATGTGGACTGAAGACTGTCTCTGCTGGTGGAGGGGGAACTAATCTTTCACATATGTTGTTCCATAGTTACACCTCCTCCATATAGTGATGCAACCAATTCTCAACAACATGACCCCTCCCATCTATCTTACTAAGGTGTGGAAAGGCAAGAGTAGGTTGTACTTGAACAAAGTCAAATTGTCCAAGTACTCTATCTAGTAGGTGCCACTCTACTACTGTGTAGCACACCAGAGGCACTCGGTCCAACCAAATATCACAACCCTCTCGATACAATGTTGGAAGTCTCTCTAGAATATCCTCAGTGTAAGGAGTTAACTATATCTGTTATTCAAAAAAATACAACATTTATCATATAAAAAGGAGTAAATTGCATTAAAAAATACAACATGTATCATACATGTTAGTAGAAGTAAATTATACCTGAGAGGGTAAAATTTGGTCAAATGCAGAATCATAAAACTAGACCGATCCTCTCATAGTATCACTCCTTTGAAGAAAAGTAGGCCACCTATTAAATTGACAAATTAAATTTACATAAATATTACAAAATATTCGGACAAACATATAAAGCAGTTGTGTAAATCTTTACTTGTAACTCAAGGGAACATCTTCTGTCCATTCCCCCGAGTTCATAACTAGTGAATTGGGGCATCTAATTTCTAACCTCGCCTAACACCACATTTGCAGTAGACATACACAACCAGACAAGTGGGCAGTTTTCTAGGAACGGGTGGTAGCCTTGTACAACTCCCTATACAAGTATGCTAGAGTTGCAACACCCCAATATAGAGTGTTACAACTTATAAAGTCAGTCACAAGTGCGAGGTACCGTACATGAACTCTATCATCAGTACTATCTGTGTCATGCCACATCCTGATATCACACAGACAACAAAATACACGCGAAAACGTGCGGAAACACCATAAACCACATATTATAAAAAAAACACGGGTTAAATAAAACTGATTGTGGAAAGTAGATAAAAGAAAACTATTACATCCAGATCCTCATCCTGCAAGGAAATATGTTACATAAATATATGTAACCTTGATATATGTCCACATCTTATAGGAACCAGCTGTCCTGTCATCACCAGAGTTCATCACCTATTTATGCATACATAACTGGCCACATCAGGCTGGCAATAGGATATACAAAACTACATCAGCTATACATCGTAAAACATCGTCAAAACACCTCTGAGGACCTGAGAGTAAATGTGCGACTCTAGGACTCTACTACAAAACAACCAAAAAGTAGCATATCCATCTCTTGCCTCATACTACTCTTCTTACTGCTCGTCCGCAACCTCACGACCACCACCACATCTAGCGTGATCACCTAAAAAGGTTGTAAACCGACGGGGTGAGACACACAGTCCCAACAAGAAACACATCTCCCCGTTGAAGCTATGAAACTTTAGGAAAAGCAAGTAAAGTAGATAACCGATATCAGCAGATCATAAGAGCAGCATCCTGAGCAGAACTTATTTAACACCCAGAGGCATATAACAAAATATTTCTTTATGGAACATGATTGACAAGATAAGCTTTATAAGAACTTATCACAAAATATAAGGATTGTACAAATAGCTGCAAGGTATAACTAGATCAACTGTACAAGCAAGGCCTCAATCAATGCTCTATGTTTTGCCTTAAGCAATATATTCTATACGGCTAGATTATGATTTATTATGCCTTGAGGAAGTGATTCATCCCTCTCAAATCCAACCTTTGGCTATGAAGCCCAAAAACTGGTGCCATACAAGGTCATTGGGAGAGCCAGACTCCATGACCTCACCTCTTTGTGGTTAGTGTATGAAAACCAAAGTAGGACCACAATCTCTTGCTTGAGTGGCCTCAGCCATAGGGTCAGCTCTACAGGCTACCCTTCTATAATACTGAGCCATGGGCCTATTCACCATGCTCTATATCCATTGAGCCATGGGCCTGTTCACCATGCTCTATACACAACCACAGTTGTACTCAAATCCTCCAACTTTTAGCTAGGAGAAACCCCACATATTCAACAATATACGCTCCAGGTAATCCCGCAGGATAAACCTATTTCACCATCACCAACTACTGACGATGATGGATCTATGGCCAGTGCAAACTACATGATATGTTCTACTGTAATTAATTAGTATATTTTAAGTGGATTGTTGAGGCAACCAATTTGTAAAACATAAACATCATTGAGTTACATTATTACCATGGGATCTCAATCTCTCATCACAGAATGCCACTACCTCTCAAGGCTTACATCATCATCATGGGATAGAAATCCCTTATCTCAACATTAGAGGATAACACCTCACACTACTACAGAAATAGCATTCAGTGTCGCTTTTCTGGGCGTCGGTTATTAAGGAAAACCGATGCCTATCATATAAGGCGTCGGTTGTTTAAGCAAACCGACGTCTATATTCGAAGACCAGCCAGACACGGGTACCGCTTTGTATTAAGCGTCAGTTGTTTATAAAAAACCGACGCTTAAAGTCGCCCGCGAAATCCATTTTTCGATAAAAAAAAATAGTGTCATTGTCAGCGTCGGTTATATACCTAGAAAACCGACGCCTATGTGCGATGAAAATTTGCACCGAAAATGTCACTTTCAGCATCGGTTATCCTTGTATAACCGACGCTGAAGGTGGTTCCCGCCAAACATTTTCATAAAAATATCATCCAATTGGACGTCGGTTGTTGCAAACAACCGACACTAAAGATGTTTAGGCGTCGGTTGTTGTAAACAACCGACGCTATTTGGGAACTTATAACCTGCGATCGCCCGACTCTTCCCCTTTCTTCTGTTTCATTGCTACCCTATTTCCCTGTTGCGGCGATTTCTCCGGCGATTTCTCTGCTGCTGCTGCTAGTTTTTCTCCGGCGCTTCTCTCCGGCGCCCCATCTCCGGCGTCCCCTCTCCGGCGCGTTTCTTCTCCGTCGCCCCTACTGCCCGCCCTGCTGCTCCAACCGCCTGCGCCGCCGCCACGCCTGAGAACCGGCGCCGCCGCCACGCCTGGTGCCCACCTGCCTGCCCACCGCCGCCCTAGCTCCTTTCTTCCTGCTCACGCCCGGCGCCACCCCCTTCTTCCTGCTTCGACCACCACTGCTGGAAAAGGTATGTTCAGTGATTAATGATTGGTACTACTGGTTTCCTTATATACTAGTAATGCATGATTAGTTTTACTGATTTCCTTGCTGCTTTCAGTGATTAATGATTGGTACTACTGGTTAGTATTACTTTAGTGATTACTTTAATTCAACAATTCATAGTTTGTTATTTACAATTACTGATCTGCTTGCCGATTTTAATGATTAGAGATACTGATTAATAGTAAGTATTGATGAATACTTAGTTAATTACTGATTTGTTGATTAGATATGTATAGAAGTTCCTTATAAATATATTTTTTATATACACATACATGTAATTTTGTATAAAATACATGATGTAATGTGATCTTAAATCCTAGAGTGTACCCCTTTTGTTCTATGATGGTACCTATGACCCTAAATACATCCATAAGGGTCTATTGTATCCTAAAGAAGATTTATTTCTTACTTCTACCCTAATTTTTATATGGATCTTAATCTTATATCGCTTACTCATAAATAAGGAAATATCCTCCCTTATGACCACCTTGATGTGTATGTCCCATATAATCCACATGTTGGACCCTAATGATACAAATTTTTTATGTTGAAAACGAATGTATGTTTCAAGTGTTGAACCTAATGTTGAACAATGTGTTTGTTATAGGTGGTACACATTTATTATATAAGAATGACATCACATGTGTTTGTTGGCCTAGAAAGTCAACAATCATTGTTCTTTATATTACTTGTACATTGGTATAAATTAGAATGAACAATCACTAAATTATATACTATTTGTATGGAGTCCGGCTTCATTGTAGATATCTATTATTGTGTTTGTTGGCCTAGAAACTCGTCCAAGATTGACTCATTAGGAGTAAATCTTGGATAGTCCCCGGTTTGGGACTGTTCTTGAACACCTAATCTCACTTAGGATGTAAGTGTATACTGTGTATTGGGTTTTCGAGAAAATTTTGGTAGCATTTCCCCGTTTGTTCTCTAAGTACATATGTACTTAGAGAACAGCGGGGAAATGCTGCCGAAATTTTCTTGAAAACCCAATACACATTATACACTTACTAGTGAGATTAGGTGTTCAAGGATGGGATAGGTGGTACACATTTATTATATATAAGAATGACATCACATGTGTTTGTTGGCCTAGAATGTGAACAATCATTGTTTTTTATATTACTTTTACATTGGTATAAATTAGAATGAACAATCACTAAATTATATACTGTTTGTATGGAGTCTAGCTTCATTGTAGATATCTATTATTGTGTTTGTTGGCCTAGAAACCCGTCCAAGATTGACTCATTAGGAGTAAATCTTGGATAGTCCCCGGTTTGGGACTGTTCTTGAACACCTAATCTCACTTAGGATGTAAGTGTATAATGTGTATTGGGTTTTCGAGAAAATTTTGGTAGCATTTCCCCGTTTGTTCTCTAAGTACATATGTACTTAGAGAACAGCGGGGAAATGCTGCCGAAATTTTCTTGAAAACCCAATACACATTATACACTTACTAGTGAGATTAGGTGTTCAAGGATGGGATAGGTGGTACACATTTATTATATATAAGAATGACATCACATGTGTTTGTTGGCCTAGAATGTGAACAATCATTGTTTTTTATATTACTTGTACATTGGTATAAATTAGAATGAACAATCACTAAATTATATACTATTTGTATGGAGTCCGGCTTCATTGTAGATATCTATTATTGTGTTTGTTGGCCTAGAAACCCATCCAAGATTGACTCATTAGGAGTAAATCTTGGATAGTCCCCGGTTCGGGACTGTTCTTGAACACCTAATCTCACTTAGGATGTAAGTGTATAATGTGTATTGGGTTTTCGAGAAAATTTTGGTAGCATTTCCCCGTTTGTTCTCTAAGTACATATGTACTTAGAGAACAGCGGGGAAATGCTGCCGAAATTTTCTTGAAAACCCAATACACATTATACACTTACTAGTGAGATTAGGTGTTCAAGGATGGGATAGGCGGTACACATTTATTATATATAAGAATGACATCAAATGTGTTTGTTGGCATTTCCCCGTTTGTTCTCTAAGTACATATGTACTTAGAGAACAGCGGGGAAATGCTGCCTAATCTTTTCCTAATATATACTTGTTTCCTAATATATACTTGTTTTCTCTGATCATAGAATGGATAGATCATGGATGTCCATTCATAATCGTTGCACCCCAGAGTTTATATCTGGTCTTGATCAGTTTATTAGATTTGCCGAGGAACATAGGAAAAAACCTACAGATAGGTTCTACTGTCCATGTAGGCATTGCGGTAACAACTTGAAAGTCAACACTGGTGAGGAAATCAAAAGTCATGTCATGTGCAACGGGATTGTACAAGGCTATACAGAATGGCACTGGCATGGAGAGATTTCAAAATCGAAACCAGTAGATGTCGATAGCAGTGCTTGGGTGGAAGAAGAAATTGCCTCCGATGACGTAAATGTGAACGAACCAGTTCCAGCAGACATCGTTGATGCGATGCTGGATAGTTGTAGGGTAGAGCACACCGATCCACCTCCTATCTTTACAAACATTGTGCATGATGCTGAGATACCGTTATACACAGGCTGTGCTAAGTTTACGAAGCTTAGCGCTGTGTTGAGATTGTATAAGTTGAAAGCTAACAATAGATGGAGCGACAAAAGCTTCACTTCATTGTTGACTTTGTTGAAAGAAATGCTTCCTGAAGGAAACGAGCTTCCAATCTCAACATACCGGGTAAGGAAAATGTTGTGCCCAATGGGAATGGAGGCCAAGAAGATACACGCATGCCCGAATGATTGTGTATTATTTCAAAAGGACTATGTAGATTTGAAAGATTGTCCAAAATGTGGTGCATCACGGTATAAATTGACGACTTCGGGGGAGTCCAAAACTGGTTCTCCTGCCAAGGTGTTGTGGTATCTACCTATAATATCACGGTTTCAACGCTTGTTTGCAAATCCGAAAGATGCGAAGAATTTGAGGTGGCATGCAGATGTTAAGAAAAATAATGATGGGATCCTACGACATGCGTCTGATTCCCCACAGTGGAAGAAGATTGATCTATTGTACCCTAAATTTGGTGAAGAAGATAGGAATCTAAGACTTGGGCTTTGTACAGATGGGATGAATCCGTACGGGACATTGAGCAGCCAACATAGCACTTGGCCAGTCATGCTTGTTATATACAATCTTCCTCCCTGGATGTGTATGAAAAATAAGTACGTTATGTTATCATTGTTGATATCGGGCCCTAAACAACCCGGAAATGATATCGATGTTTATCTTGAACCTTTGATTGATGACTTAAAGAAACTTTGGGATGAAGGTGTGATGACCTATGATGCTTCAGCAAGAGAGACATTTCATTTGCACGCTATGTTGTTTTGCACTATTAATGACTTTCCAGCATATGGGAATTTGTCTGGATATAGTGTCAAAGGAGCTAAAGCGTGTCCTATATGTGAAGAAAATACTGATTCAATAAGACTAAAACATGGCGGCAAGACTGTATATCTTGGTCATCGAAGGTTTCTTTCAAAATTTCATCCGTATCGTAGGAAGCGCAAAGCATTCAATGGATGGAATGATGAACGGAGTGCACCTAAACCTATACCATGGGATGTTGTTTATGAAAGAGTAAAAGACATTGTCAATGAATTTGGTAAGAAATCACAATGTAATATGGCCACACGGAGTGACAATTCTTCATTCAAGAAGAAGTCAATATTTTAGGATCTTCCTTATTGGAGTTCTTTGACAGTCAAGCATTGTATCGATGTAATGCACGTTGAGAAAAATGTTTGTGATAGCATCATTGGTACTCTATTAAATATACCAGTTAAGACTAAAGATGGGATAAAATCCAGACTGGACCTACGTGAAATGGGAATAAGGTCAGAATTAACAGAATTACGTGAAATGGGTAATAAAAGAACATACTTACCTCCCGCTTGTTACATGTTGTCTAGAAAGGAGAAGAAAACGTTTTGTGAATGATTGGTAAATGTTAAGGTGCCACATGGTTACTCATCCAACATCCGTAGATTGGTATCAATGAAAGATCTGAAGTTGATAGGTCTTAAATCTCATGATTGTCACACTCTAATGCAACAAATATTGCCCGTGGCAATTCGATCTATATTGCCGAAGCATGTAAGGTTTGCAATTACCAGACTTTGTTTCTTTTTCAACAGTCTATGCAGCAAAGTTATTGACCCTGATACTCTCGATAATTTGCAAAGAGAAGTGGTTGTTACCCTATGTCAGCTTGAGATGTATTTCCCTCCTTCGTTCTTTGATATCATGGTACATCTTGTTGTCCACTTGACTAGGGAAGTGAAAATGTTGGGACCAGTTTTCTTGCATTGGATGTATCCCTTTGAACGATACATGAGCGTTTTTAAAGGTGATGTTCGAAACCGTTATCGGCCTGAAGGGAGTATTATTGAAGGTTATGTGGCGAGAGAGGTTATGGATTTTTGTAATGACTTTCTCAGTGGTAATGACACTCCTGATAATGACAAGAATATTGAGGAGGGAAAAGAAATTTTGGGATCACGGGTGAAAGTAATCAGCCGTGAGCAGTTGGAACAAGCTCACTTGTATATTTTACACAATATGGACGAAGTGAGTGTTTATATCGAGGAACATACCAATTTCATAAAGAGACAACATCCTCGAGCAAGTTCAATGTGGCTTGCTAGAGAGCATAATAAGACTTTTACTAAGTGGTTTGAAGATAAAGTCTTACATCAACTATCTCAAACACCAAATGATATTACAGAAACTATCAAATGCCTCGCCTTTAAACCAAAACCGAATGTTATGTCTTATGAAGGGTTTGACATTAATGGATTCACATATTACACAAAGCGCCAAGATGATAAGAGTGTCGTCCAAAATAGTGGGGTCACTCTTCAAGCGTCGACTATGTACTTTGCAAGTGCAAAGGATAAGAGTCCACGTGAAGCTAAAATGTCATATTACGGTGTCATTGAGGACATTTGGGAGTTTGACTACATAGATTTCAAAATTCCGCTCTTTAAATGTAATTGGGTTGATAACACCAAAGAAGTTATAGTGGATGAATTGGGTTTCACTTTTGTGAACTTTGAAAAGATTGGCGAGAAGGGTGAACCATTCATATTGGCATCACAGGCGAAACAAATATTCTATATCGATGATCCTGCGAATGATAAATGGTCGGTTGTTCTTCATGGTAAAAGACAGTTAATTGAAGATCCTATAGATGAAGAAGAGTACTATGATAAGTATGATGACTCCAGTCCATTCTCAGTTGGGTTGCCCACTCCACAAAATATTGAAGCTAATGATGACTTATATGTGCGCGGAGATCACAATGAAGGATTGTTAATTGATAAAAGATCACAATTTTAGAGACATGTATGTTAATACAAATGTTAAATGTTTGCCTTTTTCTAGTTAATACAAATGCTAAATGTTTGCCTTTTTCTAGTTAATACAAATGTTAAATGTTTGCCTTTTTCTAGTTAATACAAATGCTAAATGTTTGCCTTTTAAATGACATTTTCAGATGGCTGACCATGATGAGCATGATGTCCATGATGAGCATGAAGTCCATGATGATCATGCTGTCCATGACGAGCATGGCGAGGATACTAATGTAAGTTCTAAAAACATATCCTATATTTCTATAAAATTCATTATCTTCTAGTTATGTCATATATCCTATATTTCTATATTGGGCTAATTTAGTGTGTTTATTTTTGTCAAACTTTAGGTTGATGCACCTGTACCCACTGAAGCACTGGAGCAACTTGATGCGCAGCACCAAAAACTTAACAAGAAAAGGGGCATCACTCTGTTGAAGAAGTTATTAGCGCTAAGTGGTAGTGGATCCAAATTGGTGGTGGAGTTTGATAATGGAGGAAATCCAATTGGAGTGAACCGCAATAATTTTGTAAACTATCTTGGGTGTACCACTCGGAGCCATTGTGGTGTTAAGTATGACAATTGGCATAAAGTTCCTCAAGGGAAAAAAGACTTGATATGGAAGGATTTATGCATGAGTTATTATTATTTGCAATTCTATTTTGTAGATTACAAATTCTATTATTTGCAATTCTTTTTTGGATACTAGTTAATAACATTTCTATTTTACAGAATCTGTTTGCATTGGATGAGAAGTTGCATCGTAAAAATATGATGCAACGCGCTGGAAAGATGCTTAGGAATTATAGGACAAATCTGAACAGAGAATACATAAAAGAGGGTGATAAGAAGAAGAAGTCAGCCCTTGAACAATGGAACTTCTTGGACAAAGAAGATTGGGACAATTTTGTTGCTTCAAGAAAATCTGAAGAATTCAAGGTATTAGGCGTCACTCCCAATTTAATTAATATACATTGTATTCACCTATTCAAGATTAACATTTAGTGCTACTAACCAAATCTTTAATGTGCATACTAACTAGGCCCTCAGTGACGCACAAAAAGCAAGGCGTGCACTGAATGTGCATGACCACACTATGGGTCCAAAAGGCTATGCAAGCGTTCGCCAAAGACTACAGGCAGAGTCTGCGGCTACTCAGGAGTCTGCTCCTACTCAGGAGTCTGCCACACCCATGCCTCGCCATGATATCTGGACAACTGGCAGGAAAAACAAGAAGGGTGAAATAAAGAAGCCTGTAACTGCTGAGGCGGCTGCAAAAATGGTAAAATACAACTCTTAGAGAAATCGTTTGAATATTGATTATTTGTGGTGTTAACTTACCCATTTCTGTTTATGGTGATTAGCGGGAGCTGCACGAGCAGAGGAAACAAGGCACGTTCATCCCTCAGGGCACAAGGGATGAATTGACAGTTGCTCTGGGTAACCCAGAGCATCCTGGACGTGTTCGAGGTGCCGGCGCTGGTGTTGGCATCAAAGCATTCTTTGGGCCATCCCAGCGCAAACCCAGAGCGGGACTTTCTCAAGAAGAGGTAACCTATTCTTTTTTTAGAATGTTACTACAAAAGGAAATTCATTAATAAGAAGCTAATGTTTCTTTTATCCATGTATAGGAGAATAAGAGAGTTGAGGATTTAGTTGCTAAGAAGGTCAACGATGTAGTTGCTGAGAAGGTCAAGGAAGAATTGCTGCGGTGGCAGGCATCTCAGGCTTCCAATACGCCTATGGCGACCCACTCTTCTCCTGATGCACAGACTGTGAGTAATCCTGGAGACCCATCGCCTAGCACGTCTGCTGTAAGTATTGTTTATGACATTGTAGCTAGTCTTTTCAAGATGATATGTTTTCAAGATTATATGTATATATGTATAACATTCTTTACGTAAATTTGTAGGCATTGAAGCCATGCCGCTTAAGAATAGAAGACTATGTTGTTGCAGAGGCGCAAGCTTACCCGTCCCTTCCTGGGGAAAGGTTTCACGGGACTCCAATGCCACAGGGCTATGTTCGTGTGGGCCCATTACGTGTGTTACCCGATTGGAGGGAAGTTGTGTTGCCATATGCCCACCCAGATATTGATACACTTGGTGAGGCAGAAGGCGGGGTCATATTGTGGCCCAAAGCAGATGTCGTCTACACGACTGAAATTGTAAGATAAATTTACATTGATTTAGACTGTTAATGTGTATATATTATGTCAACTGATCTGAAATTATATATACAGGTTAAAAAGAAGACACCAGGAGCACCTAGGCCTCCACCTCCACTTCTCGCATTACCAACTTGGGTTCCAACTGACCTAACATACCCGTTAGGTCCTGCTTGTAGGGGAATGGCATGTTGGCTACGTGCACATAATATACATTGCCCTATAATAGTTTCTTTAGATGCAGATTATGCAGGTCGATCATACGATAGCTCTTTATTTATACAAGATATTATTGAGCTGTTTATGTATGATTGGCTGAATACATCAATGATAGAGACATGGATAAGGTGAGATTTTGTTTATACATCCATATACCTTGTGTAAGATCTAGTGATCTGGTTTCTTATATATTAATGCATACGTAATACATGTTTTGCAGCTACTTAGTCGAAGATCATTGCAAACAATTTGCATTTGATCATGTGGGATTTTTGATTCCATCATTGATTAGTATGGTAGCTAAAGATCCTGATAATGTTCAACAATACTGTATAGATGCTTTTACAATTTTTGGTCAGTAAAAGAAGACGATAATAATAGCTCCATTCAATGTCAAGTAAGTTTACTTTATTTATAATTTGGACTTAAGAAAATTCCATTTTTATTGTGCATTTTGAGTTATTAATTGTTAACTTTTTACCTCTAGCGGTAAACATTGGGAGTTACTAGTTATTGTCCCCGGGACGTTCACTGTTTATTATCTAGATCCCGCGGGAAGTACATTAAACACTAAAATTGGACACGTAATGAGAATGCCATTATTCTGGTGAGAAATATTTCATTTTTGTATCTGTTAACATCTGTTATTACATTACTATTTACTTATGTAATTTACTGTGTTATATTAACATGTAGGGGTTTATATGCATTCAAAAAGGCTGGAGGAACGGTCCCAATGAAAAAGAACCATCCAATAAATTGGGAGAACGTACAAGTAAGTTCCCGACTCCAATGTATATATTATTGATGTGAATTGTGCTTAGTTGTATTATTTTGTATGTTTCAATTTATAGTGCGCTACACAAGACAATGGCTGGGCATGCACATACTATGTGATGCGATTTATGCAGATGATTATCAAATATGCCGCATTGGACATCGATACCATACATGAGGTATTATATATAGTCTCATTAGTTAGTATGAAATATATCAATCTTATCTTATTTTTATATTATTACTTATATATATACATAATTGTCTTTGCAGGTGTTTAAAACTGACAACACTACAGGTAAACGCTTAAAAAATATACATGCTCCATATACGATGGAAGCATTAAATGAAGTAAGAGAAGAATGGGCAAAAGCCATACAAGCAGTGGCAACTGTAAGATATAATTGGGATGTTGATAGCGATAATGAATGATACTTTGTAAATGAATATTTCTGAATGTTAATACATGTATTTGAATGTTTCTATATGTGTGAATGTGAGAATTGAATTGATGTCTGAATGTATGTACTTGTGTGAAATTTTCTTTATGACTTTTGTAGGTTTGCGGCCTGTTTGTAGGCTGATATCAATGGATGTCGTAAACCTGCAGTTCAGAAAACTGAACTGCAGGTTCTCATCCTGCTGACCAGCCACAGCAGGCCTGCAAACTGATATGAAAAAAAAAATATAAATAGGCGTCGGTTATTTATAGAAAACCGTCAGCAAAGACATACAGCGTCGGTTATTTATAGATAACCGACGCCTGATGTGGCCAAAGCAGTCCTGGAAATGGCGTCGGATATTCGTATCGAACCGACGCCTATTTAAACAACCAGGCGTCAGTCGTTTGGTATATAACCGACGCCAAAAGGGTTCGCGCCACTGAAAACGGTGTCATCTAGGACACTTTATGCGTCGGTTATCAACTAAAAGACCGACGCTATATGGAATATAGGCGTCGGTCTTTTAGTAAATCACCGACGCAGAAAGTGCCCTAGATGACGCTGTTTTCTGTGGCGCGAACCATTTTGGCGTCGGTTTTCTACTAAAAGACCGACGCCTATAGGTTAAATAGGCGTCGGTTAAAAAACCGACGCCTATGCGCCGAAGTGTTCGACCTTTAGCGGCGCCCACATAGGCGTCGGTCGAAAACCGACACCAAATGGGGTTAAAAGACCGACGCCAAATGGGGTTTTTGTAGTAGTGTCAGGTCAACATACCTTTTCATATCATACCGATGATACATGTTATCCCATCAACAAGGATTATCGTCATTGAGTGTTATACAGAACACATACACCTCATAGCTCTTACCTGGCTATGAATTCACTTGATTCACCTACATGGTTAGTATGCATATCAAGATATGCATATCAAAAGAGATAACTGAATCACCAAACATAGATATTTATGATTATCATGCTATTAGGGTTGAAGGTACATGATTGGAACAACATCCATGATTATAGTTACATGAAGCACAAAGATGTATCTTGTAAACCAATTACATTATTGTTATGAAACCATGAGCATCCACTATGCTCTAATATCTCATGAGCATGATCATTATCAACGAATACATCCCTAAGGATTAGACAACCATATCCTAGTCATACATCATTGGTCACAACCTTTCATCCATAACCCATCATCCACAAGGTATAAGAAAGTAACTACTAGGGTTTCCCAGGTTAAGCACAACCCTCACCAAAGTACTGTCTTCCCTCACTAGAGATGTGGCGGGCAGCACCATCCCTCACCTAAAGGGGTAGCGGGTAAGATCATATCCCTTACTAAAACTCTAACAGATAGGGAACTTAGCTACACATATCGACCATCCATGTCGTAAACCCATGCACCAAGGGTATCATGCAACCAGGGCTAGTGTTGTGTTGTGCAACCTGATCCAAGAGTATGTATCGTGCATGCAAGGACATACTCACCTATCGGCCATCCTCATCACCATATCGTCTATGGCCATATCGGCCAAGACCATGGCGCCCAAGGTCATGTCGGCCAAGAGCAAACCCTAACGCCACACAAGCTCTTCATGACACCCAAGGGATTTGACTGCCCTCCACCATGTCACCCAAGACACCCTATCGTCCAACTAGGGTTTGGGTCCACATATCGTCCAAGACTCATCCCTTCAACTTGTATCGTCCAAAGAACCATCCATGTTCAACACATGTATTGGCCTAGCTCTTAACTCTAGAGATATCCAAGCTATCAATCACCTATTCATGATGAGTAGCCAACCAAAAGGAGACATGTGATGGGCAAGGCAGATCGGTCAAAGGGTAACTGTAACATCCCTAACATGGGTTATGATTTAACCCTATATGTTTTGTTTAAGAGGAACTTATGTTTCAATTTTAGTCCTTTTTGAATAATGTCGAAAACAATGTTTTGCCCATTTTGGACTAAAGTGCAAATTACCCAAGTTGAGGGGTTAACTTGCAAATGTTACATGATAAAATGTTCCTCAAGTGTTGAAGCATCATAAGAATAAAAATGATGTAGAGGTATGGCTTGTGGAAGCTTGAGCACCAAGAAAGAGCTTATTAAGCAATGTTTGTGCATTAAAACCTTATTTTGGTGTAATGTGCAATTTACCCAAAACCTAGGGTTCAATATGTAAAATACCACTTCTAGAGAGTCCCTAATATTTCTTGGTATCAATTAGAGACAAGAAAATCAGAGGGGTGTCTCATTTGAATCTCTTTGGGGGAGAGAGAATCTTGATATTAAAATAATCAAGATTTAAGCATAATTGAAACCCTAATTCAATTTAATGCAAAAAAAATTGTATTAATGGAAGTGCCCTTCAACCAAAAATGTGATGGTTTAATTTATATAAGTATGGACGTCCTTGTGCCTTGCAATGGCACCGAAATATATAAAGTGAGTGGAGAGCCCACTCACATTAGTTAAAGAAAAAGTAATATCCACTAATTTTTGGATATTATTATTATATTGATTAAGGTGCTTAATTGTTTTCTTTTAATTCAGGGATAAAGAAGAGGATTTCGAAGGGGAGGGTGATGGATTCGTATGAAAGGAAGTTAGGGGGATAAGTGACACCAATTTAGGGAATTGAAGGATTTTTATAACACTTTCTCTCTCTTGAAATTCCCTTATATACACTCCATTCTTTCACCCACATGAAAGGCTTTTTCGACTCTTCTTTCTTTCCTTGCTTTGGCCAAACACAAGGGAGCTCAGGAGAAACAGGAGGACGTACCCCAACCTGTAAGTGAGCTCCTTAATCGTCTTCAACCTTGATTTCATGGTGGAAATCGAAATTCAATGCTTATTTTCTTCTTTTCTCCATTCAATCTTCAACTTTCAGGTAGAAATCATCTCTGTACTCTCAGGTCCTTGGAGTTAGTAATTAGTACTTTTAATGAATCGATATGAGATTTTGGCTTGATGGCTCGAGGTTCTTATGCTGCCTATGTATAGTTTCAATAGAGCAATTGATGCTTGTACTCCTCGAGAAGGGATGGTACAAGAGATGTACTTATGAACCAGGATGTAAATAAAATACATTGGTTCTTGATAAAAGAATTTTCCTATGTTTAGATCTCTTTGTAAATGGTTTTAATTTTTAGTGATTTTTAGTAATCCGTTGTTAATGATCGCTTCCGCTTAGTTAATGACATTTTGTTCTAACAGTGTATCACAATTAGTGGTATCATATCTTAAGGTTCGTTGAGTCTACAGAGACATACGACTAAGGTGTTGAGTCTATTCTAGTGTCCTCTAGTATATCTCATAGTGACTTCTGCTTATGCAGAAAAAGGGAGATAGCTTAAAGATGTCTGGACTACTGAAGGAGTACATTGTTGAAAGCAATGTTGCTACACCAACAGAAGGTGCAAGGGACTAGGCGAGAGAAGAACGACTTCATGAGAATCCCCATTTTGATGAAGCTATGATAGGAAACCCAACCATTCATGCTCTATTTAGGGAATTCATGACCAGAATGAGGCATATGGCAGACCGGATGCCCGCACCAGCACCTAGGGCACCAACTTCCAATGAGGGACATGGGTCTGGTAAGACTTTTGAATGACTACGTCATGTAGGAGCTATAGAATATGCTGGGACAACTGACCCAACAGATGCTGATCTATGGCTCACTGAGTTAGAAAAGGCTTTTAAGATCCTTAGTATTCCAGATATTGACAAAGTCAAACATGTTGTATACCTTTTGAAGGGTAGTGATGGCCATTGGTGGGCCATAGAAGAAGTAAAAATGAATGATGAAGAGGTTGGTTGGGAGGAATTTTTTCAAGAATTCATCAATAAGTATTTTCCAAGAACATACTTAGATGAAAAAATCTCACAGTTTGAGAAGGTTCGGTAGGGAACCATGTCAATAAATGAATATGAGGCCAGGTTTATGGAACTTTTACAGTTTTGCCCTCAAATGGCTGCTATTGAGCAGGAGAAGATTCAACGTTTTGGGAAAGGACTGAATGCTGAGGTGTCTATCTCAACAGTTGTGTTAGAAAGTAGAGAGAAATTTGCCACATTTGTGGAGTCAATTCATAGGATAGAAAGGTCTGTGACAAAGAAACATGAGGCAAACCTCAAAAGGAGGTCTACATAGTCATAAGAACAGTGGATTGGTGGTACTAAACAACCAAAGTTTTCGGTAACATCGGTTCAACCACAATATAGTACACCAATGCAGTGGTCATCAAGTGAGGGCCGAACTTGCCATAAATGTGGACAAATAGGACATTTTAGGCAGCAGTGTCCAAGAAGAAATAATGTGGTGACCCAACAGTCAAGGCATAATGTGCAAAACCCACAAGGACCCCAGTTTAGTGAAGCAGAAGGCCGAGGATGAAGACAAGTGTCACAGTTTGGTCCATCTACCTCTAGTAGTAGAGGACAAAGGCAATAGTAGATGGCAACTGACTCCATGTATTGAGTCAGATAAGATACTAGATAACTCGTAAGAGATAACATGTTAAGATAGAAATTTTCATTCTGAATCATCTTTCTTTTTCTACTCTCTGGCTACTAATTATAAGAAAGGTAATTGTTGTTGAGCTTCCTTTAATTAATCTTATGAGGATATGAGGAAGAGATAAGAAGGATTAGAACTTATATTTAGTCCAATGTTCTCTTATATGTTTTGAAATTTCTCTCTTCATGATGAAAGGAAGAGATGTAATAGAAACACCCATAGAAAATTTGAGATACTAAGTAGTAAAAAATTTAAAGAGATGAAACATAATATAAAACAAATTCATACTACCTAATTTTAGTCCTTGAATACCCTGGCCAGGTATTCATCTATTGAAGATAAGGTAAGTATGCCACTCTTAGATTTATATCTTTTTTATTACTCTGATCAAGTAGTCATTTTGAGACAATCTAAAGAGCATAATGAGGTAGAAGATGTGGCATGAATATTTCTACCACATCCTAATTGATATACGAAGGGATCTGAATTAATCATAAATCAATTTATAAACAAAAGAAGATGTATAGTATAATGTATACCTTGGTCTGAGGACCTAGAGGTAACAGTTACATGATGAGAGGTAATAATGTTTAGTGATAAACTGAGGGTTTGAATACCCAGATCTAGAAATCATGATGATGATAATTTTGAGAGGTGGTGACATGTAATCATCTCTATAATCCCTATGTTGAAGGCAAGGAACCTAAGAGGAGACAAGATTGAATGACTCATGAATAGTTGAAAGTTCATGCAATAATAATAGAGGATGGAAATGATGATGTGATGTTCTTTTGACACATATAATGGGTACCAAGGTAAAGAATCCTAGTATCCAATAACTTTCAATGATATGAGAAAATGGGAACATGACTCCTGATAAGATGAATAATGCTTGGTTACCTAGAAGGGCCAACTTTGAAATTAGTCTAGTTACATACTGTAGTATGGATACCATATGTTAGGGGTTTATGCTCTACATAAACATAACATTGATAAGGATGCATTAATTGAAGGAACAATTGTAGAATCTTTGTGGGAAAAGTTTATCAAGCTAAAAAGAAAAATTCCCTAGAACATACCTATCTAGATCTGTTAAAAAAACTTATACATAAAATCTAGAGATATCTCTAAGATAAATTCTTAATTGATAAGTAATTTTCCCTTATGACAAGAGAATGTGCAACTGATGAGATAGTTGGTACAAATAGTAAGAAAGTTTAGTGTTGTGTCAGCAGATTAGATGACACAACAATTGTATGATAATACTTGTAGTCCCAAGTGGGTGACAGAACGTAAGTCTGATCTTTCCTTGAAAGTGAAATTCTAAACTAAATGAGGAGTATGGGAAACTCCCCAGAATCAAGAATCATGTCACATAAAGTTGTAAGTTGAGAAAGGTGAAA
Source organism: Alisma plantago-aquatica (assembly GCA_963693085.1). NCBI lineage: Eukaryota > Viridiplantae > Streptophyta > Magnoliopsida > Alismatales > Alismataceae > Alisma > Alisma plantago-aquatica. Next base: position 475,370,146 of record OY856409.1, read on the forward strand.
AATCAATGAGGTTTGACACATGAATTAAATTAGGTATGTATAATGTTTCTCTGACTAAGAAAAGTGTTATTTGATACAGAGTTGACTCTATAGTCAATAATGAAAAAGATAGTGGAGTATATGTTTTGTATGACAAATTCTATGATAACCCAGTATGGAAGGACTTTGTGTTGATCAAAGTTCTATGGCATCTCCATGACATTAATATGTTAGATGGAGACTTGATGATATGATGAATAAATAATATTTGTTTTCCTTTACCTGGGATTTCAGGGACGAAATCCTTGTTAGAGGTTTATAATTATAACATCCCTGACCTGGGTTATGCTTTAACCATATATGTTTTGTTTAATAAAGATAACTATATGCTTTCTCTTATCTTTTGAAAAGTAATTAAGGCTCAAGAGGAACTTATGTTTCAATTTTAGTCCTTTTTGAATAATGTCGAAAACAATGTTTTGCCCGTTTTGGACTAAAGTGAAAATTACCCAAGTTGAGGGGTTAACTTGCAAATGTTACATGATAAAATGTTACTCAAGTCTTGAAGCATCATCATAATGAAAATGATGCAGAGGTATGGCTTGTGGAAGCCTGAGCACCAAGAAAGAGCTTATTAAGCAATGTTTGTGCATTAAAACCTAGCTTTGGTGTAATGTGCAATTTACCCAAAACCTAGGGTTCAATATGTAAAATACCACTTCTAGAGAGTCCCTAATGTTTCTTGGTATCAATTAGAGACAATAAAATCAGAGGGGCATCTCATTTGAATCTCTTTGGGGGAGAGAGAATCTTGATATTAAAATAATCAAGATTTAAGCATAATTGAAACCCTAATTCAATTTAATGCAAAAATAAATATATTAATGGAAGTGCCCTTCAACCAAAAATGTGATGGTTGAATTTATATAAGTATGGACGTCCTTTTTCCTTTCAATGGCACCGAAATATCTAAAAAGAGTGGAGAGCCCACTCAGATTAGTTAAAGAAAAAGTAATATCCACTAATTTTTGGATATTATTATTATATTGATTAAGGTGCTTAATTGTTTTCTTTTAATTCAGGGATAAAGAAGAGGATTTCGAAGGGGAGGGTGATGGATTCGTATGAAAGGAAGTGAGGGGGATAAGTGACACCAATTTAGGGAATTGAAGGATTTTTATAACACTTTCTCTCTCTTGAAATTCCCTTATATACACTCCATTCTTTCACCCACATGAAAGGCTTTTTCGACTCTTCTTTCTTTCCTTGCTTTGGCCAAACACAAGGGAGCTTAGGAGAAATAGGAGGACGTACCCCAACCTGTAAGTGAGCTCCTTAATCGTCTTCAACCTTGATTTCATGGTGGAAATCGAAATTCAATGCTTATTTTCTCCTTTTCTCCATTCAATCTTCAACTTTAGCTATTTTTTCACTCAAAGACTTGATGACGGACCTTGGGAAGTTGAGAAAGATTCATTCACCATTAAATACATGAATCTTGAAGCTTGGATTAAACTTTGAAGGCGGGTTATATAACTTGAACCCTTACATATTATTATTGATTTCACTTCTTCATCATATGTTGAATCTTTCTTTTTCCCGAAATTCCTTTTGATTAGTTGATGAAATCACCATAAGAATCACAATAATTTTCGAAGGTTTGAATCTTGAAGATGATGATGTCATATTATCACACACCTCAATAAATATCATGAGCAAACAATTTTCAATCTTGATGATCAAACAGTCTCAAGATCGTTTGAGGGCAAACGTTCTCAAGACCGTTTGGGGTCAATTGCTGGTATGGATGGATGAAGATCCAATGGTTCCAATTGATCTAATCACAATGGTTATAGTGATGGATGATCCATTGATTACAAATCCTAATCCATTGATTGAAGAAAACCTAAATTGATTCAAATGGTTTCAAGCTGATATGACTAAACAGTCTTAGACCGTTTGTGGACTAAACAGTCTCAAACCGTTTGGGGTTAAATAATATTTAAATCAAACGGTCTCAAACCATTTAAATTTAATTAATATTTCAATCAATTGAGGATCAAACAGTTTCAAATCATTTAGGGTTAACCGATCTTCAAATCATTTAAGGATGTTGAGACCAAGACCGTTTGATGGTCTAACAGTCTTCAAACCGTTAGATGAGTAAGATATCAAGACCATTTAAGGTCTAACGGTCTTCAAGACCGTTTGGAGGTCAAGCACCTCAATACCGTTTGGAGGTACAAAAAGTTCAAGATCATTTGGAGATTCAATTGAACCAAGATCGTTTAAGGTCTAACGATCTTCAATACTGTTTGAAGGTCAAGTGACTTCAATACCGTTTGAAGGTCAAGTGACCTCAAGACCGTTTGAAGGTCAAGTGACTACAAGACCGTTTGAAGGTCAATTGGTCCAAGACCGTTTGGAGGTTCAATTAGTTCAAAACATTTGGAAGGTCCAATTAATTCAATCCATGTAAGTACTAATAACCCCATAAGTGGTTGAAGAGTATCTCAAGGATGATTTCAATGGAAGTACCTCTAAATACTTAAGTGATTATTATATTTAGATTGATTATCATTTCATGCCTATGAAAGTAATAAATGCAATAAATTCAATGCACAATGATAAGCATAGGTGCATGTACTTAGTGGATGGTTAAGTCAATTGAATAAGGTATGATGGTGATGTGTGTTCCTAAGTACATGGAGCAATTATAAGTATGCTTTAATACTTAAATAATGCTATGTGCTCCAAGATACGTGGAAGCACTTTAATGAGACAATCATAAAACCCTAACTAATTGATAAAGATGAGAAGCCCTAATATAGGGTGATGTTATGTGAAACCCTAATACATGGTGATGTTATGTAAAAACCTAAAATAGGGTGATGTTATGTAAAACTCTAATTGATAAAGAGGGGAACCCTATTCCTAACAATGGAATGGTGAATAATATATTGGTAGGTGAAACACCTAAAGTGGTTGATAATGGATAACCTTATATCAATAATGCCTTAACCCGAGATGAGACCATATTATTGATAATGGTTGAATAATTCAAATGAGTGACTTATGACCAATACATTACATGGTAAATGTGATGAACTGGTGCATAAAGTATTTGGATGGGAAATACCCTAATACAAGATAAGTTGATGAACTTAAGTAAGTTACAAGTGATGAGGGAAGTGATACATCAATACATGATAGATATCACATTCAGCACCTCAAGGTTGATACACCTTGATGTACCCTAAATCCAATATACTTGGATGAGTAACACATAAAGTGCGTCATGATAATTATTACATTGAAATGTAATGCACTTTGATAAGTGTAGGCTAACATACCTTGAGAAAGGGTTAAGCCAAGATAACAAAGTATGATGTAATCAATATCCTAGAGAAGATGAGAGAGAAACTCATACTTTGTGTTGATTATCATTTAATGATAAAAGATGAGAATAAATAAGTATAATTGAATACTTATGATATCAATGTATGCTCCTAGATGTGTGGAGCAATAAATTAGGGTTTGAATTAATAATATGAACTTGAAACCCTATTCGTCTATAAAAGGAAACCCTAGCCCTATTAGTTTTTGCCTAGTGAGAGGTGACAAGATGTTTAGTGTCCTTGTGAGCCATGTGAATAGTTGTTTACTAGTGAGAGGTGACAAGATGTTTAATGGCCTTGTAAGCCATGTGAATAGTTGTTGCCTAGTGAAAGGTGACAAGATGTTTAATGGCCCTTGTGAGCCATGTGAATAGTTGTTGCCTAGTGAAAGGTGACAAGATGTTTAATGGGACTTGTGAGCCATGTGAATAGTTGTTGCCTAGTAAGAGGTAAGAAGATGTTTATAAAAGTTTCATGTAAGAAATGATAATGTTCAAATAAACTAGGAAATGGAAACTTAGTAACACAATAATAATAATAAATGGATACAATAATAATAATGAAATCTTAATCATGCATGCTTTATGCTTATAGCCAAATAAGGGCTATAGTGTTTTGAATAAGCTTAAAGGAGATAAGATGAATACTTGAATTACATAAAGGATGTGAATAAGTATGATGGCTTGGCCAAGGTTTAATACCTAGTAAAGGTGATGTGGTATTCAGTGATGATGCACAGGATTGGCATAGTCCAATGACTGGAATAGATGCACATGATTGACTTAGTTCAATGCCTGGAATAATGTCACAGGATTGGTCATAACCCAATACCTGGAAAACTTGCACATGATTGGTCATAACCCAATTCCTGGAAAAATGTCACAAGATTGGTCATAACTCAATACCTGGAATAATTGCACAGGATTGGTCATAACCCAATACCTGGAATAATTGTATAGGATTGGTCATAACCCAATACCTAGAATAATTGCATAGGATTGGTCATAACCCAATACCTGGAATAATTGGACAGGATTGGTCATAACCCAATACCTGGAATAATTGCATAGGATTGGTCATAACTTAATACCTGGAATAATTGCACAGGATTGGTCATAACCCAATGCCTGGAATAATGTCACATGATTGGTCATAACCCAATTCCTGGAATAACGTCACATGATTGGTCATAACCCAATGCCTGGAATGGTTGTTCAGGATTGGCATAGTCCAATGCCTGGAATGTTTACACAGGAATGGCATAGTCCAATGCCTGGAATGGTTGCATAGGATTGGCATAGTCCAATGCCTGGACAGAATATGATGATGTATACTCACATGATTGGTACAATTCAATATCTGGTTAACAGATTGGCTGAGGCCAACAGATAGAAATGAGAATGATTCATGGATGACATACCATGATAATGAGTATCACAAGATAAGCTTGAGATGTTGATATAGTATGATGGGTATATACATGTTCTTCCTATTCCTTATAAAGAGAATAGATGATTTATTTCTCTATCATAGATAGTTGCAATGCTTTAAAATATGAGAATGTTCTAAAGTGCTTATTCTATTCTCAGTTTTATAATGTTTATCTACAATAATATTGTTTCTGGCGGAGAGTTATATCTCTCACTGGGACAATTTCAATTGTCTCACCCCCGTAGGATCCAACATTTTTAGGTGGATGTAGACAAAGAGGTAGAAATCATATAGTAGGAAAAGGACAGCAGCATCAGGGACAATAGTAACATCTCAGGTGAAAATTTCAATTGTCTCACCCCGTGGGATCTAACATTTTTAGGTGGACGCAGACGAAGAGGTAGAAATCATACAGTAGGAAAAGGACAGCGGAGAGTTATATCTCTCACTGGTACAATTTCAATTGTCTCACCCCCGTGGGATCTAACATTTTTAGGTGGACACGGACGAAGAGGTAGAAATCATACAGTAGGAAAAGGACAGCAGCATCAGGGACAACAGTAACATCTCAGGTGGAGATACTAACTGTCGTGTCTTGTAGATATGAGTCCTATGTGTCATTTCTGTACTCTCAGGTCCTTGGAGTTAGTAGTTAGTACTTTTAATGAATCGATATGAGATTTTGGCTTGATGCCTCAATGTTCTTATGCTTCCTGTGTATAGTTTCAACAGAGCAGTTGATGCTTGTAATCCTCGAGAAGGGATGGTACATGATATTTACTTATGAACCAGGATGTAAATAAAATACATTTGGTTCTTGACAAAAGAGTTTTCCTGTGTTTGGATCTCTTTGTAAATTGATTTAATTTTTAGTGATTTTTAGTAATCCGTTGTTAATGATCGTTGCCTCCTAGTTAATGACATTTTGTTCTAACAATGTATCATATTAACACACCTCCATATGGGGTATCAACCAGACACTTGACCCTGGTGTTGCCCTAAGCTAGGCACACCTACACACTTCCAACACTCTGGGGTGGATGATATCGGGCAGCATGTACGCATCACATGTCGGTCACCTACCATGACACCCAGGGGCCTATCGTCCAATGAAGGTAGGCGCAACATATTGGTCAACACCACGGCATCTATCTAGGGTTCATCACCCAAGCACCATATCAGGAAATAAGGTTAACACAACCCAACTAAACATATTGTCTAAGACAAACCCTAGATGAGAGGTATCGTGCAAAGCACCAAAAAGGGTATCGTGCAAGGGCACAAGAACCACGTCGGTTTGGTCATCTTCAACCTCAAGACCAACATCATCAAACCCTAAAAGATGAAGAGAGTCGGCTCACCTCTCAACAACCAAGAGAGAGGGGTTTTTCACAACCTCCATCACATATAGGGCAACACTCCATCCACAAACAGATCATCAACAACCAAAGGCTTACCTCTCAAATCCATGGTGAGAGAAGGGTGTTGTTCAAGCAACTAGAGTATAGACTCACCTCTCAACAACCAAGTGAGAGGGGTTTTTCCCACACCACTAGAGCTCAAACTCACTTCTCACAACCAAAGAGAGAAAGGGGTATTGCCCCAAAGGAAACCCTAATCCATAGGTTCGGCCAACAAGGTCCAAGGTCATACAACTATCAACATCATAACCACTAAGTCCAACAAGATTAAAGGTAGAAACTAGAGCAAGAAACATATCCAACAAGATGCAAGGCCGATCAAGATCATATATGAACATGCAACATAAAAGAAGGTGGTATAGCTAGGGTTAGGAGCTATGTAACCCTCCTCAAGCAAGCTCCTCAAGCTCCAAATCTCCAAGCACCAAGCTTTAAGCTCTTAGCTCTAAAGTACCCCACCTTCGGCCACTACAAGAAGAGAAGCAAAGCTCATAACCACCATGGCCGGAGAACAAGCAATAAGGAGAAGAAGGTGCTAAGGAGAGAGAGGAGATGCTTACTAAGGAAGCAAGACCCTTCTAGGTTTCATCCACCACCTAGAGGAAGAAAAAGAAGAAAGACTCCACCAAGGAGATCGGCCACCAAGCTTGCTCTACCAAAGGAAGGTGTATCGGCCACCAAAGGAGAAAGGAGAAACTAAAAGAACTAAAGAGCTAAGAAACCAAAAAGAGGGTTGTATATATGAAAGAGGGTCTATGGGGTACCCACCTTGGTGTTTCTCCACATGTGCATGTCCAAGGCACCATTTGTCCAAAGCCATGCCACCTTGCTAAACCACATGATCATGTCATGCCACCAACTAACAAAGGATCGGCCACTTGTCCAAGGTATGGTGAAAAAAACAAGGCAAGGTCAAGGTGGTCACATGGGCGACACACCCCATTGGTTGACACACTCCTAGGAAACATGACCCTGGGCGACACAGAGCTTCAAGCTCTCCTAAGTACGATACAAACCCCCATCAAGAAAAAGCAAAGCAAAGCAAGGCCCATCAAAGCTCATCAAGGCCCAAAACTACTCAAGCAACAAGCCCAACTCATCCTCTCAACCCTAGAGGATGCAAGGAGAGAGAAAACATCTCTCAAGGTGACAAACTTGCACATCAACCCAAAAACTTAGATAATTTGCAAATTGCACCTCCAACTTCAACAAGGCACAAATGAACCCTAATCACAATCTCAGGTGATTAGCAAGCATCTAAACACAAGGTTTAGGCAAGGCAAATAGGGTAAACCCAAAATGAAGGTCAGGGTCCTTACAAGCCATAAACCTCTACAAAGGGATTTCACCCCCAAAATCTGAAGAGAAAAGTGAGGGATACTTCCTCCTCATCTCTTCTTCAAGCTCCCACGTGGCTTCCTCAATGCCATGATGATGCCAAAGAACTTTCACAAGCATCGGGTCCTTATTTTTCAACTTCTTCACACGTTTGTCAAGAATCATCACTGGACCTTCCTCGTAGGTTACATCTTCCTCAAGCTCAACCTCAACTGGTTGTATCACTATTCCTGTGTCTGGATGACTTTTCTTCAACATACTAACATGGAGCACCGGATGTAACCTATGCAACTCTAGCAGTAGTTCTAACTTGTAAGCTACATTGCCAACACATGCTATGACTGGATATGGCCCCATATACTTGGGTGCCAACTTGCCTTTTCGGCCAAACCTCAGCACGCCTTTCCATGGTGAGACCTTGAAATACACTTTGTCTCCCACTTTGAACTCTAGGGGTCGTCGACAATCATTTGCATATGGATTCTGTCTGTCCTGTGCCGCTTTCAATTGTTGTTGTATAACTTTGATCTTCTCTATTGTCTGTTGTACTAACTCAAGACCCAAAAGCTGATACTCACCAGACTCATACCAGTATAGAGGAGATCTGCACTTCCTGCCATATAAAGCCTCATAAGGTGCCATGTTGATGCTCCGCTGATAACTATTGTTGTAGGTGAACTCTATCAAACTGAGATGCACATCCCAACTGCCTAGGAATTGCAAAACACAAACTCAGAGAAGATCCTCTAAAGCCTGAACAGTCCTTTCAGACTGTCCATCTGTCTGCGGGTGGAAAGCGGTACTGAACCTCAATTGTGTTGCCAACACTTTGTGCAACTGTTCCCAAAAATGACTCATGAACTGGAGACCTCTGTTGGAAACTATCATTGTGGGCACACCGTGCAAACACACTATCTCATCCACATACACCTGAGCAAGCTTCTTTGTTGTATACGTTGTCTTCATAGGTATGAAATGAGCAGACTTTGTCAATCTGTCCACTATCACCCAGATGGAATCATGATTTTTAGCTGTCCTTGGCAGACCAACTATGAAATCCATGGTTATATGATCCCATTTCCACTATGGTATTGGCAGGGGTTGCAACGTACCTGCCGGTTTTTGATGATCAACGTTGACTTGCTGACATATTGCACACCTAGCCACAAACTTGGCTACATCTCTCTTTAAGCCAGGCCATCAATACATATCTTTTAGATTATGATACATCTTGGTGACACCTGGATGCATGGCATACATCGATGTGTGTGCTTCCTCGAGTACTAGACTTCTCAGATCATCCACATCGGGGACCGCCATCCTATCACGATAACAAACCAGTCCATCCTTGGACTCTTGGAACCCATCATACTTTTCGCTGCCAAACTCTGATCTAATCAATTGAACTAAAGCATTTGCTTGTTGTGTGTCTTTGATCTTCTGTCTCAATGTAGTCTTTACTTGCATATGTGCCAACAATCCTACTAATAAGGAGACTTCTAGTTGTACGTTCATCTACCACAAAGAGACGAACATATCCCACCTATGGCATACCAAGCAACTCAATTGTGCCTTCTTCATAGGAAGAGAAGAAGACTTTCTACTAAGCACATCAGCTACCACGTTCGCCTTACTAGGATGATACTCAATGGTGAAATTGTAATCATTGATCAGCTCTGTCCAGCGACACTGTCGCATGTTCATCTCACTCTATGAGAAGATGTACTTCAAGTTCTTATGATCTGTAAAGATCTGACACACTTCCCCATAAAGATAGTGTCTCCAAATGTTTAACACATGAACCACCACTGCCAGCTCCAAATCATGTGTCGGATAATTCTCCTCATGTTTCTTAATGTGTCACAAAGCAAAAGAAACCACATGATCATCCTATATCAGCACACATCCTAAGCCTTTCTTAGAAGCATCATAGAAAACAACATAGCCTTTCCCAGGCTCTAGCATTACCAACACTGGATCACTAGTCAACTTCTCATTCAAACTTTGGAAAGCTTGCTGACAACGATCATCCCAGACAAAAGGTACATCCTTCCTGGTCAATTTTGTTAATGGTAACGCGATCACACTGAAGTTCCTTATAAACCACCGGTAGTATCCTGTTAAACTCAGAAAACTACTAACTTCTATCGGCGTCTTCGGTTGCTCCCAATCTGCAACTGACTCTACCTTTTTAGGATCCACTCTGACTCCTTCTACAGATATCACATGACCCAAGCAAGTTACTTCTTTCAACCAGAACTCGTACTTACTAAACTTGGCATACAACTGATGTTGGCGTAGAAGAGTCAACGCTTGTTGAAGATGTTTCTCATGCTCTTGACTGTCTCAACTATAGATCAAGATGTCATATATAAAAACTACAACAAACTGGTCTAAAAATGGACAGAACACCCTATTCATCAGATCCATGAAAGCAGCAGGTGCATTGGTTAGCCTAAACGGCATAACCACGAACTCAAAGTGATCATACCTCATCCTAAAAGTTGACTTTGGTATGTTCTCATCCTTAATTCTTAACTGATGATATCCATACCGTAGATTGATCTTTGAGTATAATGTAGCACCACACAACTGATCAAACATATCTTCTATCCTCGGTAACGGGTACTTGTTCTTGATCGTAACTTTGTTTAACTGTCGGTAATCTATGCACAAGCGCATCGATCCATCCTTCTTCTTTACAAACAGGATCGGAGCACCCCATGGCGATGTGCTCAGTCTGATGAAACGTTTATCCAACAACTCCTGTAACTGCTTCTTCAACTCTGCCATCTCAGCTGGAGCCATCCTGTACTGTGTCTGAGCAACTGGTTGTGTTCCTGGCACCAGATTGATCTCAAAGTCAATCTCTCGAGGTGGGGGAACACCAGGGAACTCATCAGGAAACACATATGCAAACTCTTAGATAATAAGCACCTCCTCAAGGCTAGGACATTTTACCTTGGTATCCACAACATGAGCTAAGAATGCCTTACATCCTTGTCGCAACAACTTCTCTACCACCATAGCTGATACTAAACATGTCGGAAGAATCTTCCTATCTCCTTGGAAGATCCACCTCTCACCGCCGTCAACAAACACGGCTTGCTTGGAACCACAGTCCAACACTACCTTATACTTTTCTAAGGTATCCATCCTAAGGATCACATCGAATCCATGCATATCAAGTGATATACGATCCACTTGTATATTGTGTCCTGAAAAAGATAGAACACAAGATGGACACTCCTCTTGAAGCATCAAGGAACCATTAAGAAGGGTTTCTAACAATAGACTATCTCTTTTACAACTAACAGGTAAAAGACAGCTATCAAGTGTATTACATGCGATAAAAGAGTGTGTAGCACCCGGGGCAACCAGAATAGATATAAAGTAAGAATAAGACAAATCAGAATGAAATAACTCCATCTGACCTGCCACCACTCGCAGGTTGACTATCACCTCCGACTGACTCATAACATAGAATCGAGTCATTGCTTGCTATCCATGTCCTCTACTTCCTTGAACAGATGATCCTTCCTACGACACTTGACCACGTCCTCACCCTATGTTACCACTAGACTGCTGTCTATCTGACCCCTGTTGACTCTGCCTTGGTTACTGCATCACTTCAACGTCTCTTCTTGGGCAATTTGACTTCAAATGCCAACTTTATCCATAGTGATAGCATGACCTGCCTTCTAAATGCGGCCTAGATGGCCCTGTCACTATTACCGAAGTTGTATTATGGGCTTTGGATGGCAAAAATCCACACCCTCATCCCTTACTCAAAGACACTGTGATGGTGCACTAGAACCTTGCCTCACAAATGGCACAGAAAACATCGGCTTCTTATGGCTATCAAACCTCTATTTCTGAAATTGAGTAAGCCTTTTCCTAGTCATGAACTCTCTCTTCTCCCTGAATGACCATTCTATCCTCCGGACAGAGTCCACAAACATGGCAAACTATTCTCGATTTTCCAGAGCAGCAATAGGTGTTGACAGCTTGGAACTCAAACCTTTCTCAAACCGTCTGATTTACTCATCATCTGTCGCTGCCATGTGAGGATAAAACCTCAACAAGTCCATAAACTTGGCTTCATACTCAGTGATGCTCATTGATCCTTGGTGCAGACGCTCAAACTGGTTGATCTTCTCATCCAGATACGTCTTCGGGATGTATTGGCTCACGAAATCTTATCGGAAGACGTCCCAATAGATCACCTCACCGGGTCGCTTCTCCTCCTCAATGGCCCACCAGTGGCCAGTACTACCTTTCAGAAGGTAGATAGCATGCTTGACTTTGTCTGCTTCGGGGATGTTAAGGATCCGAAAGGCCTTCTCAAGACCTGTCAGCCACATATCTTCATCCACTGGATCAACCGTTCCAGCATAATTCAAAGCTCTGACTCGGCAAAGCCGCTCAAAGGTCTTCCCAATACCCAAAGATTCACTATGGGGAGCTTGTGCTCTTGGCAGAGGCACTGGCAAGCTATCCACCTTGTGATCCATTGTAGCCATTAACTTCCCCATAAGCTACTGATAGGTAGGGTTTTCAAGAATGGCTGGTTCAAGTTGGGGGACCTCAGGCACCCGATCTTCATGTGCCTGCACTCTTGCACCATCAACAGATGCAACATCGCTGCTCCCGACAGCATGTTCTTCATGGTTTCTAGACATCTTTAAGCTTTATCTTCCACTGAGGGTAGAAGGTTATTGTAAGAAAATATAGAAAAATCATAAGAACAGACACAACCCTAGTCCTAGATCCCTATAGACTCAGTGAACCTAGAGCTCTGATACCAAACTTGTCACTCCACATCCCACTATCACACAGACAACGAAATGCCACACGAAAATGTGTAGAAACACCATAAACCACATATTACCGAAAACACTGGTTAATTAAAACCGATTGCAGAAAGCAGATAAAAGAAAACTATTACATCTAGGTCCTCATCCTGTAAGGAAATATGTTACATAAATATACGTAACCTTGATATATGTCCATAGCTTATAGGAACCAGTTGTCTTGTCATCAACAGAGTTCATCACCTATTTATGCATACATAACTGGCCACATCAGGCCGACAGTAGGATATAGAAAACTAAATCATCTATACATCATAAAACATCGTCAAAACACCTCCGAGGACCTGAGAGTATAGGGACGACTCTAGGACTCTACTACAAAACAACCAAAACAACAACATATCCATATCTTACCTCCTACTTCTCTTCTTGCTGCTCGGCCACAACCTCACAACCACCATCACGTCTAGAATGATCACCTAAAAAGGTTGTAAACCGACAGGGTGAGACACAAAGTCCCAGCGAGAAACATAACTCCCCGCTGAAACTATAAAACTTCAGGAAAAGCAGGTAAAACAGATAACTGATATCAGCAAATCATAAGAGCGGCATCTTGAGCAGAACTTATTTAACAATCTTTCCAGATATCCAGGAGGCATATAACCAGATATTTCTTTATGGAACATGATTGGCAAGATAAGCCTTATAAGAACTTATCACAAAATATAAGGATCGTACAAATAGCTGCAAGGTATAAATAGATCAACTATACAAGCAAGGCCTCAATAAATGTTCTGTGTTTTGCCTTAAGAAATATATTCTATACGGCTATATTATGATTTATTATGCGTTGAGGAAGTGAGTTGTCATGCTCAAGTCCAACCTTTGGTTGTGAAGCTCAAAAACTAGTTCCATACAAGGTCATTGGGAGAGCCAGACTCCATGACCTCACCTCTTCATGGTTAGTGTACAAAAACCAAAGTAGGACCGCAGTCTCTTGCTTGAGTGGCCTCAGCCACAGGGTCAACTCCACAGGCTACCCTTCTATAATACTAAGCCATGAGCCTATTCACCATGCTCTATAATCACTAAGCCTTGGGCCTGTTCACCATGCTCTATACACAACTGTAGTTGTACTCAAATCCTCCTACTTTCGGCTAGGAGAAACCTCACATATTCAACAACATGCACTCCAGGTAATCCCACAGGATAAACCTGTTTCACCATCACCAACTACTGACGATGATGGATCTATGGCCAGGGCAAACTACATGATATGTTCCACTATAATTAATTAGTATATTTTAAGTGGATTGTTGAGGCAACCAAGTTGTAAAACATAAACACCATTGAGTTACATTATTACCATGGGATATCAATCCCTCATCTCAGAATGCCACTGCCTCTCAAGGCTTACATCATCATCATGGGATAGCAATCCCTTATCTCAACATCAGAGGATAACACCTCAACTAGGCACTCAAGCCTTTATCAGGTCCACAGACCTTTTCACATCATACGGGTCATACATGTTATCCCATCAACAAGGATTATCGTCATTGAGTGTTATACAGAACACATACACCTCATAGCTCTTACCTGGATATGAATTCACTTGATTCACCTGCATGATTAATATGCATATCAAGAGAGATAACTGAATCACCAAACATAGATCTTTATGATTATCATGCTATTAGGATGGAAGGTACATGATTAGAACAACATCCATGATTATAGTTACATGAAGCACAAAGATGTATCTTGTAAACCAATTACATTATTGTTATCAAAACATGAGCATCCACTATGCCCTAATATCTCATGAGCATGATCATTATCAAGGAATACATCCCTAAGGATTACACAACCATAGCCTAGTCATACATCATTGGTCACAACCTTTCATCCATAACCCATCATCCATAAGGTACAAGAAAGTAACTAATAGGGTTTCTCGGGTTAAGCACAACCCTCACCAAAGTACTATCTTCCCTCACTAGAGATGTGGTGGGCAGCACCATCTCTCACCCAAATGGGTAGCGGGCAGGATCATATCCCTTACTAAAACTCTAACGGCTAGGGCACTTAGCCACACATATCGACCATCCATGTCGTGCACCCATGCACCAAGGGTATCGTGCAACCAGGGCTAGTGTTGTGTCGTACAACCTGATCCAAGAGTATGTATCGTGCATGTAAGGATACACTCACCTATCGACCATCCTCATCACCATATCATCTATGGCCATATCGGCCAAGACCATGGCGCCCAAGGTCATGTCGGCCAAGAGCAAACCCTAACGCCCCACAACCTCTTCATGAACCCCAAGGGATTCTACTTCCCTCCACCATGTCACCCAAGACACCCTATCATCCAGCTAGGGTTTGGGTCCACATATCGGCCAAGACTTAGCCCTTCAACTTGTGTCATCTAAAGAACCATCCATGTTCAACACATGTATTGGCCTAGCTCTTAACTCTAGAACTATCCAAGCTATCAAGCACCTATTCATGACGAGTAGCCGACCAAAAGGAGACATGTGATGGGCAAGGCAGATCGGTCAAAGGGTAATACACTTCCATATGGGGTATCGACCCAAGGCTTGCTTGGAAACAAAAAATTTCTCCCCCAAACCCAGCACGAGGAAACATGTCAATGTCTATATAATAGGAAAGGATGGTTTGTGGAATCATACCTTGTCCCAAGGCTTGCTTGGCGACAATACCTCGCACCTTGCGCGGTCTTCAACTCCAGTCTTGGACGGTGTCTGTGCAGCTCCTAGTCACACCGGGACTGACGACTCCTCCTCCTACCGGACTATCGGATGACAGTTGTCCTCCTAAGCAGCAGTGTCCTCCCACCTCTGTAGTAGTCCACACGGACCACCTGGAACTCCACACTCCTTGTCCCTCAAGGAAGTGGAAGGAGTCGCACCCTCCTGTTGACGTACTAGTCGCCAACACACTCTCCTGCCTCCAGTTGCAACTACAGTTGTCCTTCCCTTGCTGCACCTCCCTTTTGCGGGAAGCTCTTGCTCAGGCTCTCTCTCTCGATTACCAAAACTAGAGAGAACGACAAATTTCCAGAGCAACTGGTTGCACTGAGTTGTACTTTGAGAAGCCCCCAATACCCCTATATATAGGTGGGTCATGGGACAGGGTTCTCTGTCCTCGGCAATATGGGACTAAAGCAGGAGTAGAAGGGTTTGAGACTTTCCACAAAAAACAATCAACTCGCAACCTGAACCGATCGGTTCACAAGTGAATCGGTCGGTTGGGGACCTAAACCGGTCAGTTGGAACACCAACCGATCGGTTGGGACCCATGAGCCGATCGGTTCGTGGTCCTAATCAGTTCCCGATTGACTCTCCTTCTTTTGTTTCTAATTGGTATCGAATACCAATCCTTGTTCCAATCAAATTGGGCAAGTGAAACGCAAGGAAAATTCTCACCGACCTGACTTTCCCAACTTGCTCAGTTGCACCAGTTGAACCGATCGGTTCAACACTTAAACCGCTCGTTTCACTGTGTACATGAGCCGATCGGTTCAACACTTGAGCCGATCGGTTCAACACTTGAGCCGACCGGTTCAGCAACCTCAGCCAACCGGTTCAACACTTGAACCGATCGGTTGGGAGTGCAGATTGTGCAGAATCAGTCAATTGCAAAGTCAATCAATCCGATACTCCAATCAACATGTCCAACACCTTGAACAGTATAATATTGAGCTATCAATCAATTGAGTGTTTAATTGAACTACTAAACTCCTTTAGTAATCAATCTAAATGTTGCTTGTCGACAAAACTCCTCTTCCAGGTTAAATCCTATGTGTGTGACCCTACAGGTCCATTTCACGTTGGCAGTGAAAGTCCATAACACTTATGACTTCACAAGCAAAGAGCGGTGCCTAGTCAAACATCAGTGCTACCCAAGTGAAAGTAGAAAGTTGGAGAACAACTTTCATCCTATAATCCGTGAATGGTGTTACAATGTATGTATAATTCCTTTGTCACTGATATCTCGAATGAACTCAAGGAATGGAACAGTCATCCTGTCAACGTTCATTCACTTTCTTGATCTCAGAGTAGATTGAAGGAGATATGTATGACATCAATATCACATACTGATTCACACATGCGTGCACACACCTATCTCAATCCTACTCATCAAGTGGCCATGGATATCAAACTCCCTTAGGAGGGACAAATCCCATATCTATCACTCACCCCTCAAAAGCCCCATGTGTCAAAGCCACCCAATCATCACCTTTATAACAACCCATGTTTCAGGACTGCGTTTGATGATGTCAAAGTGTGCCCAACGACATGTGTTGAGTGTAGTGATTTTAGGTCAAAGAATCACACTCACCACCATCACTGTGAGTACTGACTGTGACTACCATGTCATGGTTCCATGTGTCAAACTCACGGTGGGTCTGTCCGGTACACTTGTTCTCTAACAAGTACCTATATGTTTGGTTTGATATCTCTATATCATGACTAATGAGAGTTTGTCATCACCAATACCACAATCTAGTCTTGTGTGTCATTGCTGTCTATCTACCTTCCACAATGACATCTGACTAGGGACATAACAAGAATGTACAAACTCTTAGCATCCGTATGATCTCATCATTCAGGTCATGAACCTGAAGGCATACGTCATTGAGTACTGTCATTCTCTAGACATTCAATATGTTCTATCACTATCTCATATGACTGAACAGGAAGAATTGGAAGCTTGCCTTTGTGGTTTATCAAATCAATCTTAATGTATCCCACCAATCATCCCATGATTGGCTCTCAGGGCATACATACCAACAGACTCCCACTTGCACTGCGAGCCAATCACCCTTGAATCATATTCATAGTGATCTTCAAACATGTCCTACATGTTACTGTACTCTAGTGCCAACCTAGTGAGTAATGGTAACACCTTGCCAAAGCCAGTGTAAATTGCATGTCTCTCATCTCTTCGCTGAACGTCACACGTATGAGATGGAGTTTCCGTAATATGTGATCTAGTATTCCTTTGCTAACCTTTAGCCACATTGCATGATCAAGGATTCCATACTTGTCATCAATGAGCGGAATATCTATAAGTTCATCTCATGAACTTCCAGATCCATATAGTATCTACCGCTGTTCTCTAACACATAGATACTCGGCATTTCCTTTTAAATGGTTTTATTGGAACATTTCCAATTATCAACAAAATTTCACTTTTATACATCCTATGTATATTTTGCGATTAATTTTCTATCCTTTCGGAAGTTCGCATCAATGTAACTCTTTACATCGAACTCTTCCTTATCTCCATAGAACTAGTACTTCACAAGTACTTATCAAGTTCTCATGGTATTCCAGTAACCCTTACTGGAAGTAGACAGACATCCACTCGTCATGTCCCACATACGAGTTAACAAGATGAGCACATCAAATTGTCAAGATGATGAATGCATTTTGTTCTTGCCATGTCCATACATGCAAGACAATGGGATGATTACATACATGATAGATCCATATCTATTCTTAGTGTTCCCGTTCTTCATAAGAATTGGACACTTGGCCTTGGGATACTAACTCCATGTAGCATGGATAAGTTTTCTCCCACTGAATCTGTGCATACTGAACACTTCAGTACAGATTGCCAATGTATGCTCTCTCTTTTCAGGTCAAGAGGTTTTTCGAGAACTATCTCTATAGATCTATATTCCTATCACATAGGAAACATCTCTATCTTCCTTAAAGATAATTTCCACTTTTGGATTTCCATTTTAGAACATTTCCATTTCACATCAATATGTGGAATGTGAACACGCTCCCACTAAATCACAGATCCCTTCTTTATCTTTGACATATCAGTCAAACCCTTTGACTATATTATCAAAGTAAAGATCCAATTCTGAGTTTCTTGTGCTCAATCAATCACATTGATTAGTCCATTGTAACTTATAGACTTCATTTGCATTAGTGGATTCATAAACCTTATAGGTTGTGTCACGTACACATCCTTGTTTTATTCCTCATAGGAATGCGGTTTTAGTATCCATATGCCAAATGTCTTAGTCATTAAGTTGCAATCAACAAGCATCATCCTTCTCAAAATGTTATCCATGTGTCTTAACACTTAAGACTCATTTGCACTTATGGATTTCATCCAATGAGTGCTACCATCAAGGTCACACCTTATGGTTCACATGGATGTCATTTAGGATGTAATGGTCATAAACCATAACTCAAAATTCGGTTCCTCATATTCATCTAGATAGTTGACTCATCACATGAACAACTTATCACATAGATAATTGAGGTGTATCTGTCAAGGATATAATAACTCACAACCCTTGTGATTCTTAATGTCCTTTATTAGTGTGGGGTATTCTTTTATTAAGAAAAATTCAGTTATTTGATAATCATTCTCTAACTCCTTAGAGTATGATTCCTTCTTGATTTAGACATCATCATGCCTTAATCATGAGTTCACTATGATTCACTATCATAATCACTCATAAGGATCTCAAACATTTGGTCCAAGTATTTCATTCATTGATCTAATCAAGGATTAACACTTTACCAAATTTGTACTTCATCTATGATAATCTTGGACACTTCAAGATATTCATATTGGTATTTCTCTAAATACCATTTGAAGTATTAGCATTTGTTCCAATAGGTATGTAAATACATCACATGTATTATACCTTATAGGACAATCATTCTCCCACTACCTTTAGTGAAGATTGATTAATCATGTACAAGAGATTCATGTCTCTTACTGGTTCTCTAACCAAAAGAGTCTAGATTTATCCATCACATGGAAACTAGAAATGAATTTCTCATGATTGATGCTAATTTGATTGTTTGAGTTATCTATAACTTTTAGGTATCATTTTATCTTATGCATATCAAATACCACAAGATAAACAAGGCATTGCCACAAAGATCATATCTTTAAGATTGAAACATCAACTTTATTAATTGCCATCATTGTCATACAATATGGAGAAATAAAGTGTTTCTATCTATTGGCAATATATGAAATAGCAGTTCTCAACTCTATTTCGTGCCCTTTAAGCTGAAATAAACTGAAAGGTACTCCTATATATGGGAGAAACACTTGCTCCAATGATGGGTACTTCTTTCTTGGTCCTTTCATAAAGGCCATCACTTCTTTGTGGATATTGCATATCATATATGACATATCTATATCTTGGTATCATATACCCCAGATAAAGAAGTAGTTTATTTCATGATAACTTAGGTGGAAATCTCCATCCCCTCCTGCATCTTCTTTTGTTCTTCCAGATATAGAGGTCAATCCCTCATACACC
The DNA here is from genome assembly GCA_963693085.1 of Alisma plantago-aquatica. Lineage (NCBI taxonomy): Eukaryota > Viridiplantae > Streptophyta > Magnoliopsida > Alismatales > Alismataceae > Alisma > Alisma plantago-aquatica. Next base: position 475,389,863 of record OY856409.1, read on the forward strand.
CTTTCCCCATGTGCCTTGAGGCTGAAGACGGCTTGGATTGCTGGCTAGCATGAGAACACTTCTTAGCATTGCCCTTGTCCTTGCCCTTAAGACTTACCTTTTCTTTGATCATATCAAAGATTATGGTTTATCTTTCTTCATCTTTGCCTCTACTATCCTCAACATGTCCAACAACTTTGTCAATGCTTGTTAAAGTTGTTCATGTTGTAGCTTATCATGAATTGTATGATTCTCGCAACATTTGCAGTATCATACCAATAGCCAACTCTTGGCTCAGAGGGAATACTTTTTAGTCAGGTTTTCCACGTACCCAATCACATTGAGTGTGTGAATACCTTACTGGATCTCCTTCTGTCATGACATACTAGTATAGTGTCTTGGAGACATCATATGTCTCATGTTGTCTCTGCAACTCATAGTTCAGAGAACACAACATCAAGCACTCCTCATCAATGTCATCCTCGGTATACTTCCATAAGCATACTTTCAGCCATTGATGTGGTGGGATCGATTTCATCTGGTTCTGGGACTTGGAGCTTTCACTCTTTGAGAACACTTCTCATTATCCTAACCAATCATGGAATTATTCCCATTTAATTTGTTGGTCTCAAAGACAGATCGCAAATAAAGTGATTTGTTGATTAACCATGTATTTTAATAAAAGGAAATATATGCAATTTTAGTCCAAAACTCTTTTTTTTGACTTGTTTAATTGATTTGAAAAGTTGACGATAAAATTAGGCCTTTAATTAATTATCGCTCCCACTATTTTACTTCAAATTGATGGCCCTCACCATCAATTTGGAAGATTGCAGCGTACAACCTTCTAGTGGGCAAGATCTTGAAATCCTCTAAGTCATGAGTCAGCTTTGGCTGATCGCCCACAACTTAGATCTCTCAGGTAGGCAACTCTTGCCAATTGCATCATATGCAACTCTTGTTGAATGAACATGCAAAACACCTTGCCATGAACATTCCTTGCCTCTGGGCTTAGACGCTCTAAGAATCACCAGTTAAGTCTAACCCAAAAGCCGACACCGTAAACATGCACCCTGCTTTGGCAGAACCTACATGTCTACCCTTCACACTTCCACAAGATAGATGGCGCACCACGCTTTGGCATAACCTATGCTTGGTCGATCGAGCTTTTTATGTGTTCCGCTAATGGAAGGCATATAAGACTAAATATTTTAATGAGGGATTTGGTTTTTATATACATATACATATCCAATCACCACAATACATAGTACATATCATATTCATGCTATATCCCACAGAAAACATGCACAAATGATAAAAAGCGATGATTATGGCCATCCTAATGTGATTCCTCGAGCCAAGAGGAATCACGGTCATCTAGGTCAACATCACATGCAACCTGTACAAGATGAACATCTGTGCCTTGCCATTTGAGTTGATCAACTCATCACATGAATGATTTGTACTCTCCAGCCGGTCGTCTGGGTGCCACCAGCTGATCGGTTGGCTCCTCCAACCGATCGGTTCGCCTGGATGTCGTGCATCTCGTCATGTCTGCCACCCGATCATCTCGCTCCTCGATCGGTCATCAACTGATCGGTTCACACCTTGAACCGATCGTTTCAGCTGTTGTCTTGATGTCCGCCGGTCTTCAAGGAAATAAAATCTATCCTATTATTACATTGCTTAAAAGAAGAAACCTTGAGTTACATTCGGGGGAGCAAAGGTAGGAAAGAATCTCAAATTATTTCGAGTTACATCAGGAATAAGAGAGGGAAGATCGGTGCACAGACCAAGATGCAAGCAACCACAAATAACCACACACAGATAGGGGTTTATAGGCCATAATCATGCTACACACATCCACCACAAAACTCATTTAAGGGTGACGCGTATCGAGTGCATTAATAATACATATCATATATGTAATTTGGGATTTGTGGATTTAGGATTGGACATGCATAGAGCCAATATTATTCGCATCGCATGCAATAAATAAAGGCGACAAACCAAAATCGATCATATCGATATTCCTAAAATATAGAACAGTTGACGTGGATCTGATACCACTGTTGGGTTTTAGGGGAGGCAGAGAAGGCAGCGGAAACAAAAAATTTCTCCCCCAAGCCCAGCACGAGGAAACGTGTCCACATCTATATAATAGGAAAGGATGGTTTGTGGAATCATACCTTGTCCCAAGGCTTGCTTGGCGACAATACCTCACGCATTGCGCGGTCTTCAACTCCGATCTTGGACGGTGTCTGTGCAGCTCCTGGTCGCACCGGGACTGACTCCTCCTCCTCCTACCGGATTGTCAGATGACAGTTGTCCTCTTAAGCGGCAGTATTCTCCCGCCTTTGTAGTAGTCCACACGGACCACCTGGAATTCCACACTCCTTGTCCCACAAGGAAGTGGAAGGAGTCACACCATCCTGTTGACGTACTAGTCGCCAACACACTCTCCTACCTCCAGTTGCAACTGCAGTTGTCCTTCCCTTACTGCACCTCCCTTTTGCGGGAAGCACTTGCTCGGGCTCTCTCTCGGTTACCAAAACTAGAGAGAACGACAACTTTGCAGAGCAACTGGTTGCACAGAGTTGTACTTTGAGAAGCCCCCAATACCCCTATATATATAGGCGGGTCATGGGACATGGTTCTCTGTCCCCGGAAATATGGGACTAAAGCAGGAATAGAAGGGTTCGAGATTTTCCACAAAAAACAATCAACTTGCAACCTGAACCGATTGGTTCAAAGTGAACTGGTTGGTTGGGGACCTGAACTAGTCGGTTGGAACACCAACCGATCGGCTGGGACCCATGAGCCGATCGGTTCACTTCTGAACCGGTCGGTTCGTGGTCCTAATCAGTTCCCGATTGACTTTCCTTCTTCTGTTTCTAATTGGTATCAAATACTAATCCTTGTTCCAATCAAATTGGGCAAGTGAAACGCAAGGAAAATTCTCACCGACCTGACTTTCCCAACTTGCTCAGTTGCACCAGTTGAACCGATCAGTTCAACACTTGAACCGCTCGTTTCACTCTGTAAATGAGCCGATCGGTTCAACACTTGAGCCGACCGGTTCAGCAACCTCAGCTGACCGGTTCAACACTTGAACCGATCGGTTGGGAGTGCAGATTGTGCAGAATCAGTCAATTGCGATGTCAATCAATCCGATACTCCAATCAACATGTCCAACACCTTGAACAGTATGATATTGAGCTATCAATCAATTGAGTGTTTAATTGAACTACTAAACTCCTTTAGTAATCAATCTAAACGTTGCTTGTGGATAAAACTCCTCTTCCAGGTTAAATCCTATGTGTGTGACCCTGCAGGTCCATTTCACGTTGGCAGTGAAAGTCCATAACACTTATGACTTCACAAGCAAAGAGCGGTGCCTAGTCACACATCAGTGCTACCCAAGTGAAAGTAGAAAGTTGGAGAACAACTTTCATCCTACAATTTGTGAATGGTGTTACAGCGAATGTATAATTCCTTTGTCACTGATATCCCGAATGAACTCAAGGCATGGAACAGTCATCCTGTCAACGTTCATTCACTTTCTTGATCTCAGAGTAGATTGAAGGAGATATATATGACATCAATATCACATACTGATTCACACATGCGTGCGCACGCCTATCTCAATCCTACTCATCAAGTGGCCATGGATATCAAACTCCCTTAGGAGGGACAAATCCCATATCTATCACTCACCCCTCAAAAGCCCCATGTGTCAAAGCCACCCAATCATCACCTTTATAACAACCCATTTTTCATGACTACATTTGATGATGTCAAAGTGTGCCCAATGACATGTGTTGAGTGTAGTGATTTCAGGTCAAAGAATCACACACACCACCATCACTGTGAGTAATGACTGTGACTACCAACCCATGGTTCCATGTGTCAAACTCACGGTGGGTCTGTCCGGTACACTTGTTCTCTAACAAGTACCTATATGTTTGGTTTGATATATCTATATCATGACTAATGAGATTCTGTCATCAACCAACACCACAATCTAGTCTTGTGTGTCATTGCTATCTATCTACCTTCCACAATGATATCCGACTAGGGACATAACTAGAATGTACAAACTCTTAGCATCCGTATGATCTCATCGTTCAGGTCATGAACCTGAAGGCATACGTCATTGAGTACTGTCATTCTCTAGACATTCAATCTGTTCTATCACTATCTCATATGACTGAATAGGAAGAATTGGAAGCTTGCCTTTGTGGTTTATCAAATCAATCTTAATGTATCCCACCAATCATCCCATGATTGGCTCTCAGGGCATACATACCAATAGACTCCCACTTGCACTGCGAGCCAATCACCCTTGAATCATATTCATAGTGATCTTCAAACATGTCCTACATGTTACTATGCTCTAGTGCCAACATAGTGAGTAATGGTAACACCTTGCCAAAGCCAGTGTAAATTGCATGTCTCTCATCTCTTCGTTGAACGTCACACGTATGAGATGGAGTTGCCGTAATATGTGATCTAGTATTCCTTTGCTAACCTTTAGCCACATTGCATGATCAAGGATTCCATTCTTGTCATCAATGAGTAGAATATCTATAAGTTCATCTCATGAACTTCCAGATCCATATAGTATCTACTACTGTTCTCTAACACATAGATACTCGACATTTCCTTTTAAATAGTTTTATTGGAACATTTCCAATTATCAACAAACTTTCACTTTTATACATCCTATGTATATTTTTTGATTAATTTTCTGTCCTTTCGGAAGTTCGCATCAATGTAACTCTTTACATCGAACTCTTCCTTATCTCCATAGAACTAGTACTTCACAAGTACTTATCAAGTTCTCATAGTATTCTAGTAACCCTTACTGGAAGTAGACAGACATCCACTCGTCATGTCCCACATACGAGTTAACAGGATGAGCACATCAAATTGTCAAGATGATGAATGCATTTTGTTCTTGCCTTGTCCATACATGCAAGATAATGGGATGATTACATACATGATAGATCCATATCTATTCTTAGTGTTCCCATTCTTCATAAGAATTGGACACTTGGCCTTGGGATACTAACTCCATGTAGCATGGATAAGTTTTCTCCCACTGAATCTGTGCATACTGACACTTCAGTACAGATTGCCAATGTATGCTCTCTCTTTTTAGGTCAAGAGGTTTTTTGAGAACTATCTCTATAGATCTCGATTCCTATCACATTGGAAACATCTCTATCTTCCTTAAAGATAATTTCCACTTTTGGATTTCCATTTTAGAACATTTCCATTTCACATCAATATGTGGAATGTGAACACGCTCCCACTAAATCACAGATCCCTTCTTTATCTTTGACATATCAGTCAAACCCTTTGACTATATTATCAAAGTAAAGATCCAATTCTGAGTTGCTTGTGCTCAATCAATCACATTGATTAGTCCATTGTAACTTATAGACTTCATTTGCATTAGTGGATTCATAAACCTTATAGGTTGTGTCACGTACACATTCTTGTTTTATTCCTCATAGGAATGTGGTTTTAGTATCCATATGCCAAATGTCTTAGTCATTAAGTTGCAATCAACAAGCATCATCCTTCTCAAAATGTTATCCATGTGTCTTAACACTTAAGACTCATTTGCACTTATGGATTTCATCCAATGAGTGCTACCATCAAGGTCACACCTTATGGTTCACATGGATGTCATTTAGGATGTAATGGTCATAAACCATAACTCAAAATTTGGTTCCTCACATTCATGTAGATAGTTGACTCATCACATGAACAACTTATCACATAGATAATTGAGGTGTATCTGTCAAGGATATAAGAACTCACAATCCTTGTGATTCTTAATGTCCTTTATTAGTGTGGGGTATTCTTTTATTAAGAAGAATTCAGTTATTTGATAATCATTCTCTAACTCCTTAGAGTATGATTCCTTCTTGATTTAGACATCATCATGCCTTAATCATGAGTTCACTATGATACACTATCATAATCACTCATAAGGATCTCAAACATTTGGTCCAAGTATTTCATTCATTGATCTCATCAAGGATTAACACTTTACCAAATTTGTACTTCATCTATGATAATCTTGGACACTTCAAGATATTCATATTGGTATTTCTCTAAATACCATTTGAAGTATTAGCATTTGTTCCAATAGGTATGTAAATACATCACATGTATTATACCTTATAGGACAATCATTCTCCCACTACCTTTAGTGAAGATTGATTAATCATGTACAAGAGATTCATGTCTCTTACTGGTTCTCTAACCAAAAGAGTCTAGATTTATCCATCACATGGAAACTAGAAATGAATTTCTCATGATTGATGCTAATTTGATTGTTTGAGTTATCTATAACTTTTAGGTATCATTTTATCTTATGCATATCAAATACCACAAGATAAACAAGGCATTGCCACAAAGATCATATCTTTAAGATTGAAACATCAACTTTATTAATTGACATCATTGTCATACAATATGGAGAAATAAAGTGTTTCTATCTATTGGCAATATATGAAATAGAAGTTCTCAACTCTATTTCGTGCCCTTTAGGCTGAAATAAACTGAAAGGTACTCCTATCTATGGGAGCAACACTTGCTCCAATGATGGGTACTTCTTTCTTGGTCCTTTCATAAAGGCCATCACTTCTTTGTGGATATTGCATAACATATATGACATATCCATATCTTGGTATCATATACCCCAGATAAAGAAGCGGTTTATTTCATGATACCTTAGGTGGAGATCTCCATCCCCTCCTGCATCTTCTTTTGTTCTTCCAGATATAGAGGTCAATCCCTCATACACCCTTTCCCCATGTGCCTTGAGGTTGAAGATGGCTTGGATTGCTGGCTAGCATCAGAACACTTCTTAGATTTGCCCTTGCCCTTGCCCTTAAGAATTACCTTTTCTTTGATCATATCAAATATTATGGTTTATCTTTCTTCATCTTTGCCTCTACTATACTCAACATGTCCAACAACTCTATCAATGCTTGTCAAAGTTGTTCATGTTGTAGCTTATCATGAATTGTATGATTCTCACAACATTTGCAGTATCATACCAATAGCCAACTCTTGGCTTAGAGGGAATCCTTCTTAGTCAGGTTTTCCACGTACCCAATCACATTGAGTGTGTGAATACCTTACTGGATCTCCTTCTGTCATGACATACTAGGACAGTGTCTTGGAGACATCATATGTCTCATGTTGTCTCTACAACTCATAGTTCAGAGAGCACAACATCAAGCACTCCTCATCAATGTCATCCTCGGTATACTTCCATAAGCATACTTTCAGCCATCGATGTGGTGGGATCGAGTTCATATGGTTCTGGGACTTGGAGCTTTCACTCTTTGAGAACACTTCTCATTATCCTAACCAATCGTGGAATTATTCCCATTTAATTTGTTGGTCTCAAAGATCGATCGCAAATAAAGTGATTTGTTGATTAACCATGTATTTTAATAAAAGGAAATATATGCAATTTTAGTCCAAAACTCTTTTTTTTACTTTTTTAATTGATTTGAAAAGTTGACGATAAAATTAGGCCTTTAATTAATTATCGCTCCCACTATTTTACTTCAAATTGATGGTCCTCACCATCAATTCGGAAGATTGCAGCGTACAACCTTCTAGTGGGCAAGATCCTGAAATCCTCTAAGTCATGAGTCATCTTTGGCTGATCGCCCACAACTTAGATCTCTCAGGTAGGCAACTCTTGCCAATTGCATCATATGCAATTCTTATTGAATGAACATGCACAACACCTTGCCATGAACATTCCTTGCCTCTGTGCTTAGACGCTCTAAGAATCACCAGTTAAGTCTAACCCAAAAGCCGACACCGTAAACATGCACCCTGCTTTGGCAGAACCTACATGTCTACCCTTCACACTTCCACAAGATAGATGGTGCACCATGCTTTGGCGTAACCTATGCTTGGTCGATCGAGCTTTTCATGTGTGCCGCTAATGGAAGGCATATAAGACTTAATATTTTAATGAGGGATTTGGTTTTTATATACATATACATATCCAATGACCACAATACATAGTACATATCATATACATGCTATGTCCCACAGAAAACATGCACAAACGATAAAAAGCGATGATTATGGCCATCCTAATGTGATTCCTCGAGCCAAGAGGAATCACGGTCATCTAGGTCAACATCACATGCAACCTGTACAAGATGAACATCTGTGCCTTGCCATCCGAGTTGATCAACTCATCACATAAATGATCTGTACTCTCCAACCGGTCGTCTGGGTGCCACCATCCGATCGGTTGGCTCCTCCAACCGATCGGTTCGCCTGGACGTCGTGCATCTCGTCATGTCCACCACCCGACCGTCTTTCTCCTCGATCGGTCATCAACCGATCAGTTCACTCCTTGAACCGACCGTCTGGAATGTCAACCGATCGGTTCACACCTTGAACCGATCATTTCAGATGTTGTCTTGATGTCCGCCGGTCTTCTACATAACAGGAAATAAAATCTATCCTATTATTACATTGATTAAAAGAAGAAACCTTGAGTTACATTTGGGGGGAGCAAAGGTAGGAAAGAATCTTGAATTATTTCGAGTTACATCAGGAATAAGAGAGGGAAGATCGGTGCTCAGACCGAGATGCAAGCAACCACAAATAACCACACACAGATAGGGGTTTATAGGCCATAATCATGCTACACACATCCACCACAAAACTCGTTTAAGGGCGACGCGTATCGAGTGCATTAATAATACATATCATATATGTAATTTGGGATTTGTGGATTTAGGATTGGACATGCATAGAGCCAATATTATTCGCATCGCATGCAATAAATAAAGGCGACAAACCAAAATCGATCATATCGATATTCCTAAAATATAGAATAGTTCACGTGGCTCTGATACCACTGTTGGGTTTTAGGGGAGGCAGAGAAGGCAGCGGAAACAAAAATTTTCTCCCCCAAACCCAGCACGAGGAAACGCGTCAACGTCTATATAATAGGAAATGATGGTTTGTGGAATCATACCTTGTCCCAAGGCTTGCTTGGCGACAATACCTCGCTCCTTGCGCGGTCTTCAACTCCGGTCTTAGACGGTGTCTGTGCAGCTCCTGGTCGTACCGGGACTGACGACTCCTCCTCCTACCGGACTATCGGATGACAGTTGTCCTCCTAAGCGGCAGTGTCCTCCCGCCTCTGTAGTAGTCCTCATGGACCACCTGGAACTCCACACTCCTTGTTCCACAAGGAAGTGGAAGGAGTCGCACCCTCCTGTTGACGTACTAGTCGCCAACACACTCTCCTACCTCCAGTTGCAACTGCAGTTGTCCTTCCCTTGCTGCACCTCCTTTTTGCGGGAAGCACTTGCTCGGGCTCTCTCTCGGTTACCAAAACCAGAAAGAATGACAACTTTGCAGAGCAACTGGTTGCACTGAGTTGTACTTTGAGAAGCCCCCAATACCCCTATATATAGGTGGGTCATGGGACTGGGTTCTCTGTCCCCGGCAATATGGGACTAAAGCAGGAATAGAAGGGTTCGAGATTTTCCACAAAAAACAATCAACTTGCAACCTGAACCGATCGGTTCACAAGTGAACCGGTCGGTTGGGGACCTAAACCGGTCGGTTGGAACACCAACCGATCGGTTGGGACCCATGAGCCGATCGGTTCACTTCTGAACCGATCGGTTCGTGGTCCTGATCAGTTCTCGATTGACTTTCCTTCTTTTGTTTCTAATTGGTATCGAATGCCAATCCTTGTTCCAATCAAATTGGGCAAGTGAAACACAAGGAAAATTCTCACCGACCTGACTTTCCCAACTTGCTCGGTTGCACTAGTTGAACCGATCAGTTCAACACTTGAACCGCTCGTTTCACTCTGTAAATGAGCCGATCGGTTCAACACTTGAGCCGACCGGTTCAGCAACCTCAGCTGACCGGTTCAACACTTGAACCGATCGGTTGGGAGTGCAAATTGTGCAGAATCAGTCAATTGCGATGTCAATCAATCCGATACTCCAATCAACATGTCCAACACCTTGAACAGTATGATATTGAGCTATCAATCAATTGAGTGTTTAATTGAACTACTAAACTCCTTTAGTAATCAATCTAAACGTTGCTTGTGGATAAAACTCCTCTTCCAGGTTAAATCCTATGAGTGTGACCCTGCAGGTCCATTTCACGTTGGCAGTGAAAGTCCATAACACTTATGACTTCACAAGCAAAGAGCGGTGCCTAGTCACACATCAGTTCCACCCAAGTGAAAGTAGAAAGTTGGAGAACAACTTTCATCCTACAATCCATGAATGGTGTTACAACGAATGTATAATTCCTTTGTCACTGATATCCCGAATGAACTCAAGGCTTAGAACAGTCATCCTGTCAATGTTCATTCACTTTCTTGATCTCAGAGTAGATTGAAGGAGATATGTATGACATCAATATCACATACTGATTCACACATGCGTGCACACGCCTATCTCAATCCTACTCATCAAGTGGCCATGGATATCAAACTCCCTTAGGAGGGACAAATCCCATATCTATCACTCACCCCTCAAAAGCCCCATGTGTCAAAGCCACCCAATCATCACCTTTATAACAACCCATGTTTCAGGACTGCGTTTGATGATGTCAAAGTGTGCCCAACGACATGTGTTGAGTGTAGTGATTTCAGGTCAAAGAATCACACTCACCACCATCACTGTGAGTACTGACTGTGACTACCATGTCATGGTTCCATGTGTCAAACTCATGGTGGGTCTGTCAGGTACACTTGTTCTCTAACAAGTACCTATATGTTTGGTTTGATATCTCTATATCATGACTAATGAGATTCTGTCATCAACCAACACCACAATCTAGTCTTGTGTGTCATTGCTATCTATCTACCTTCCACAATGACATCCGACTAGGGACATAACAAGAATGTACAAACTCTTAGCATCCGTATGATCTCATCGTTCAGGTCATGAACCTGAAGGCATACGTCATTGAGTACTTTCATTCTCTAGACATTCAATCTGTTCTATCACTATCTCATATGACTGAACAGGAAGAATTGGAAGCTTTCCTTTGTGGTTTATCAAATCAATCTTAATGTATCCCACCAATCATCCCATGATTGGCTCTCAGGGCATACATACCAATAATCGTGCAACCAGGGCTAGTGTTGTGTCGTACAACCTGATCCAAGAGTATGTATCGTGCATGCAAGGATACACTCACCTATCAACCATCCTCATCACCATATCATCTATGGCCATATCGGCCAAGACCATGGCGCCCAAGTTCATTTCGGCCAAGAGCAAACCCTAAATCCCCACAACCTCTTCATGAACCCCAAGGGATTCTACTGCCCTCCACCATGTCGCCCAAGACACCCTATCGTCCAGCTAGGGTTTGGGTCCACATATCGTCCAAGACTTAGCCCTTCAACTTGTGTCGTCCAAAGAACCATCCATGTTCAACACATGTATCAGCCTAGCTCTTAACTCTAGAACTATCCAAGCTATCAAACACCTATTCATGATGAGTAGCCGACCAAAAGGAGACATGTGATGGGCAAGGCAGATCGGTCAAAGGGTAATACACCTCCATATGGGGTATCGGCCAAGCACTTGAACCTGGTGTTTCCCCAAGCTAGGCACACCTACACACTTCCAACACTCTAGGGTGGATGCTATCGGGTAGCATGTGGGCATCACATGTTGGTCACCTACCATGGCGCCCAGGGGACAATCATCCAACTAAGGTAGGCACAACATATTGGTCAACACTAGGGCATCTATCTAGGGTTCATCACTCAAGCACCATATCGGGCAACAAGGTTAACACAACCCAACTAAGCATATCGTCCAAGACAAACCCTAGATGAGAGGTATCATGCAAAGTACCAAAAAGGGTATCGTGCAAGGGCACAAAAACTACATCAGTTTGGTCATCTTCAACCTCAAGACCAACATCATCAAACCCTAGAAGATCAAGAGAGTCAGCTCACCTCTCAAAAACCAAGAGAGAGGGGTTTCGCACAACCTCCATCACATATCAGGAAACACTCCATCCTCAACTAGATCATCAACAACCAAAGGCTCACCTCTCAAATCCATGGTGAGAGAAGGGTGTTGTCCAAGCAACTAGAGTATAGAATCACCTCTCAACAACCAAGTGAGAGGGGTTTTGCCTACACCACTAGAGCTCAAACTCACTTCTCACAACCAAAGAGAGAAAGGGGTATTGCCCCAAAGGAAACCCTAATCCATAGGTTTGGCCAACAAGGTCCAAGGTCATACAACTATCAAATTCATAACCACTAAGTCCAACAAGATTAAAGGTATAAACTAGAGCAAGAAACATATCCAACAAGATGCAAGGCCGGTCAAGATCATATATGAACATGCAACATAAAAAAGGTAGTATAGCTAGGGTTAGGAGTTATGTAACCCACCTCAAGCAAGCTCCTCAAGCTCCAAAGCTCCAAGCACTAAGATTTAAGCTCTTAGCTCCAAAGCACCCCACCTTTGGCCACCACAAGAAGAGAAGCAAAGCTCATAAACACTATGGCCAGAGAACAAGCAAGAAGGAGAAGAAGGTGCTAAGGAGAGAGAGGAGATGCTTACCAAGGAAGCAAGACCCTTTTAGGGTTCAACCACCACTTAGAGGAAGAAGAAGAAGAAACACTCCACCAAGGAGATCGACCACAAAACTTGCTCTACCAAGGGAAGGTGTATCAGCCACCAAAGGAAAAAGGAGCAACTAAAGGAACTAAAGAGCTAAAGAACTAAAGAGAGGGTTGTATATATACAAGAGGGTCTATGGGGCACCCATCTTGGTGTTGCTCCACATTTGCATGTCCAAGGCACCATTTGTCCAAAGCCATGCCACCTTGCTAAACCACATGATCATGTCATGCCACCAACTAACAAAGGATCGACCACTTGTCCAAGGTATGGTGACAAAAACAAGGCAAGGTCAAGGTGGTCACATGGGCGACACACCCCACTGGTTGACACACTCCTGGGCGACACAACCCTCTAGGCGACACAGAGCTTCAAGCTCTCCTAAGCACGATACAAACCCCCATCAAGGCAAAGCAAAGCAAGTCCCATAAAAGCTCATCAAGGCCTGAAACTACTCAAGCAACAAGCCCAACTCATCCTCTCAACCCTAGAGGATGCAAGGAGAGAGAAAACATCTCTCAAGGTGAAAAACATGCACATCAACCCAAAAACTTGGATAATTTGCAAATTGCACCTCCAACTTCAACAAGGCACAAACGAACCCTAATCACAACCTCAGGTGATTAGCAAGCATCTAAAGATAAGGTTTAGGCAAGGAAAACAGGGTAAACCCAAAACAAAGGTCACGGTCCTTACAATCTGGAATAAGGTAACTACCTAAAAAGTATAGGAGATATGCTCTAGTATACCTTATCCTCATTTGTCTTTGTTGTTCTTCATTTCCCAAGGTGAAATCCATCTCACTAAAGGTCTCACACAACCACCCAAGATGAATATTCCCCTTAGACATCCCATATGGTGTAGCTCCCAAGAAACTCTCACAAAGGTGAGGCCATGAAAAAAATTGCCCCTCATATGTGCCTAAAGGATATGCAACTATAACTGGTGGGCCATCAATCTTAAGACCTAAAAGAACTGTAATATCCTTAAGCGTGACACTCATCTCAAAACAAAAAAACCTAAAAGTGTTGCTAGACTTGTCCCACTGGTTAACTAGGGAAGTGATTAAATTGGGATCAAGATGGATAGGTTGTAGCTTGTGAACAAACCCAAAACCAGCCAAAGAAATATTTTGCAAAACACCCACGTCAGTAATAGGCCAAAGTGACAACATGCAGTAGTGTTGGGAGAGTCAGAATGATACTTCTCTAGGAGCCATATATATGAAAAATGCAAATATTGTATTAAATGAAAAGTGGAAACATTAGATTAAATGAAAATTGTAAACATTACATGGCTTGGAAAAAATGAAATGCAAACATTTCATGACTTGAAAAAATGGAAATGTAAACATTACATGACTTGAACAAACAGAAATAAGAACATTACATGACTTGAACAAATGGAAATGCAAACATTGCATGACTTGAACAAACTAAAATAAGAACATTACATGACATCACATTACATTTGGACAAGTGTGTCTAGTAAGGCCCCTTCTGCCACACTTATGACAATGATATGTATATTGATTTGGATCAACATCCATAGTTGAAGGCCTTCTATTTTTCTTTGGTCTTCCAGCGTTCCTTCATTTCCTAGGGGTTAATAAGGGAAAAATATCTCTAATTTCATCAAATGGAGGCCAATGCCTCTTCTCGACAATACCAATAAATTTATTTTTGTATGCATTCAAATAAAAATCATTTGTCAAATATGGGGTCATAAGTCCGTCACAGTTGTAATTGATAGTTCTCGCAGCTACCTAAACATAACAACATGGAAAATGTCATTTTTGTGGAAAACCACAACTACATTCACTAGTACTATTTGGATGCACTTTGACTTGAAATTTATACCCTTCCATGTCATCAACAAGTCATTCATCATTATTCATGTGGTGTGTTACTCTTAGTTTTTCTGCATCCTATTGTACATTAAAAAGCTTTTTATGAAGCCTCAGGGGCCATTTCTCTCCCGTCATTACACAACCATATGCTACATTACACCTCTCCAACTAAATTGTAACAGAGTGATAATATGTGCCAACAATTAGTGCCTATATTTGTAAACCCCTAACACCTTAAAAGACTCCATTTAACCCTTCAACATGATTGCTAGAAAATGACCCATACATGTAACCTCTGTCATATGTGAGAGATCATTGTACTAGATTTTGGTCTATCACATACTCCTTAACAGCTGGTTCTATGGTTTCTATATTAGCCATTAGACTATCAAATTCAAGTGTATTAGTAGTGGATCCCACCTTCCATGAAAGTTCCTTTAACTCCTATGACTTGAACTTTTTATGGAAGTTCTCACGAAGATGTCAAAGACAATACCGATGTTGAGCCCAGTTAAATTGTCTGAAGTGCTAGAAAAATGCCACTCATTTAATCAGAAATAATACACAGATTTGTATGTAATGGAATTATTGGAATACAAGTTTGTAGAGAACCAAAGAACCACTCCCATGAGTCCTAGTTTTCTGCCTCGACAACAACAAAAGCGAGTGGACATAGACCATTATCAGCATCTATGCCACATGTAATGAGAAGTGTGCCATAATATTTCCTGGTTAGAAATGTGCCATCAACAGTAAGAACATGCCTGCAATATACTCAATCCCTCACAGCTGGGCCGAATTCCCAAAACACCCTCTTGAATCTACAAGTGCCTTGAGTTTGAAGGGTATAATCATCCACAAGGTGGGAATATATAGTTCATAGAATATATTGTGATAGAGATATCAGGAACGAAAACAAATTATGATATGATGATTCCCAATATCCAAATATTTTACAGACAACCTTCCTCCTGGCTAGAAATGCCTTCTTGTATGATCCAAATATTTTACAGACAACCTTCCTCCTGGCTAGAAATGCCTTCTTGTATGATATTTGAAGGTTTAGTTCAACATTCACCTTGTCATGAATTTCTCACGTGGACATATCCGATGGTGACACTAGGATTGGCATTATCATATGAGCAATATAAGATGACATGCATTAGCGATGGTCTTGGTTCATAATAGTTAGTTGACAATTGTGGCTTGTACTATAATGTTTTATCTTCCACATGCCACCTGCTCTTTTGAACTGGCAAGCAGCCAAACTCCAAGGACATCGTTGGTCATGGATACAAACAAATTTGATAAATCAATTATTTGAGATATGTGTATCATATTGGACATCATTTTGTACCGACCATTTTTGAACTGTCTCAATCATAATAGCTTTAGATACAAATAAAGCACCCTCATAAATTTCAATGCTGGAAGGGTTTTAATTGAGGCGAACTTCCTGACAAAAATCTTCCACCCATTCATCATCTTGAAAATCTTCATAGTTAGTGTCAATGTGATTGTGTCGGGGCCATTCTTTATCAAATATGGATGGGACGAAACTCAATGTTGTTATGAAGTCAGGGAATGGATGTTGATACCCATCATCTGTTTCAGTCAACGAGTCACCATCCTGATCACTATTATCATCACCTTCCTGATCACTATTATCATCACCTTCTTGTTTAATATTTTGTTCTCCCTCCTCAACCTCAAGACCAATATTCTCAATAGTAGGATTTTGAGAGAATTCAGGTAGTTGATTCCATTCATCAGTTACATTACTATTCATTTGATGAAATTGATTCAATAGACTCATGTAACTAGAATGTTGGTGGAAATATGTTTTTTCAACAAACACATCAATATAGGCATTAGATGAAAGTGAAAACAAAGTTCTATATGTATCATCATCGTCAACTTATATGAGCATATGATCTTCTCCAGGGAAAAGAGAAGATATATTGATAGAGAAGTGACTGGGATTGATGTCAGTGTTGTATGGATACATGATTTTAGTTTGGATAGGATATTGATAAATGAAATATTTATGGGTCTAACAGATTGACTAGAATAAGACTCATCAAAGAGAATTTGACCATCATATCAAAGCTTGACCATTTGTGAACGTGAACTAGATGTCATGTTCCCATCATAGCAAAACAAATAAGCTTAATTGGAATAGTAATTTGGATTTTAGAACAATAAATTAACTTAATTAATATTTAGAACAATAATTCAAATTTTAGAACAATAATTTGGATTTTAGAACAATACTTCAGATTTTAGAACAATAATTCCAAATAATGTATTTTTAGAACAAGTAATTAATAATCTAGAACAGTAACACCATTTTTAGAAGAGTAATTAAGATTGTAAAACAATAATTTGGAATTTGGAATTAAATAATAAGAATAAAATTATTTAGAACTAAATAATAAGAATGCCATTTTCGTTGATAACATGTACTTCAAATGGCATTTTCTATAACATTGTTTTAATAATTTGAAATTAAATAGTAGCAATACAATTATTTCATTTTTAATATTACATAGTAATTTTTGGTTCAAAATTTTGAATATAAGAATGTAGTATAGAAAATACCTCAAGTGGCGAGATCTCCCTTATGAATCAAAATATCAAACCAGAGAGAAGAGAAGCAGAATCGTGGTCAGAGAGAGAAAGAAGATAAGGAGAATAGCATCAGAAATCGGTTCCAAGCTCCGTCGAAATTAGCTACAAGTAGAATCCCGACCAGAGAACTCTAGAACAATGGGGAGTAGAGAAGAAATGAAGAAATAGAGGAAATGTGTATGTTTAGGGGGGACTGATTTTGTCTCCTATTTATAGGAGAGAAATACGTCCCCATTGGGAACGTATTGCCCCCACGTGGCACCCTCCGCGAACCCATTGGGGGCAACGGTCGAGTGTTGTGTGACAACAATATGTCCCCAAGGGAGACACATTGCTCGGCTAGCCGTTGGGGTGTCTCAGTGCCCTACACATTGGTCCCACAGTAGGGCAATACGTCCTGACCCGAGACATATTGCTATGCGGGGAGACCAATGCGTCCAACTCGGAGACGCATTGCTCTCTCGCAGAGCAATACGTCCCGCGTCAGGACATATTGGCCCCACCGCAGGGCAATAAGTCCTGATCCGGAACGTATTACTCTGCCGCGGGGTAATGCGTCACCCGCTAGGACGTATTGCCCTCGGACATAGCAATACGTCTCCAATATGGACGTATTGCCATGTGAATGTGTCATTTTGGGAATTAAGACGAAGAAAGCAACATTTCGGTTTTTTTGGCCTAAATGCTGCTATCCTATGTGTAATTTATTAAAATATGTCACAGTTAGCCCAGTCGCTGCTAGTCAGGACATCCCTCGAACCTCAGGGACCATTAGGCTCCTGACTTCATGAATGTAGGACTAGTCCTATGAACGATAAAGTCTAGTTTGGCTGCTTATTTCTTAAATTCCAGTAATCTCGTACAGGACGTCGTTATTCTTTAGTAGCCGTAGGACGCGAGCGGCATTCCGCTCCTGGACTTCACGGTTAATGGATAGAAAAAACAGATGCTACCGCGCAGCAAACCGGGCGAAGGGCTGGCATTCATTTGCCAGTACCACCAATTACGACGTCACTGAAAAATCCGTCATTCGTTGTCATGAGTTTCACTAATAACGTGATGGAATGTCAATTATTATGCTAATTATCATGATTCCGGAAATCAGCGGCCAAACTAGACCTAAATCTTGTGACGAGTGTGATGTCCTACAGCATGGAAATCAAAGTGGCATGCCGGAGTTGCTTATGTGAGGGTGAAGGTGTCCAGTCACACCGTTCATCGCGCTATTCTGAATCCCGCCCATTTGTACGGGCAAATATCGATTGAACTGCAGATAAAGTGGCTAAAAATTAACAATCCTTTTACGTATAAATACCTGAAGTTGGGGGCCGAACGGCCCCCTAATGTCTCACATCGTTCGTATCCACAACATTGCTGAGTGTCGACCTAAGGGATTAAACTGCTTCCCCGTACATCATACCCGGAACATGATAGAATGCGGAAGAGAGTAGATCATATCCCTCCCACTTTGCATCCGAAGCCAAAAACATGTTTCCACGACAAAAGAATCAATCCGGCAACCGTACTGGTACTGACTAGGACAAGAGAAGAGACGACTTTATTCTCTAGAGAAACATGTTTTTGCGAAAAAAAATACAGGACTTCATTTTGTCTACATATTCAACCAAAAAAAGATCTGACAGCTACACGAATCTATAAAACAGGCGACAGACAAAATAATGAGTAAATCCAAATACTTGCGTACGGCAGTAGACTGGAAAACATGTTCACGCACATGCGCGCATGAGCAAAATGGCAGTGGTGTGATTCTCCTCTTTTCTGTGGCAATGCATGGAGACGACACGTCGATATGGTATACGTACGGTGCAGTCGTCTCCGAAGCTTGCATTCTTTTAAAAGCTTCGTTGCCACCGAGAATTCATGGACCTGCACTACTCATTCAAAATTGTGGAGTTTGCAGGATCCAGTTCAGGTAATCTCTAAGCTAGCTACAGTCTTGAGTTCGTACATCAGATGCGTGCATATACACATGCTAGAAAACCTTGGACAGTTCGACTAGATTTGATGTCGTACTCAATCCCATCTAGCTACCACCACATATCCATGTTCTTTCCTCTAGGTCGGAGGATACCCTCCACAACCACATAAAACCATGTACTATTTTTCATCTAGAGGCATGCATATTACAAAATGGGGTAATGTATGCGTAATCATGCGTCACACTAACTACGTATGGATATTAATTGGGTGGGTGCATATTATGCATCCTAAAAGAGCTTTATGTAGTATTTTTTGTATTTTAATTTTTCCTATTTTAAATTTATATTTTTTTATTATACATCAATTACGTAGTTTTATATCTCATCATTTAATATTATGTAGTTTGCGAGTTTATCTCATAAAAATAATTTCTATGTAGTTTAATATCCCATCATTTTAGGTGTTTAATTGAAAAAAAAACATTTATGTATTTTAACATCCCATAATTTAATATTTTATTTCTTTCCTTTTTTAATTTGTTAAATTGCCTTATGAACTTTTGTCTTGTATAGTTTAGTGTCGTTGTAAAATCACCAACAACATTATCCATTTTATATCTTAGTCACCCTTCAAAGCAACCCCATTAACGTTATGTTAAAGATGTACAATGGTATTTGAAGAAGACATGCCAATGTGATGGCAACGTGTGAGATGTACCGACGCATCTAAGATGATCCTTCTCTTTAAAAAGAGTCATCTATTCACCTTTGGGAGACTATGTATAAGACTCCTGACCTAACTTCATGGTTAAACATGCTTAATTAACTTAATTGGATGCCGAAAACTTTAATCAAACCATAACATGTGCTTTGATATCTTGTGACAGAGCTAAGTTTCAAGTTTGTCCAATTTGGGCACTATTTGAGCTAGTTTTGTTGTATATGTGTTTATTTTGGGCTTTTATGTAATTTATCTATATCTAGGGTTTTCTTACAATTTTTCACATACTTATTGTGCCCCACATGTTTTCATATCATGTTTGATGTAGTTGAACCTTGGAGTGACTTGTTGTACCTTTGGTTTTGTGGTGATATCTACATAGGGTTGAGATTAGGGCTTCCCCTCCTAGATGGCCTACCCTTATGTGTTGGGATTTGATGGTTTTCCTTGTGTGTTGGGATCTGATCATGGTCTCTTGGTATGTGAGGATCGATGGTTTTCTCTCTTGGAGCTCCCTGCATCGATAATTCACCAAGTGAAGTGCTTAACCAATGGTGATGTCAGGGTTTCCACCCTTGTGACCAAGGATGCCAAAATATGATGGTTCCCTTACCGACTAAGGTCAATGGCTCCTCTAGGGCCAACATTCAATGGTATTCCTGGATACCACACTCACTGGACAACCCCTGGTTGCATGACGCGATGTTCTTTGATCGTGGGTACATGGCCAGTATGGATAGACACCTCTTCCTTCCTCTCTCCCTCACCCTAAGCCTTATATACCTCCCTCCTTCCATGAAAACGAGTTCTTTACACACCTACCTCAGCCTCCCTGTCTTACATGTTGCTTGGAGCTCGTCCCTATTGCTAGGTGGAGAAGAAGGAGCCCAAGGTAGAAGAATCTTGACCGAACTTGCTTGCATGTGCACCTAGGGTTCATATCTACCCTCTCTTCAAGCTAGTGGAGCTTCCTTTTCTTGTTGTTGACCTAAGAAAGTAAGTTCTTCCTTCTTTCCCTCATTTTCCTTGTTGTCCCACCATACTCTTTCTTTTTCTTGGTCGGATCCATGGCGGAACATGTGCTAAAGTTTGAGAAACACCTTCTTCTTGCTTCCTTGACTTAGGGTTTACTTGTTCTTGGAGAAGGAGATAGTTTGGACAAGTGGAGTGCTCAAGCTAGGGTTTTATTCTCTCTCCCTTCGAGCTATCTTGCTGCTTGGACCTTCTTCATCTTCTTTAAGGTGAGTTATATAACTTTTCCCCACATTTATTGCTTACTCATACCTTGTTATGCATAGATCTTGCTTTAAAATGTAGTTCTAAGTAGAAAGGTTACACCTTTGCCTATGTTTGTGCTTATATTGTAGCTCTTGAGTACATAATCTTCCTAGATGCACTCTTATCTATGTGCACGTTTCTTCCTTGGACATGGGTGCTCTAGACCTTGCATGTGTATGGAAGTCGATGGTTTTCATTCCTTGCACTCAGGGTTTCCTATGGGGTGCTAAACAATGGTTTTTCCTTGGGTTATATGTATTGTTTTCTACCTTGATCATGATCTAATGATTGGGCTCCTTGTTCCAATCGATGGTGGTTACTTAGTTGCTATTTTGGACCTTATTTGGTGCTTCAAACCTATGGCTATGTTCCCTTCACAACTGATGGCTTGGTTCTCTCTCAAGTGGCTTAAACGATGGTCTTAAGTCCTACCAAATGATGAGTTCTATGGTCTCTCAAACAAGGGTTTTTCTAATATGTTTTCTCACCTAGTGATGACAATCGATGGTCACACTCAGTCAATACTTGATGGTCACACTAAATCAAGACTAGATGACTTCACTGGTCAAGATTTGATGGTTATACTGGTCCTTTGGTTGATGGTCCTCAACCAATGGGTTCCCCGATTTCAAGATCGACGATACTCCTAGTGTCAACTTCCGATGGTGGCACTATTGTCCACAACTGATGGGATGTCTAATGTCCAAAACTGATGGTAGATCTAGTTTAACATTTGATGTCTTTCCTTGGTATATGATATAGTGGTTTTTACTATCCTAATTCGATGGTGGTTCTATTATTTACATTCGATGGTTTTACCTATGTGACATATGATGGTTTTACCTATGTGACATCTGATGGTTTTGGTTGATGGCACAATCTGATGGTTATGATTGTGATTGGTCTTAGTGTGTGATCCAATGGGATGTTGGGTGTAGATGTGTATGTTACCTAAGTGAGAATACTATCAATTGGTTATCCTCAAATGCAGAATTGTGACATCAACTTAATCCTCTTTGCTGAACCTAACCCTAATACAAATAGATGATGGTGGTTAATCATACTTAGCTTTCTTATATGATTAGTATGATCAAGGAACACTCTCTTAGTGATGTTGTAACCCTAATATGCTATCATATGAACATCATAGCTATTTAATATAATGTTATGTTGAATCTATGTATCACAAGTGCAATGATGGTTTGTTGAGCCTTTTTATAAGGTATGAAAAAATAATGATGTTATTGCAGGGAATGATGTGATGGTCTTAATGACCCTTGGGCATGTTTTGAGCCCATATGGAGGTGCAACCCTCTTCATTATGTGACAAGGATTGGTATCATGTGATGTTGTAACAAGGAATGTATCTCATATCTTATGAAGTTGTAAAGTACCCATGTCTTTGTAGTAATCTTTTAGGGTTTGCTTGTAACTTGATTGATACGGTTAAAAGATATCCAATTGACATTGACTAATCAAGTGGAACCCTAATCATGTAGTGCCATGTGCCACAAAGCCATTTTGGTGTTAGGACTTACTAGATGGGGAAACATGTATTCCTTAATAGAAGCCCAGAGTCGTATACAGTTGAGTTATAGATGTGGTCATACCTCGATAGGAGAACGACAGTGGTTGTATCTCAGATATATATACATATGTGATGTGCTTGAGGATAAATGTAGTTGTACCTCTAATGATAGGGTTTCACTAGTAAAAATTGGGCCATTATTCACGAGTGAGTCCTGTCACAAACCCCTCTCTACAGGCCCTCACAAATAGGGACGGTTGTGAGTCTGGCCCTCACAAATGGTCCGTGAAGAGAACTCACGTGACAAATACCAGTGGCCCTCACGAATACAATTGTCATGGACCAACTGACCCTCAAGAATGTTATATTGAGGGACTATTTAGCCTTCATAAATACATTTTTGAGGGACTATTTAGCCTTCATAAAAACATTATTGAGGGCATGTTTAGTTCTCATAAATACATTTTTGAGGGACTTGATGGTCCTGTAGAATATATTTTTGAAGGGCTAATTCCTTCATTAATATTATTTTTGAGGGACTATGTGGTCGTCATCAATGCAATTTTGATGGTCAATCTGGATCTCAACACTACATTTTTTAGGGACTAAAGACCTTCATCAATATATTTATGAGGGACTATAGTAAATGATTTGGTTATTGATTATTGAGTGATTTATTGAATGTTAATTAATTGTTACTATAGTGGATGTCAAATTTTAAATGTAAACTTTGTGTATATAACCTCAAGAAATATTTTTATAATATTCACATGATATCATAAGAAGATTCAACACTGAAATGACACATAAAAATGTTAAATCACCTCAAAACCAATTTCTATTATTGAAGAAAAATATTATCCATACATTGTGTGCTCAAAGTTGATATAAATAAAGAATACATATGGTTCTAAAATTTGAGATTGATGACAATCAACATATCATGCTAGAAACTCTTAATATCTATAATGTCTCCATATTCCTTCAAATGGTGTGGTGCTCTTCATCAATGTCAGGCCTCATATGGTTAGGTACTTGAGTATTTTTCTCCTAAAAATGACAAATCATTATATTAATAGAATTTAAAGTTTATACATAAATCATAGTACAACAAACAACTTACCCTTATATTCTGATTCTGTTCTACTCCAAGGTGCATTGTCGGTCGAAATCCATCATTAAAAGTAATTTTACCCTATCAATATAAATACAAAAAAGAATCAGAGTGAGTGCGAAGTAGAGATAAATGTAAGTGAAGCAACATAGCAGCAACATGCACCCGTAAATTAAAATTATGATTGAACTCTGTAAATAGTACATAATTATAAAAAACTCAGTGGGTTATATGCACCTTTTTTATGGACTCAAAAAGGTATTGAACAATATATTCAACCAATCATCTCCTATTACAACTAAATGACCAAATCATAACAACAACATTGGATATGAAGAGCGACTATCCTGATATTTTGATTGCGGATGAAGCAGTATAGAACTTGAAAAGACAGTGGAAGTATTCTGTAATAGTTAAGCTCTTAGGAAAAGACATTGGATTCATGACAATGGCTGATATACTTCACTTACTATGGAGGCCTACGAGGTGAGAAAGATTGTATGAACTGGACCGACATTACTATGTTGTCCAGATCTCGAGAAAATCTGATTATGAGAACACGATCACTGGAGGCCTTTGGGTGTTATTCGGAAGTTGTCTTATGGTGTGGAAGTGGAACTTGATGTTCCAGCCATCCGATGAGTTACCAGATCACATTGTAACTTGGGTCAGAATCTTGAACCTCCCCCTTCATCTATACGACCCAACATTCATTGAGACAGTTGGAACAACTCTATGAAGACTGATAAAAGTGGACACCCACATGGAAGTGAGAACTCACAGTAAATTTGTGAGGATAGCTATTGAGATCAACACTTCAACACTGATCCAGCAGCCATCATCGTAAATGGTTGTGAGTATAAACTAGGTTACGAGGTGCTGCTAAACTTATGCCTTGACTGTGGACGCTTGGGTCACCTGGTAGCTGATTGTAAAAATGTCCAAGCTTCAAATGTGTGAACGGTTCCTCTCTAAAATCAGAATAAACTTTCAAAAAGAGTATATATACCAACGCAAAGTAAACTACTATTTTATCGTAAGTTCATCATTATGCATTGAGAATCTTCCTATATCATTTGTATTGTAATCAATGAAGAGGCCCAACAATGTGTTTTTTATCATGAAAAGCTCATTGATCCGATCTACCTGCTTAGCCAAGAGAAAGAGAGTACGGATTAGGGAAAAGTCACAGGGAACATGAGGAAGAAGATCCTAATAGCTGATGGACACCTCAGACAAAGAAGGCTGCCCCAGGGCGCAAGGCGGGCACACCCAGGAAGAAGGGCATGTATGTGAAGGTCTTATAAGGCTGGCATGCAGTTCCTCATCGGTAGGATATGCCGACACCTGAAAAATGGGTGCTACACCCATAGGGTCAGAAAGCAGGGCATGTCTTCATCGCCGCCATCCTAAAGGACCTTGCAGCTGAGGATCTGGGGCTAGTAGAAAACCCTGCCAAGGACAACAAGAAGACTCACATCATCCCATGACTCCGTCTCCTTTCCATCTGCAATGACGAAAAGCTCAGAAAATTATTGGATGTTGTGACCATCCTGTATGAAGCTTTCCTCCCCCAACTTCAGTCCGTGACTGCTTCCCAGGAAATGTGGCAAGGCCAAGGAGGGTGTGACCACTCTGAAATCACTGGCTAAGGGCAAGTCACCCAATAAGGCATAAATTGCTGGAGCAAATGACAAATAGAAGTAGGTTTCTGATTTTAAGGTTTGATCAATGTTGAGGTCATCTACAAGATAGCAGCATGTGTTAATCTACTGATTGCATACTTTTGTCACAATGATTAAGTGTGCTTTTTAACAAGATTCATGTTTCTCTCATCTTTCCGGACTGAACTAAAGTGAGGTTGACAACCAACAGGAACCAAATGACGCCTTTGATGCTAAGGTTACTGCTTCCGCTCAATGATCAAAATAGGAACCTACTGGTCTCATAACACTAGAAGAAAATGTAATGTCTATTAGGGAAAATATCAAATACCCACCTTACCTACTGGTCTCATATATCTCCATCAATTATCAAGAGGATCTCTCTCCTTGAGGGATAATTTACAGTTCCATCCTTAGATTTTGAAGCGTCAATGCCCAGAAGTATTTTAGCTTGCCTAAACCTTTAAGTTGGAATTGCCCCCTAAAGAAAGACTGTTACTGATAATTACTAGTAATAACAATATCATTCACATAATAAGAATGATATAACTAGATGAACCATTCATGTAGAAACATAATGACCCACATTGTATCTCTAATGATGAAAATCAGCAATAATGTGACTGAATCTACCATATAAAGCTCAAGGAGACTGTTGCAGACTATGTAAGGATCTGCAGAAACTATAGACCATAGTAGATTTCACAAATGTCTACCTAATAATATACAAACATCCAAAAGTTGACTGCCTATCTTTCGTCCCACCCAATGTTTAATGTTCTGTTGGAACAAGTGAAATTTTGCCAAAAGTTTCAGTATCAATCGCAATCGGATACAAAAGCGGACTATCAGAACGCATTGGTCATCGATTTTTTTACTATATAATGTATTGTGTACTACGTAGAGCATGAGGATCCCCCCATATCCAATATGAAATCTAAATGCATATGTGATTAGATCTAATGTTGTTAGTCAGTTGATGTATGTATAAAGGAACCCCCCCTAAGAGAACAAGGTCTGTTTCTAGGCCATAAACTGTGGATATATATTTGAAATCAATGAAGTGCATTTGATCTCATTTTGAGACGTTTAAGAGTTTTTTTTTAAATCTCATTAGGCCCATACGTTCGTTGTGGGTTAGGGCGGGGACAAAGGGTGACCTCTGCAGGTTCTAATTCTGGCATTAGGATATTTTATCTGTTGAATATTGTGAACAGGTAACATAGTTTAGGTTGCACCAGATGTTTTATTTTACTTGTTTTTGAGAGAGCATTGAGGGAGTTATTTTTGTGAGTCTTGAGGGGTGTGGGGGTGGTTGGCTGTCTGATTTTCTCCTTCTGTATACAGTCTATGTTTATTGCTAATGAACTTGAACCTTTTAGTTCTTCAAAATCTCAGTTTGCTATATATATCTAGATAATGATGCTAACATGGTCCTTGAATTGTGTTCTTACAGGGTTGCCTACTTGCAAGACCCTTGAATTTGCTGGATTAATGGTTGAAGGAACACATTTAACATTCATTGTAGATTATGTTGGGGGGTAAGCTAATTGTTTTAGATCCTATTGCATTTTCTGCACTGTTGTAGTAATTCTTCTACATGTTACCTCTCAGAGAAAAAAGAAACTACACTCAAGAGTGGTATAGGGTCCGAAGTAGTGGGTTGAAATAGATATTAAGCAACAATGGTTAGCCCTGTGCATTGAAAATATTCTTCCTTTTTAAAATTGTATGTTAACTCATTTCTCGTGATTTCAACAGACTATCTAGATCTTTCTCTTAAGGATGTTGGTAAACGTATTAAGCTTGTCTATACACCAATTCACAGTGACAGATTCAAGGGGTCTCCAAAGGGTGTTGTTTCTTCTGTTATTGCTCCAGGTACAATTTTGTATGTATATAGATAAAATTATAGTAAAGTCACGGTTATACATAGGACAAGATAACAGTTAAGCATATAGCAGAGTCAATATGTCTTGGCCTCTTGGGAATTTATCTGGATGCATGTTCTTCATAACTGGTTGTTCTATGTTGCAGGGTCAAAAGCCCTCTATGTTGCAGGGTCAATAACTCCTACCTTACTAATTTTATCTATGCTAATCCTAACATCACAATTAGGAACCTGCTCTGAAAACACCTTGAAAACACAGGACCAACCAATATGTCGTGGATAGCCATGGGATATTTCAGTACTATGCTCTCTCCGGGTGAGAAAGTAGGCAGCAATTACTTCAACTACAATGAGGCTAGCCTCTTTGAATCTACTTTGCTCAATGATGGCCTATATGGCATGGGTTTTGAAGGAATGAAGTTCACCTATAAGAAAGACCTTCTACATGAACGTATTGACATAGTAGTTGCAAACACATAATTTTTGAGTATGGTACAATCTTATGAAAGTGTTCCATCTCCCCCGCATAAAATATGATCACTACCCTCTATTACTAAGGCTTGTAAAAAAGAGCGCACCAAATATGTCTTCCGAACGAAAGCCTCGTGGTGCCTTAATAAGGAGTTCCAGCAGGTGTTGCAACAGAATTGGAACTAACAACAAGGTTTTACAGAGGCTTTTAGTGAAAATGAATTGA
Organism: Alisma plantago-aquatica; assembly: GCA_963693085.1. NCBI lineage: Eukaryota > Viridiplantae > Streptophyta > Magnoliopsida > Alismatales > Alismataceae > Alisma > Alisma plantago-aquatica. The sequence goes on from OY856409.1 coordinate 475,417,847, forward strand.
ATGTCTACAGTGTGTCCTTTTTACAGGTCAATTCCCAACTCATTAGCAATAGCCCGGAGTAAATAAGTGTTAATCAAGAACCTGCATCAAAAGCTAGAACTAGAATATAAAACTAATATTAAGTACAAGAGAGGAAATATAATATTGAATACCTCATTTAAACACTGAGTTCTTGGTGTGAAAGACACCGATGACAATGTGCTTTGTATGTTCTGCATTTGAGGATGACTTTGTTGATTATTACCAAAAGTAGGGAACCGAATTTCAACTGTAGCCTTTAATAAAGTGTACATGTTAATATTCTTATGTGTATGAATATTGAAAATAATCTATAGCTGTTATGAGGTACTTGTGGATGAAAGATTACTGGATGTCCATTACTAGCACTTTGCATGGGAGCCATGAATCCAAAAGAACTACTTTCAACCCCTTGTGTGGAAATCCTGCTTACTCCATTCTCCCTTGAATTGCCTTGTGTGGAAAGCCTGCCTACTCCAGTCTCCCTTGAATTACCTTGTCTAGAAAGTTTGCCTAAGCCATCCCCGCTTGAAATATTCTGCCTGGGAAACATGCCTACATATGTACCACCACTTGTATTGTTTGGCATGTGAAAAGAACCCACACCTGACCTATTTGTGCCACTTTGCATGTGTAAGACACTTGCAGTAGTCTGATTGGGGTATTCAGCTGAACACTCAGCATTAATACCGCCATCCTATAACAAATAGATCAACAATGTCAAAAAAAATTATATATTACATTGGCATAGAGAACTGACTCTAAGTTACCTGTGATTGTTTATACCAAGTCATTATTTGGGAGACAGAGTTCTTCAATCCATTTACTGTTTCTTCAAGTTCCTTAAGTTTTTCCTGAAATAGAAAACAAATTACAAACATCGATCTAATAGAATAGTTGCAACTAATAGTTCAAGTTTAGTTTTAATACAACATACATCCTTTGCATTGCTGTCCTCAAGAAGCATTTCATATCTTATACGAGCAGCTTTTCCCTTATGTCCTGTCTCTTTGTGCCCAATCCCAACACCACAGATCCTCACCTTTTTGGAAGGATCTAAACCTTGCAAATAAGCTTCACGTGTTAGATTATCAACATGTCTAGGATCTAATTCTTCTTGGTCTGCTACTTGGTTTTCCACAATATTAGAGATTTCAAGCTATAATTATAAAGCATCATAAAAGGAAAGCTTAAATTGAGATATTTGAGCATATGTAGCTTTGTAGACATGATAGGAATTAAAATATCCATTTTCTAACCACTTGTGGGATTTTGTCATAAACTTTTTCCAAAAATTTGTTAAGAGGCACAACAGGTTGTTATTCACTGACCTACACATGATAGATAACATATTCACTATCCATGTTATATTTTTCAACTCATTCTAAGAAAGACAAATGTCCATTATTAAGACCATTTCTGCCCGGTAGCAACTCCATGGCTTTGATCCTGTGGTATGATCCATTACTTTTTTTTCTCTGTTTGCCTTGTTGATCTCGGAAATTTTCTAAACCATAAGAAACATATAATTAAAAAAAGTAGATAGGTATAAATGCAAGTTTTATAAAACCATTATACCTTGGACTTCTCGGTTCCCCATTCTTTAACAAGATTTTTAAATTGGTCCATATCTATGGAAGCATTTTTCTCAACTTTCTTCATCATCAATTCTGGTTCAATCTTATACTTTTCATAGTAATCTTTCTTTACACGTGCCCTCCACACTGATATCCCTTTGCTAATATGTTCATAAATGTGATTCCATGCATTTGGAAGACTGCCTAAATCGAAGTATTTCTAAAAACATACAAAATATTACTTTGGATATAACAATCATACAATTTGTTAGTCTTTTTATGAAAAAGATTACCTCAATAAATGATTTTCTATCTGCAAAAGCTTGTTGTGGTTGTTCACCCACTTCAAGTCTAGATGCCATATGTGTGGTTTCCTTGCTAGCATATGACAATAATGATTCAATTTGGCACCATTATCACCAATAGCATTTCCTACAGAATCCCATTGGACCTTGTGATGTGGCTCCGCTTGCTTAGGAAGTAGGCTTTGCTCACTTGTAGGCCCACGGCCATACTTCCTATTCTCTTGTTCATCCTCAACATTTTCTTCAATTGTTACATCATTTTCAACATTGTTGGATAAAAGAGTAGGTTCATCCTCAAAATTTTCTTCAATTGTGGAGGGAGGGACAACAGAAGGTTCAATGGGTGTGATGTTACAACTAGATCTAGTGATTCTTCTTCTTGCCATCCTTCATATGACAAGAAAAAAAAAATAGATTAGTAGTGCAGAATAATCTTTTACAAAAGTAGTAGCTGCATTTGAAAAAAAAAATCATCGAAAACCAACACATAAAACATGAAACGATCAACCATACTAGTACAGGAGAGATAATATGTACTTAGACTAAAAGACACATAGAAGCATTTCCTTTTAAAATATGTGTGTGTGTAATCTCAACTAAATCTGCATTTTAAGCAATAAACGTAAAAAGAACTACCTGATGAATAATCTCTGTGGTTATCAGGCTTAGCAAAGAAAATGGTGGAATCAGTATGTTGTTACTGCATATGCATATGTTTATGTCCTTTTTGTCCCCTTTCTTGGTCAACAAAGTGTATATGCCATATAGTAACTAATTGCAAAAAAAAGCAATAGAACATACTAATAATACATCAAAAAACATTCCTTATTCTGGATGTGCAAACAAAACTAAATAATTTGATGAAAATACAGAGATTAATGAACTAAAAATCAGCCCCATCATACTTTTTTTTAGTTCTATCAACAAAAGATCCCTCGGTGTCACTCCTCGTCCAAGACACATCATTAGTTACACCACCATTAATAGCTTGAAATTGTATACCAGTCAAACAATTCTCAATAAGAGGTACTTCAAAATAATCTTTAGGAGGATGCTTTAGCACTATGCACCAATCATGAGCATTAGGATCCTTCACATAAAAACATTGCAATGCTTGAGAAGCTAGGATAAAGGGTTCCTCTTTTTTTTTTATCCTTGAAGTGTTGATTTGTGTGAACCCATATTCATCAATTCGCAACCCGTTAGAAGTGCTTTCATCATACCAAGAACATCTAAACAGTGGAACTTTGATTCCTGGACCATAAGTTAGCTCAATAACCTCCTCTAAGTAGCCATAGTATGTGACTTGAGCATTAATAGGATTTCTATCTCTACCACTTGAATAACTTGAAGTGTCTGCACACAAGTACACTCCACTATTTTGTGTAGTACATGTAGTTTCAATATGCTTTGAACGGAAATGATATCCATTGACCGAAAAGCCTTCATAAGACATTCCCTCAGCACAAGGATCTTGGGATACCCATCTCAACTCCTCGCTGATACTATTCGGCCTAATCTCTCACATTTGCATAACCTTCATTATAAAAGTAGAACATTACTATAATCTACACTAATTTGAACATTTAGATTGACAACAAATATTTATCTTTGAGACTTACATGCTCTTTCAACCACTTAGAAAACTCTTTTGCATGTTTTGTTTCTAGAGTCTGTGGGGCAATGTTGGGTTCCATATCTTGAAGAACAAACATGTGTTCACTGCTTTATAAGAAGTGTCTAAATTAATGTACAACAAATATAACATAGTTTAGCAATAATTATATGACATAAATCTTACCTTCTGTAAACATCCAATTCCTCTTTATTGAAAAGGACATAGCGATGGGCTTGTTCCAAAGTGTGGATGTCAAAATTCCTTGACACTCCAACTCTAATTGGAGATCCATCAACATTATGAGTGTTGTTGAGTTTTGTCTCAAAATTTGGCAAGTACCTAGCACAAAATGTCAAACTTTCTTTAGCTAAATATCCACTAGTAATAGAAACCAACGGGTTTAGCTTTGTTTTTGACATACTTCTTCAATTTCTTCAAGTATCTCTCTATTGGGTACATCCACCTAGTTCGAACAGATCCAGCAAGCCTGGCTTCATAAGATAAATGAATGGGCAAATGCATCATGATGGTGAAGAAAGAAGGAGGGAAGATTCTCTCCAACTGGAAAAGAGTGACAGCAATTTCTTGTTCCAATTCTTTGAATTCCTCCACATCAATAATGTTAGAGCAAAGCTTGTTGAAAAATGAGCACAAATTAGCAATAGGCTTGTACACATCTAAACTTATGCAATGTCTCAAGGAAATGGGTAGAAGTTGATGCATAAGAACATGGCAATCATGACTTTTCATCCCAATAAGTTTTCTATCAGATTTGCTAACACACCTAGATATGTTAGAAGAATAGCCATCATGAACTTTTAGCTTTTCTAACATAGATAGGAACTTATCTTTCTGTGCATTAGTCATGGTGTAAGATGCTGGAGGCAAGTAATATTGGTCACCTGCATCTACCAGCCATAAATCTCTTCGAATGCACATTTTCTTCATATCTTGATGAGCTTGTAAGTTGTCTTTGCTTTTCTTAGAATCGCCCAATAATGTGTTTAAAATGTTCTCACACATATTCTTTTCTATGTGAATCACGTCTAGATTGTGTCTAACAGATAAATACTTCCAATAAGGTAGCTAAAAAAATATGCTTATCTTATTCCAACCAGGAGGAAATGGTGGAATTTGATCTCCATGCCTCTTGCGCTTATTTGTTTTTCCAAATGTGATATTTTCATATCCGTCAAATTGCCTCGGTATATCTTCTCCAGATAGTGGCTTAGGTGGAAGGTGAAAATCTTTTTTGCCATCAAAATTTTTCCTATCACGTCTATATGGATGATTCATTAGAAGAAAACGTCGATGGAAACCATAACATTGCTTTTTCCCAAACTTCAACCATTTTGATACAGTCTCCACATTACAACAAGGACATCCCAAATCTTTCTTACCTTTAGTGCTCCAACCAGATAAGTCACCATATGCTGGAAAATCGTTAATGGTCCATAAAATCATTGCCCGCATAGTGAAATTCCTTTTGCTATATGCATCATAAACTTTGACTCCAAGCTCCCAAAGTAGTTACAGCTCCTCAATTAATGGCTCCAAGTATACATCAAGGTCATTGCCAACCATATGTGGACCTGGAATTAATAGGGACACCATAATAAATTGTTCTTTCATAAGAAGCCACGACGGAAGATTGAGAGGTGTCACCAACACAGGCCATATGCTATGTGATGCACTCGTATTGCCAAATGCATTAAAACCATCAGTTGCTAATGCCAGTCTAATATTGCGTGGTTCAGCAGCAAAGTCTGGATACCTAGCATCAATAGACAACCATTCTGGTGTGTCTAAAGGATGATGAATACGACCATCCTTTCCTTTTCCTTCAGATGGCCAAATCATATCTTTAGCAACAGATGAAGACATATACAACCTCTCTAATCGAGGTATCAAAGGGAAGTGATACATAACCTTAGCAGCTACCTTCTTCCCCTTTTTTTGTATTGCTTTTCGTTCCATCTTGAAGCACCACAAGTATCACAATTTTCTTTTGAAGCTACATCTTTGTGAAAAAGCGTGCAATTATTTGTACATACATCTATAGTAGAATGATCAAGTTGTAAATCCTTCACGATCGCATTTGCTTCATAGTACGTCTCTGGGAATAGACAATTTTCTTCGGAAAATCCTGAAATAATCAACTGTAACAACTTCGTGAAAGAATCGTTGGACCATCCAGATTCCTCCTTCAGATATAGCAAGACAACCAAATAGGATAGCTTAGAATGACTTGTGCAACCTCTATAGAGTGGTTGATCAGCCTCTTTTAGTAGCTTGTAAAATCTTTGTGCATCTACATTTGCAGGTTCCTCTGTAGCTTCAGTAGAATTATCGTGTGTTGTGTCACCCATACCAAACAAATCCCCCAGCATCTGATGCATATTTTCGGTGCTAGGCACATTTGGTGCCAAAACAGGATTGCTCCTACCAATCACCTCCCCATGAAACGTCCAAACATCATAGCTATGCACAAATCCTTTTTGTAATACATGTGAGAATACCTCCTCCTCTGTTTTAAGGTATCTGTTTAAACATACCTTGTATGGACATATTAATTTTCCCTGTCTAGTTGGTCTCTGATGGATAAGAGCAAACTCAATGAACTTTCGTAACCCTGCCTTGAATGCATCACTTTGCACTCTGTTCCCAATATACATCCATCTCCGATCTATTAGAAAATCCATCTATATGAAGGAAAATATATAATAAGTTAAGTACATTACAATAAACACACACACACACACAGATATATATATATATATATATATATATATATATATATATATATATATATATGAAATTCAAATACTTGACAAAATGAAGAAGTAAAATGACAAAGTGGAAGTTCACCTTGTCAGCGATTCCCATAATATAATTACAGGAGAAAAATAATAAAACGTTCTGGATTTTTTCAATGATATGCAATTATAGATAGATTAATATTGTCCAAGTAATTAACACCTGGACAAATCAACAAATACCTCAAAGAAGCACAAATAACTCTAGTAACTTGAATGTTTTCTAGTCTTATCTAAAATTAACTCTATGAATTTATTATAACATGCCATCACAAAGATGATGTTTATTGTCCTAGCTTGCCTTGTTGTGCAGAAAAGGAGACAGTTGGAATGTTAGGCGCTTATCCCTAGCAGGTCAAATTACACTTGCAAGGGCTACCACATAATCCACATCACACTTCTAAATAAAGATTATAGAGGGTCCTACTTCTAGATCTCTAGGTTCTTGAGATCAGAAGTTCAAAGCAACGATTGGGACACGTACTGCTGACAGCCATGAAAAATCTAGGACATTCCTAAGGACACCATTGGGATACGTGTTGACTCAATCTGCAACTATAGAAGCTTTCTTGCTGCTTTAGCATCTATTCCTGTTGCAGGAACTTGTAGCCTGGATATGCAGAAATGAAGATTGACTGCCATTTAGACTCCATCAATGGAAGTTGGGGAGTCATTGTTGAATTCAAACTATGATCTCTCACACGGAGAAGGAAGGTGACACCTTCTTTTACCAAAGCTTGAGCTCCAAACTCAATGATATTCTACTCATTGTTGGACTAGCTGACATCCATTCGGGTGGATAGTGGTATACTTTCAAAATAGTAACACGTATGGGACTTCTTCAACAACCTCCTCACAATATAGCAGCCTCACAGCTGGGAGGCCACCCACCACTATGTTGGTGTCTTCCCTAGAGTGGAACCCAATTTACGTCGTATTACATTTTAAGTGTTATGAAATTTTTCTTCATGTTGATGAATGTTTTATTAATGATGTATACAATAGCTTGGTGGATGTATAGAGGTGGAGATGGCAGGGAATTGTGGGAAGTGGGTGAATGGTGGTAGAAAATAATGGTGAATGGAGGAGAATTGAAGGGATGGACATGGGGTAAGCTCCTCAGCCCTTTTAGATGTTGGAACTCTCACATGGAGCTCTACGAATAGCTAGTCTCTGAAAATACAAATATGGACAAACATAACAACATAACCTATCGAGCCCTTTTCTAGATAACAAGGGGTAGGCATTTATATGGATGGGCAAATCATGTATGCTAAGTTATCTCTACCCCCTTTATTGGTCTGTAGAGATTTGAAGTTGTTGTCAGCCTGACCGGGCTGGGTCGGGCCTGACCAGGATGAGCCTAGCTAAAGCATCATTGGCGGTTACTGACCTTGTAGCGGTCCCTATAGATTTGAAGTTGTAGTGGTCGCTAGGGATTTGAAGTTGTAGAGGTCACTATGGATTTGAAGTTGTACCAGTCTCTAGTCCTTTCTTCTCGACCCAACCTAGTCCGACTGGGCCCATCCAACCAATCGCTAAAGTCGTGGTGGTCGATGTAAATTTTCAATCACAACTGTCTCTAAGGATGGAAGGTTACATGTCGCTAGATATTTTTAATTGCTGGGAAAATTATGTGATGGGCCCGATTGGGCCAACAAGGAAAAATCTTGGAGAATTGATATCTTCTTAAGATCGGTGCTTGCTAGTCCCAAAATTGACTAGTTGAGAAAAAAAGATATAAATTATCAAAGGACAAGAATTTATTTTTACTTTGGGAAAATTAAGGGTATTATAACATGGAACCATAAATAAATGCCTAGCATAAATGCCTGAATTTGGTTGTTATCACATATTTTCACTAATCTCTATAATGAAGATTAAATTGTTGGCCTAACCCTACAAGAGATACAAAAGTATGTACATAGCAGTAGACCATTCAATGGTAGTTCATATCGGCATGGGTTAGGGAACCAACAAGGAATCGTCTAGGGAAGAATAGAAACAAGCAGAACTAGGGCAATAATGACTTCAGAAGAAATAGGCAAAATTTAAAAACTAAAAGATGAAGCACTGCATTATGTTATATTACAAGGAGACCCTACCTCTGAATACATCAGGGTAGGACTAGAAGCAGATAGGCTCAAGAGAATATATGAGGCAACTCATGAGGAATCTTCTAGTACTAAGGAATGCACATGAATTGAGACTTATGAATACACACCTTTTGTAGAGGTCCAAAATCCCAAGAAAAGGAGGGCACCAAGTCCTCCTCCTCTATATAGGCCATGCATGGTGACCAAGAAATAAATAGTAGACAGTGCCACAGATCAAGCAGTACCACATCAAGTGGTGACCTCCATTATAGATGTCCTTCCCATCATTGTTCCACCAATGACAAATGTGGTTTACAAGGAACAATAAGATAATTTCTTCCTCCCCATGGATAAAGAATACATGGAGATCTGGGATTGAATATTAATGAAGAAAAACTCTATGGCTACAAGATTTGACAACGTGGACACCCAAGAGGGACTACGAATCTATCAAATGGTAAAGGAGACTCTTGAAAAGATAGAAATCTACAAGATTAGCATCAACAAGAACCTCTCCTATAATTAACTCACTGAAAAAATTTGTGCCATCCCTAATGAAGATGCACTTAGAAAAATAATAAGCTAAAGAGTGTGGGGTAAGCTAAAAAAATAGCAGTGTGCATTATCAAAGAAGAATATATAGTCACTAAGAAATGGCTCAACTCGATCTTCACCAATTTTGATGAACAAGCAAAATGAGGCAATGGAGAAAAGGGGGGAAGAGAAGTACAAGGCTTTCTCACTAATAATACATGGGGGAAGTTGTTTGGAGAAAGTCAGCACAGTTTGGGGCAAACATAGGCCACCATGATGCAATCTAAATTCATGTTTGTGGTATACAAAATGTTTGTCAACACCCTATTCTTCAGGACAAACACATGGAATGTGACCATAATGGACCTCCTCATTTTTTGGAGCACCATGGCAGCAAGCCCATCAACATTGGATGCATTCTAATTGACCGGATAGCAACAACGATTGGGGTAGAAGATTCTCATGACTTCTACACAAAGGACTAATTACATACATAGATCTCTACCTAGGGTAACCCCAACAAACTAAAGGTCTTCCTTAGGTTTGATGGAGATACCCTATTAGATGCCAAATATCTCATTGCAACCAATGTCCTAAGGAGGCAAAGTAGAAATATTACTATACGTTCTGTAAATCAAATGATTTTTTGCCCCTCCATGAGATGTGTAGCTACGACTATTACAAACTCATATTTGGGTAAGATGAGATTCTGAAGATGAATATGGATCCAAAACCCTTCCATCCATTAGTGTACAAGAGTCGGTCGAGCAATAAAAAGAGCAATTTGAAGACACTTCTACAAAGTAATTGTCATGAAACAAAGTGATAGTAAGCCTAACAAAGAAGATGGAAGCAAAACCTAAGAAGAAATGATCCCCCACACTCAAGGAATTACGTCTTGAAGTGATTAAAATAGATAATCTAGAGATCACCCCCATCATCAGTGCACCGGGGACATCTAGTGGAGTAGAGGTTCAACCTCTGATGGATACATCACTACCAATGTCCCAGAACAAGTTGATGAAGCTCTAGCCAATATTGCTCCTACAATAGACATTCTAATGATTATACCAAAGTTATCGGTCAAGCGGGCAATAGGAGAAGGCCACAGAGCCATTTATAAATGCAAGTGTGGCATCTCACCATGTTGTCTTAAGAAATGCAAACAACAATGATGCAGTAGAAAATGTATCCGACCTAGAAGTCAACAGAGAAGTCTAGGATAAAAGACAAAATGAACCTGGATATGAAGTTGCACACCCATAAAATTATGAGGTTGAACACAACCTATGAATGAGCTTGGAATAGAATGTGTAAATTCAAGATAAAAGAACAGAGCAGGAGGTGATCTCAAAAAGGCATCAACAGCAACGGGGACAAGCACCTGCAACGACAAGATTCATGGAGATTTGGCAAGAGATAGAAGACATCTATGAGCTTCTCTATACTTTTGTGCTAAATATTTCAAAATTAACTGTACATATATCTACACTAACCATGTAGATAAAGATAATAACTACTGACATGCATTCACTGCTAGGACTACCATAACAGAAGCAGCCAATAACAACAAATTAATTGCAAGTTATCGAAGGGTTGGCGATAATGACACGAGAAGTCACCCTTCTCTGACATGAGCAGGATGACTTATGCCAAGAAAATGAACAGTTGTGTACTGAGCCAATGAAGTAGAAGGAGGTACATGTGTAGTCTTCCTCCTGAAAAGAAGCAAATTCAAAGAAACAACATCTCACAAATCAATTAACCTCGTCTCCAACAACAACTGACATTGACGCCCGACTGAAAGTGGACATGTTGTTTGTTAAAATAGAAACTGGAAGAGAAGAACTTTCCTTGGAACAAGGAGCAATGGAAGAGATATCTACTACACAGGGGGGAGATGACTTTGTCCAACATCAAGGAGTATCCACTGGGGAAATAAATGACACCAACTCCCCAGCCTCCCCAGGGCATCGCACCAATAGACGCCACAATGAGAGATATTCAGATTTCCCAGATATCAACCCACAAGTCATTCCTGCCAAAATTATCGAAGTAACTTGCAAGAATGTTGTTGTATCAAAATCAATGACACACAGGTGCTTTGTTATAAATAAAAATTGGTCTACTATAACAACTGATGTTTGTAACTGGTTTTACCCATATTAGTGTTTCATATTTTTTACCTTTATATGGATGATTCATCTCTCTGTCACCTAATCTTAAGAAACAACATTGTTTTATATTTCCCAAGAGATTTGATAAAAGGAGTTTGAGAATGTTTCATTTAATTCATTATAATATATGGGGTATGTAACCAGATTTTACCAAAACTGGTATTTCATATTTTTAACCTTTTTACATGGATTATTATAATCTCTATCACCTAGGTCTATGAATAAAAGACTACCTCAAGATACTTGATCTATTCAGATCCTTTTTTGTCCCTCATAAAAGTATTTGCACTCACAATGCTCTCTTTTTTGTCTAAAAAGTATGTTGTGAGTGAGACTTGAAATCAAGCCATTCAACTGAAAGAAAGTACAAATACCAACCCAGCTACCAACTTACACTCATGGTGCTCTTATAATTACTCAATGTGGATTTCAAAACATATGTTCCTCTGTAGGATTATTCATAGGAAATATAGTGATTATAACCCTCAGAAAAATGGTGTCGTTGAGCAAAAAATCATCACATACTTGTATACCTAGATGGATAGATCTACATGTATTCAACACGTCAATAGCAAAGATCAAATTTTTGTCTATTGTCTCCCAGAGTTCTACATTAATTGAGAGTAGTAATGACCAACATTTGAAACTTTGTCTATTTCAATATTTCCCTATAGATTTTAGTAATATAGTGTAATATATATCCACAGCCTATAATATGTCTCATGCCTCATATAATGAATTGAATTTCTACTAACCCTATAATCTAAAATTCTATTTTCTAAATACTATTATATAAATGACATGTCAAGGGAGGAATTCTCCCCCTTAGGATGACACCAAACAATGGAGGCACACACCAAAAGGTAGCTTATAAAAGGGTAGTTGCGTTGGATCGTCAGGAACTAGGTTCTATAAACCGAGAGCCCCAAGCCACATCATTGGTTCCTCACAAAGAGCGATCCCACATCATTTCTAAATTTCGTAACTCACTGCCTTGCAGTCTGGATATGTATAAATGAAGACATATCTATAAGCTCTCCCCATGTTAATGGATAGAGACACCAAAATTGGCATCTAGATAGAGACATCTAAATATTACACGAAAGTACTCTGTGGGTCATCATTCTTATGTTTAAGTTGAAGTACATAGTCTAGTATTTATGAAGTGCATAAGATATGACCAGTTGTGGAGGATACTTCATCTAGTGAATCTTATGGTTTTTTGAATCTGAGTAAAGAGATCACAAAGTTTTCATATGGCATAATTGTAGTGTCTCCTCTTAAACAGGAAGGGGCATCTGATGAAGATATACACAAACTTCCAAAGTATAAGTTTAAAAGAACTGATGATTTGGATAAAAGTGTTGCGACCTATGAGGTATCATAACTAATCACTGATCAACTGTGTACAATGAAGCCATATATTGACATGAAGCAGGAAATATTTGTATGGCTAGAGGCATGCTCACTACATCATTTTTCTCTGCAGGTTTGACGAACGAGTAGTGTGGATGGATAAAGACCTTAAATTTAAACTCCTTAGAAAAGGAATACTAACTCATATACATGCTCCTATGGTAATATGGCTACTTGTAACAACAATCTACTCTATATACGAACATTTGATATAAATCAAGTTTTGCTTTCAAACTAACAATTTTGTTTACTTTAAATCCTTTCAAGGCCATTATTCAAAGTTTAAGAGAATCTAGCATGTTTAGCTCTGAGATTGTATCAGCTAAAACTGTACTAGAGGATAAAATCATGCCTTCCGACATCAACATATAAAAGAACCAATTACGGAGAGCCCCAAGCCAATAGGTAGATTATAAAAGGGAAGTTACCAGGTGGGTGGACGTCTGTGATCTGATCAATCAGACTGTTGGGGTGACAGTGATTAGGCAAATGTTCCATCCAAGCAGGGAGAACGTTGTCGAACGAGAAAGACAAAATAGGCAGTTATCGGGCGGAAACCTGTAATCCGATCGAATTTTCTATCCAAGCAGGGAAAAGGTTGTCGAAGGAGAAAGACAAATGACCTAGGACAAACCCTTGGCAGAGGAAATAGGCTCCAGTGATGCATCTTCAACCCTTAGCGCCACAGCAGTATCCCGAAGGCCCTCAGCACCGCAGAAGTATCTCGGCAATGTGGAGCGGTGCGAGGAGTGGGGGGATGCAGAGGGCGTGAGGAGTGGGGGGATGCGGAGGGCGCAATGAAACAGTGCGCGAGCATGGAAGTTTTGGTTTTGTTATTTAGATAGCCAAAATAAACATTAGGCAATGGAGGGAACATATTTCACGATGGTGGGAAATTCTTGAAAAGCTATTTTTCACGGCATTAGGAGTGAATAATGAAGTTGTGAGGGATTAGTACCCTTAAAAAATATTGATTTATGTTAAAAACACGCTTGCGGGATTCACTCTTGTATTTGAGGGGTGAGTCCTCACAAATAGGATTTAGTATTCACGGTTCTTGGTTCCTCATAAATGTTCTTGAATAATAGCCCAATGTTTTGTAGTGTCTGTATACCCTGATCACCGATGTCGTGACCTATATACCTAGGATGGACTAGGCTATTTTGTAGCTTGACTTATATGTTGTTGTGGTAGACTCGTACTGACCGAGGACATATGAGATCTTAGGATGGTGGCTCTCCTAGATCTTGTATGGAACTAATTTTGACTTAGCAGTGGTTAGTTGGAGTGTGAGTGGTATACCTCAAACTCCCTAGGTCTTAATAAAAGGTGTGATCCAGCTATGTAGCATATCTGCTAGGATTAGATGTGATTCAAATTGGTTGATAACCCTTTCCTTGTTTAGTATATTGTTTAATTGTTATATAACATGATAGAGAAATCAATTATTTCAAAGATGTTAAATTTATCTGCTTCGCTAAGTACCCTATTAATTATGCTTGTTGTTATACTATCCATTTAATCTACTTTATATGTGTAATTAAATAACTTGTTATAATCAATAACCATTGTTGAGAGTTATATCTCTCATTGGGACATGTGTCTCACCTCATGGGTCACCACATCTTTTTATGTGATTGTCAATGACGTCGTTAGGTTCGTGGTGGTGAGGAAGAGAAGCCTGAAGAGTAGTAGGAGAAAGAGGTTGGCTAGTAGTTAGTGTGTCTTAGAGTCGTCCCTGTAGTCTCAGGTCTGGGAAGGGGATGTTTTATAGATGCTATGTATATTGACTCGAGTTATTGGTAGTACTCTGATAACATATATGGCATGTATATATGTGGAACGATTGCTTTTGTATATAGATTGTGGCTGAGACCAAAACACAGATATGTAAATTACCTGATATGGTATGTGCTTTTGTGTAGGTTTATGGGTCTTTATGTAAATGTTCTTGGAAATGTTGGTGATGTTTAATTCGGTTTTAAATATCCTTCTTTTTTGGCTATGTGGTTAATCAATGATCGATCGTGTGTTTTGTCTTTGAGTAATCTCATTTAACGTGATGGGGTTGTGTCACTATGAAATAATCAACTGCTTCTGCTTCCTTCTTCCACTGCAACTGCTTTCCTTTCTTGATTTTCTTTTGTTGTTCTTGCGATGACAATATTTCATAACATTCTCTTTTCTTACACAACTACTGGACCAACCTATGAGTTCAACATAGACCTCTCACTTGCACCAAGTGATCATATCAACATTGGGATTATTGAATATTCATGATAGATTGTCGAAAAAGCTTGTTATAAGAGAAGTGGAATCTATCTTAAAGACTGTGCTTTCACACTTCCTATTCGGACTCTAATTTTCTTCTTTAAACTAATTCACCTATTCTCTCAAATCTTGTTTGTTGTTACTACTGATTTTTGGTGGTTTTCTTGCTTAGGTTTAATTAACTATTGTCTTATCTCTAGCAATTCCAAGATCCATTCCATATAGTTGTTAATTAGATCAATCTATAAACTGAATGTTTTCTTAATACGATTTGAAAGCCATGCTTTCTTTTGAAGATGTTGCATCTCTCTGACATGTTCATTTTTAGGTTTGCACATTTACTATTGACAATAGAATACACTATTTTAATTGACCTCTCTTGGTCTCGTTTCTTCCACCTTAACTTTGGTTGAGCATATCCCTATTGTGCATGATCCAAAATCTTCTAACCTTCTTTCTAGATTTGATAATCTCCCTCCTCATCAATTTACATATGTCCTCCTCTTGTCTAAAAAAAACTAACCATCTATGTCATGGCAAGATTTGTTTATCTCTACTCAATGAACACTATGATATCTATAATAAAATACCAACTTCTTTTAAACTCTAGAAGGCTATAAACTCCAAGTCTCGTTTGGAAGATATTGGTTTTGAGCATTATGAATTTGCCAAAGATCTTAACTGCAATATGGTTGATGATAAATCTATTTCAGATGAAGTTCTAGAATGTAAAAAACTTGTGTCTAAATATATGGAAAAGGATGATAACCTTGATGAAAATGTTCAAGTAGCAACCCTCATAGAGAAATTCCCATCATCTTGGAAGGATTTTGCCAAATCCCTTAGAAATAGATATGAAAATATGTCAATGGCCTCCTTGATCAAGTTCCTAGAAACTGAGGATAGGAACAAAGAACAAGGGAAGAAGTCTAACCCCAATGTTAATATAATATTAGGGGATAAATCTAAGAAGAATCCTAAGAACTTCAATTTTAATAAGAAATCCAAACAATCCTTTAAGGACCACAACCACTAAAATTTGATAATAATAAATAGTTATTTAGTAGAAATATGTGTCTGATTCATTTTTGACATCCATGCCATTTAGTGAACATGTGCAACTATCATAAAAGTTAGCAAAAGTAGAATCCCCAACCTTTGAGAAACCCTAAAGTTAATATGTTCATTATAGGGGCAGTGTAAGACCCCTGACCTAGTTTTACGATTAAACATGCTATCTTGCCTTAATTGGGTTCCAAATCCTTAATCAAACCCTAATTGATGATTTGATATCATGTAAAAAATCTAAGTTTTAAGTTTGGTCCAGTTTGGACATTGTTTAGTTGAGTTTTGCAATTTATGTGCTTATGTGGATTTTTATGCAATTTCCCCATATCTAGGGTTTTATCTCTATTTTTGACATGTATGTTGTGCTTCATAATTTCTCATAAAATAATTGATATAGCTACACATATGAGCACCAAGATGCACCATAGATGTGGGGTGTTTTCTAACTTAGTGTTTAGGACTAAGATTTCTCACCTAAGTACCCCAACTCTATGATTTTTCTATATAAGCTTGGGATATGATGGTTTCACTATGAGAGTGAAGGATACGATGGTTTTCCTATGTGGCATGAGATTTGATGGTTTCCTCTTAAGGCACAACAATAAGTGGCTTTTCATGTGGGATGCACCAACCGATGGTGGAGTAGGGTTGCATAAGTGGTTATGCATGGGCATGATCTGATGGCTCATTTGATGACAGAACTGGATGGTTCCCCTAGTTTTCCAATTTATGTATCTCCTAGGTGGACAAAAAATGAAGATTTGTTTTGCATGGTGGGAGTTTTAAATATTTGGACACAAGGCATACATGCTTTTAACCCTGATTTTGCCTTCCTCTCTCATTCTAACCTTATATACACCCCTCCTCTCTCCTAAATGAACTATTTTGCTCTCTTTCATCTACTTCTTATTTCTTGAGATGTTTGACCTTCTTGGTTAGTGGAAGAGATGAGATCTTGAGTATGTAGCTTGGTCAAGCTTGGTTGCATGTTTCTCTAGGGTTTGGTTCTACCCTCTCTAGGATCATTTGGAACTTCCTAACCTAGCTTTTTGCCCTAAACAAGTAAGATCATCTTCCTTATCTTCATTTTTTTTGCTGCCCTCCTTCTTCTCTCTTCTTCCTTAGATGAAACATTTGTGTTCTTGGTGGAAGTTTGAACATGTGGTTGAAGAACCTCTTTTCTCTTCTCTTTTTCTCTAGATCTTCCTTTCTCCTGAAGAAAGGAGCCATCTAAGAATGTTTGGTGTGTTAAAGCTAGAGTTTTCTCTTCTCTCTTTCATGCTATCTTGTTGTTTGGATGTTCATCATTCTCCTTGAGGTGAGTTATATGGCATTCATATCATTTCTTGATTACTCTTAACTTTCTATATGTATATCTTGCTCTAAAAATGTAGTAACAAGTAGAAAGATGATTGTGCATATGTAGTAGTACTTGTGTAATAAAAGTACCCCTTGATCTTGTGCACATTTTTCTTTTGAAGTAAGATACCTAAACATTGCAAGTCTATCAATTGATTAGTTTCTTAATTGTTAAAATGATGTCTTCGTCTTAAAGATAATGAACTGGTTCCTAACTTGAACTATCAAATGATGGTTTCACTAGCTTAACAAATGATGGTCTACCTAGCACAACAAACTATGGTCTACTTAGCATTTGAAATGATGGTTTTTCTTGGTGTAGAAGAACTTATTTCACCTAATGCTCACAACTGTTGTCTTACCTCATGTTCACAACCGATGGCTTACTTCATGTTCATAAATGATGGCTTACCTCTTGTTTACAATCGATGGTTTGTCTATTGTTTACAATTTATGGATCTACTAGTCCATGAAATGATTAGCCAACTAAGCTCATGAAATAATGGATTCACTAGGTACATGATTCGGTGATTTTCCTAGTGAACCAAAGGAAATGATGGATTGTGTTTAATAAGGAAACTGATGGTTAAAATTAATATGGAGATCTATGGTTGTGCTATGTAAGTGATTTGATGGTCTTACTTTTTCCTAAGCATGCACATGAACCATTGAATTACTTATGGGTGTTGATTTGTAATACTAATCCAATCCACCATGTTGAATCTTAGATAAAATGATTAAGTGGTGATGGTTTAATATACCTACCTTCGTCTATTATTGCAATGATGAAGGGATACTCTCGTAATGCTAATGGTAACCCTAATATGTAACTTTGAGAACATCATAGCTCTTATTTTTGATGAAATCTGATGCTAAATTAGTATACTACAAGTGTTTTGATGATTTGTAGAACCTTCTATAGAAGTGTTGAAGGATAATGATGTTCTTTTAGGAAATATTGTGAATGGTTTAAATGGCCTTTGGGCATAACTTCATCCCTAGTGGAGGTTTTCTCCTCTTCATGCTTGACAAAGGATTAATACCCTATGATGTTGTGATAAGGAATATGTCTCATACATTTTGTATCTTCTGAAGTTGTTATACACCACTATTTTTGTAGAAACATTTTAGAGTGTGTATGCAACTTGATTGATGCAGTCTAAAATCACCCAATCATCTTAATTAATCAAGTGAAACTCTAAATCTATAGTGCCATGTGTCGTAGAGTTGTTCCAGTGTCAGGACTTGCTGGATAGTAAAATGAGTATTCCAGATGAGAAACTCAGAGTCATATAATGTTGAGTATAAGTGGGTGCAAGGAGGATATATCCTTTTCATTCTAATCCCAAGGTTATGGAGAACGGTCAAAGACATATCTCATATGGATAAATATGTATATGTGATGTGATTGAGGACAACCATGATTGTACCTTAGATGATAGGGTTGAATACCCTAGTTTCTAGTGTTGTGGCATGTATACTAAGGGCGAACTAGGCTGATTGTAGCTTGATTATTAGGTCGTTGCGGTAGACTTATACTGACCAGGGGAAGAGATATTAGGATTGGAGCTCTCACAGATGTTGTATAGATCTGATCACGACTTTGTAGTGGTCAGTTGGAAATTTGAGTGCTATGCCACAAACTTCCCAAGGCTTAATAAAAGATGTAATTCATTCATGTAGCATATCAATTAGGGTTATTCAATGATTCACATTTGATGATAACCCTTATATTATTTCTTGTAATATTTAGTTTATGTATAATATGGTAAGATAAATCAACTACTTAAATGGTGTTAGATTTACTTGTTCCTCCAAATATTATGTTAATCATTCAAATCTATAATATTGTTTGTTTTATCTATTTAATTGCATCATCTATTATAATCAATAAACATTGTTGAGAGTTATATCTCTCACTAGGACATGGATCTCACCTCGTGGTCACCACATATTTTTAGGTGATCGTTAGTGTCGTCAGGCTCGTAGTCATGAGGAGCAATAGATTGGAGATCAGTAGAAGCAGAAGGTTGGCTAGTTGTTAGTGTGTCCTGGAGTCGTCCATGTACTCTCTAGGTCTGGGTCATGAAGTTTTGGTAGTTATTGTATATCGAATCGAGATTTTGGCAATGTGCTGATATTTGTAGATGATGTATATATATGTGGATAATGCTTTTGTACACATGTCTTGACTGAGGCCATTGAATAATTTTATAGATACCTAGTATGGTATATGCTTTTATGCAGGATGTTCAACCTATATGTAAATGTTCTTGGACATGTTTGAGAAGTTTTTTTATTTGGTTTTAATTATGAACCTTTTTAGTGATGTGATTAATTAGTGATTGATTGTGTTTTTGCCTTGATTAATCTCCTTTAGTGTGGCGGGTTGCCACATGCAGTTCCTTTCTCTTCTATAGACATGTTAGAAAATTTGACTATCCTTTTTGTTGATTCATTTTCTGATTGGTACAAGCCTTCTAGTTCCACTTGACATATATGCTTTGATCAATCCCTCTTTTCTTCATACCAAACCAAGTTCGACAGAATGAGCATGTGGATAGATCATGTAACATCCCTGACTTGGGTTATGTGTTAACCCTAGATGTTTTACCTAATAAGGTTGAGTAGATTCTTAATCTTATCTTGGGAAAAGTAATTAGGGCTCATGAGAAACTTATGTTTCAATTTTGGTCATGTTTGAACAATGTTGAAGCAATGTTTGCTTATTTTGGACTAAAGTGCAAATTACCCAAGTTGATGGGTTAAATTGCAAATGTTACATGTAAGATGTTCCTCTGATGTTGAGGCATCATAAGAATGAATATGATGTAGTGGTATGGTTTTCACAAGCTTGGGCACCAAGATTAAGCTTGTAGAGCAATCCTTGTGCATTAAAACCTAGTTTTGGTGTAAAGTGTAATTTACCCAAAACCTAGGGTTCAATATGCAAATTAACACTTCAAAAAGGTCCCTAATGCTTCTTGGAATTTTTTAGAACAAATAAAATGAGAGGGGCGCCTCATTTGAATTAAGTTGGAGGAGAGAGAATCTTGATATTAAAATAATCAAGATTTAATCCTAAGTGAAACCCTAATTCAATTTAGGGCAAAAATGAATGTATTAATTAAAGGTCCTTCAACCAAAATTAAAATGGTTGGATTCAGATGTGTGTGGATGAGATTAAATCCTTACAAAG
This sequence comes from Alisma plantago-aquatica, assembly GCA_963693085.1. Lineage (NCBI taxonomy): Eukaryota > Viridiplantae > Streptophyta > Magnoliopsida > Alismatales > Alismataceae > Alisma > Alisma plantago-aquatica. Next base: position 475,438,301 of record OY856409.1, read on the forward strand.
GCACGAGCATATCCTAAGGAGGTGAAATTCCACTCACCATTATTATAAGAAAAAGAATTTCCACTCAAATATGGATATTCTTATTATAAGGGTTAAGGTGCTTAATTTCTTTTCCCTTAATTCTTGGATAATGGAAGGGAGCTAGGTGGGATAGAGATTCCTTTGCATGTAAGAAACCAAGGGGGGAGTTTTGGAAACAAATTTGGAATTAAAAGACTTTTATAAAGTATTTTCTCGCTCATCAATTTTCTTATAAAAGTACCTTTTCCATGACAAAACAAAGGCTTTTTCGAATTCCTTTCTTTCCCCTTGCTTGGAAAACGACCAAGGAGCTGTGGAGGATCAGGAGGACGACCCCCAACCTGTTGGTAAGGTTCTTGACCTCCTTTCACCTTGAATCCATGGTGAAAATCGAAAATCAATGCATAAATTCTTCATATCTCGATCCCCTCTTCAATTCTAACCAATTCTTTTCACTCGAAGCTTGAGGACGACCCTTGGAATAGTGAAAGGAGTTGCATCCACCATTGGTGCCGTGAGCTTGGAGCTTTGGAGCTCAATTGGAGGCGGGTTTTATAACTTGAACCCTTAATTTTATTATTGCAATCAATTTCTTATCAATTGGTGATCATTTCTACACTTTCGAGATTAAGTTTGGTTGATTGATGCAATCTCCATGGAAATCACAGTAGATTTCGTGATTTTGTAGGTTGATTATGATGACATCATCATAAGCACACACCTCCCCAAATATCTTGGTCAAATGGTTTCAATTTTGAGTCCAAACGGTTTCACCAAACCGTTTGGTGGTTTAGTTTCCAAACCGTTTGGAATGGTTGACCATTTGAGATGGTTGACCATTTGAAGATATATGATGTGTTGCTTGGATTTTGATCCAATGGTTTCAATTGGTTTGATCTTGAAGGTTTCAATTGTGAATGATTACTTAATTGCAAACCCTAATCGACTAAGTGCTGAATTTCCAATTGATTGAGATGATGTTTTGGGTTGATTGCCCCAAACGGTTTCAAAACCATTTGGGGATCACCTAAACGGTCTCAAGACTATTTGGGGGTCACCCAAGACCGTTTGGAGGTCTAGGGTTAAGTATGGCTAAGTGTTTGAATGTCCAAAGTTACCCCATTCAATTGCAACTAAGTGCTGATTTGATAATCAATCCAATGGTCCAAAACCCAAATTGGATGTCATGGATTTTGATGATGGAATGGGAAAATGGTCTCAAGACCGTTTTGTGGTCATCCAAGACCGTTTGAGGTCAGGTCATATCATGTGATGATGATAGTTCATTGATTTCAATTGATTTTGTTCCACAATGTCAACCATTGATGGATCCTCAATTTCAAACCCTAAGCGATGGTGTCTTGATTATCAAACCTAGTTCAATTGGGTTCAAAACCCTAAATTGAAGATCTAATTGAATGGTGATTCATTGGTCCAATTGATGAATACTTTAGTGGTTCAATTTATAATTGGTCCATGGATTGAAACCTTGAGTTAATTGAGTGTTGAAGTACCTTTTTGGTCCATGCAGTTTTGAGAAGGTTTAGACCAAATGATCTCAAGACCGTTTGGGACCAAACGATCTCAAACCGTTTGGAGACCCAAAGTGCAAACGGTTTCAATACCTACTTTGTCCAATTGGTTTCAATTATAACTTGTTCAAATGGTTTTCAACCAATTGATTTATGAGAACCAAGATCATTGAGGGTCTAAGTAATTAACATTGTGAAGACCAACATGGTTAATCCATTTGAATATCTCATGTAATTGAAGGTCCAATTTGGTGAACATGTTTAGATACTTAAAACATTTGAAGATTTTAATGGTTAACCCAATTGATCACTTTGTGGAATTAAAAGTTTAATTGGTTAATTCTTTTGAATTCCTTATATAATTGATGGTTTAATTGATTAAACCATTTGGACATCTAATATGATCAAAGGTCAATCAACTATGTGATTATTAAAGATGTAGACCCATGATGATTGTGAAGGTTAACCCTAGCTATGTGTACTCAAGTGAAGAGTTGACCTAGATCAATCTTGGAGTATTTAACATCCTAGAGAGGATGAGAGAGAGAATGAGAGAGATGAATATTATTATAATCAAGTCCTAATTCTCTCACTATTAATAAAATATGTGATAAGGGTTTGATCCATAATAATGAGATCATGAAACCCTAATCATTGGGCCCTAACCCCAATTCAAGTCAATTCTGAGTGAAACCCTAATTGGGATGAATAGTAAACCCTAATCGAGGGTTATTGAATGTACACCCTTTTCTGAAGTGAAATTTATGTGTGAAACCCTAATTAGGGCAAAGCTATGTGTTAAACCCTAATTTAGGGCAAAGCTGAATATTATCATAAATCCAGGGTGATGATGTAACCCTAACTTTGTGTAACAACGAAGGAAACCCTAATTTAATGGGAATTGTACATCCTAACCCTAATTTGGGTATGAGGTAAGAGAAATCCTACTTGGATGTGAATTGAAAACCTTAACCCCAAAAATGGGGAAAGGTGCATGAAACCCTAATATAGGGTAGTGCCACTAATCCTATGTGAAGACCTAGAATTGGGTGATGTGTTGTGTAATCTTAATTTCACATAATACCAAGTGAAACCCTGATATAGAAGGATGATTATATGAAACTCTATTGAAGAGTAATACTATGTGAAATCCATAAATGTATGCAATATGCTATGTGAATCCTCAAATTATAAGTATGAAGGATAATATTCCTAATAATGGAATAGTGATTAGTGATATGACAAATGTAACACCTAGAGAGGTTGATAATGAATATCCTTATATTAATACTTCCTAACTCAAGGATGAGTCCATAGTATTGGCAATGATTGTATAATCTAAGTGAGTGACTAATGACCAATACTTTACATGATAAATGTGATGAACTGGTACATATAGTATTACGATGGGGAAATACCCTAATACAAGCTAAGTGGATGAACTCTAGTAAAATAAAGGTTTTGAGGGAAGTGATACATCAAGATATGATAGATATCACATCCAACACCCCAATACTGCTATACCTTGATGTGTTATAAGTCCAATATAATTGGATGAATGACACATGAGATGTGTCATGTCAATGGTTACATTGAGATGTAATGCACCCTGTTGAATGTAGGCTAACATGCCTTATGAAAAGGTTATTCCAAACCTATAAACTATGATGTAATCATATTCTGGAAAAGATGAGAGAGAGACTCATGATGTGTGTTGATAATTCATGTAATGATAAATGATGAGAATAAATAAGTATGATCAAATACTTATGGTTATCCATATTGATTCCTTGCTATGTGAACCCTAATATAGGGTAATGCTATGTGAAACCCTATTACAAGTTAATGCTATGTGATTCCTAATACAGGTAATGCTATGTGAAACCCTATGACAAGTTAATGCTATGTGAACCCTAATACATGGTACTGCTATGTGAAATTCTAACACAGTGTAATCTTATGTGAAGCTCATATACAGAATAATGGGTTATGAATGTAATAAGATAACCCTTGTATTGCATGATACTGATATGTAATTGTATCATGATTACTAATCATGCAGATATGTTTAGAAGATGAGCATAGCCAAGTATGGGCTATGATGCTTTGTTTATTGAGAATGTTTTATAGGCTTTATAAGCCTTCATATGCTTTGTGTAGTAAGAATCATTGAACTTTGTGTACTATGTTTAATACATTTTGTAGCAAGAATCATGATGTCCTTGGTCAGATGATCTGAAGGTATTAAGATATCTAATAAAGTGGTAATTAGTATCCTATGGTGAGTTATGGGTTCAAATACCAGATGCTATAATCATGATGATGAACTTGTCAAGAAGTGGAATTGTACTTGGTGAGTTAAGGGACTAAGACCCCAACACTTTGTGAAAAGAGTATGGCTATAGGCCATGACTCCACAATGACAATTCCAAGCATTAGATATATGATCTAAGCCTGAAGAGAGTTAATGCTGTGGTAATGATTCTATAGTGAATAAACGTTATACATATTATTCGTATTCCTTAAAGGATAAGTGACATGTTGTTCTATCAAATTATATCTGCATTGCTTTTAATAAGAATGATGTTCTAATCTACTAGACATTGAATTAACTGCTGCCAAACAAATATGATTCCTTTGTGTATATTATTCTTCTTAAGCTGCAATAATAATGTTTCTGGCAGAGAGTTATATCTCTCGCTGGGGCAATTTACAATTGTCTCACCCCCGTGGGAATCACATTTTTAGGTGGACGTAGACGAGGAGGTAGTAATCCTTCAATAGGTGAAGCACAGCAACATCAGCAGCAGGGACAACAGTGAAGTCTTAGGTGGAGACACTGGCTGTTATGCCTTGTATAGATGTAAATAGAGTCCTATGTGTCATCTCTATACTCTCAGGTCCTCGGAGTTGTAGTCAGTGCTTTCGAGATTTTGGCTCAGTGCCTCGAGATTTTATACTTCCTGTGTTTAGCCTATCAGGACAGTTAATGCTTGTAATTCTATGAAGGAGATGATACAGAATATGTACCTTTGAACAAGAATGTAAATATGTTACTTTGGTTCTATGTGAGAAAGTTTTCCTTTGATGGATCTCTTGATAAAAAGGTTTTAATTTTTAGTGATTTTTGGTAATCCTCTGCTTAGTGAACGCTTCCGCATTAGTTAACTATGTTTTTGAGAGTTGTATGCCACAATTAAGTGGTATCAATGCTCTAGGTTCGCTGAGTCTACAGAGACATTGGACTAAGGTTGTAGAGTTTGTTCTAAGTGTCTTCCAGTTTATCTGATAGTATCTTTTGCGCACATAGGAGAAGAAGAACTTGAAGATGTCTGGACCACATGAAGAACATGCTGCTGAGGGCAGCACTGCTGCACCAGGAGGAGGTGCAGGAGACCATGATAGAGAGGAGCCCGTACCTGAACAACCCCAGTTCAATCAAGCTGACATGGGGAACCCAACCTTCCAAGACATGTTTGGGCAGTTTATAGCTGCCATGACTCACATGACTGATACGATGCAAATACATGCACCTAGGGCATCAACTTACCATGAGGGCTATGGAGCCGACAAGACTTTTGAGAGACTTCGCCGGGTTGGAGCCATAGATTATGCTGGTACATCTGATCCAGTAGATGCTGATTTGTGGCTGACAGAACTAGAAAAGGCTTTCAGGATCCTTGATATCCCTAAAGCTGAAAAGGTAAGACATGTTGTGTATCTCCTAAAAGGGTGTGTTGGTCATTAGTGGATGATAGAGGAAGATATGAGACCAGGTGAAGAAATTGGATGGGAGGTTTTCTGACGATAATTCGTCAGTAGATACTTCCCTAAGACGTATCTAGATGAGAATATCTCTCAATTTGAGAGGATCAAACAAGGACAGATGACCGTTAGTGAATATGAAGCTAAGTTCATGGAGTTGTTGTGGTTTTGTCCACAAATGGCAGTTAGTGATGAGGAAAGAATTCAACATTTTGAAAAGGGGTTGAACGCTGAACTAACCACTCCTGTGTCTTCTTTAGAGAACATGGAGAGGTTTTCTACCTTTGTGGAGTCAGTAAGGAGGATAGAGAGGTATAAAATCGAGAAATGATAGACTAGTGGAAAGAAGGTGTACACCCCGTCTCAAGGACAAAGGTCCGAAAGTTTTAGGAGGCCGAGATTTTCTACATCGGCAGCATCATCGAGATTCCATACCCAGACACAATGGATGCCAAGTAGGGGTAGGGATCGTAGTAATGTTTCAAGTAGAGCCTTCGACATAGCATCAACATCGATATCTGGACTTCACAGACCCTATTTTGCACCTAGGATCTATTATCAATGTAGACAACCCGGACATCTAGTAAAGGATTGTCCAGGCGGGAATTCAATGATGACTCTACCTCAGGGGCAGAGTCTGCAAGGATCACAAAGGAGGCAGTTTCCTAGTAACAATAGAGGACGTGGATAGACGTCCCAGACAAGTCAGATGAAATACATTCATCCTGATATTTCATTTCCTAATTCTATGTGTTAAAGATATAAAAGTAGTTATTTTTGAACTTCCTTTGACTAGTCCTATAAAGACACAAGGAAGATGAGAATCTACATCTTACTCATTATTTCTTAAAATGCTTTATAATCACTCTTATCTTTGTGATACAAGATGAGATATAGAAGTGATGCCTGGAGAAAATCTAGGAATGGAAAAATCCTATGTGTATAATGATATGAAAAGTGAGGAATATGATAGCAAATAAAGTGCATACTACCTAATCTCAATACTTATATACCCTGGCCAGGTATATGATTATTGAAGATAAGGCAAGTATGAAACTCTCAGATTGTTATCTTTTTTATTACTCTGATCAAGTAGTCATTCTGAAACAATCTAGAGTGTATAATGAAACTAATAGGAAGAGCTAAGTGAACATTCCTAATTAAAAAGGAAAAGCTATGTGAACATTCCCAACTAAAAGGAAAAGCTATGTGAACATTCCCAACTAAAAGGAAAAGCTATGTGAGCATTCCTAACTAAAAGGAAAAGCTATGTGAACATTCCCAACTAAAAGGAAAAGCTATGTGAACATTCCCAACAAAAAGGAAAAGCTATGTGAACATTCCCAACTAATAGGAAGAGCTAAGTGAACATTCCTAACAAAAAGGAAAAGCTATGTGAACATTACCAACTAAAAGGAAAAGCTATGTGAACATTCCCAACTAATAGGAAGAGCTAAGTGAACATTCCTAACTAAAAGGAAAAGCTATGTGAACATTCCCAACTAATAGGAAGAGCTATGTGAACATTCCCAACTAATAGGAAAAGCTATGTGAACATTCCCAACAAAAAGGAAAAGCTAAGTGAACATTCCCAATTACATAGAGTTTGCTAAGTGAACTTTCCTAAATGAATAAAGGATTGTTAAGTGAATTATCTCTTTTAGATATATATGTTTTCCCTTTTGATAAATATTCTTGGGTGATGATAGAAGTATGCTTTTTTTATGCTTCTTCCTTTCGATAATATGGACATCATATGTTAGGGGTTTATGCTTTGCATAAACATAAACATTGATAAGGTTGAATTAATGAAAGGAACTTTATGTGAATTATAGATCAATGATATCTCCATAACATTGAGAAATTAGGTGGAGACTTGAAGGCATGATTAATGAATAATCTGTCCCTCCCTTTTTCCTGGGATTTCGGGGACAAAATCCTTGTTAGGGGTTTATAATTTGTAACATCCCTGAACTGGGTTATGCGTTAACCCTAGATGTTTTTACTAATAAGGTTGATTATATGCTTAATCTTATCTTGGGAAAAGTAATTAGGGCTCATGAGAAACTTATGTTTAAATTTTGGTCCTGTTTGAACAATGTTGAAGCAATGTTTGCTTATTTTGGAATAAAGTGCAAATTACCCAAGTTGAGGAGTTAAATTGCAAATGTTACATCATAAGATGTTCCTCTGATGTTGAGACATCATAAGAATGAATATGATGTAGTGGTATGGTTTTTACAAGCTTGGGCACCAAGATTAAGCTTGTAAAGCAATCCTTGTGCATTAAAACCTAGTTTTGGTGTAAAGTGGAATTTACCCAAAACCTATGGTTCAATACGCAAATTACCACTTTAAAAAGGTCCCTAATGTCTCTTGTAATCTTGTAGAGAAAATAAAATGAGAGGGGCACCTCATTTGAATTAAGTTGGAGGAGAGAGAATCTTGATATTAAAATAATCAAGATTTAATCCTAAGTGAAACCCTAATTCAATTTAGGGCAAAAATGAATGTATTAATTAAAGGGCCTTCAACAAAAATTTAAATGGTTGGATTCAGATGTGTGTGGATGAGATTAAAGCCTTGGAAAGGCACGAGCATATCCTAAGGAGGTGAAATTCCACTCACCATTATTATAAGAAAAATAATTTCCACTCACATATGGATATTCTTATTACAAGGGTTAAGGTGATTAATTTCTTTTCCCTTAATTATTGGATAATGGAAGGGATCTCGGTGGGATAGAGATGCCTTTGCATGTAAGAAACCAAGGGGGGAGTTGTGGCAACAAATTTTGAATTAAAAGACTTTTATAAAGTATTTTCTCTCTCATCAATTTTCTTATAAAAGTACATTTTCCAAGCCAAAACAAAGGCCTTTTCGAATTCCTTTCTTTCCCCTTGCTTGGAAAATGACCAAGGAGCTGTGGAGGATCAGGAGGACGACCCTCAACCTGTTGTTAAGGTTCTTGACCTCCTTTCACCTTGAATCCATGGTGAAAATTGAAAATCAATGCATAAATTCTTCATATCTCGATCCCCTCTTCAATTCTAACCAATTCTTTTCACTCAAAGCATGAGGACGACCCTTGGAATAGTGAAAGGAGTTGAATCCACCATTTTTTCCGTGAGCTTGGAGCTTTGTAGATCAATTGGAGGCGGGTTTTATAACGTGAACCCTTAATTTTATTATTGCAATCAATTTCTTATCAATTGGTGATCATTTCTACACTTTCGAGATTAAGTTTGGTTGATTGATGCAATCTCCATGGAAATCACAGTAGATTTTGTGAGTTTGGAGCTTGATTACGATGACATCATCATAAGCACACACCTCCCCAAATATCTAGGGCAAATGGTTTCAATTTTTAGACCAAACGGTTTCACCAAACCGTTTGGTGGTTTAGTTTCCAAACTGTTTGGAATGGTTGACCATTTGAGATGGTTGAACATTTGAAGATATATGCTGCGGTGCTTGGATTTGGATTCAATGATTTCAATTGGTTTGATCTTGAAGGTTTCAATTGTGAATGATTACTTAATTGCAAACCCTAATCGACTAAGTGCTGAATTTCCAATTGATTGAGATGATGTTTTGGGTTGATTGACCCAAACGTTTTCAAATCTGTTTGAGGATCACCCAAATGGTCTCAAGACCGTTTGGGGGTCACCCAAGACCGTTTTTAGGTCTAGGGTTAAGTGTGGCTAAGTGTTTGAAGGTCCAAAGGTACCAAATTGAATTGCAACTAAGTGTTGATTTGATAATCAATCCTATGGTCCAAAACCCTAATTGGATGTCATGGATTTTGATGATGGAATGGGAAAACGGTATCAAGACCGTTTGGAGATCAACCAAATGGTCTCAAGACCGTTTGGTGGTCATCCAAGACCGTTTGAGGTCAGGTCATATCATGTGATGATGATAGTTCATTGATTTCAATTGATTTGGTTCCACAATGTCAACCATTGATGAATCCTCGATTTCAAACCCAAAGTGATAGTTTTTTATTATCAAACCTAGTTCAATTGGGTTCAAAACCCTAAATTGAAGGTCTAATTGAATGGTGATTCATTGGTCCAATTGATGAATACTTTAGTGGTTTAGTTTATAATTGGTCCATGGATTGAAACCTTGAGTTAATTGAGTGTTGAAGTATCTTTTTGGTCCATGCGGTTTTGAGAAGGTTTGGACCAAAAGGTCTCAAGACCGTTTGGGTCCAAATGGTCTCAAGACCGTTTGGGACCAAATGATCTCAAACCGTTTGGAGACCCAAAGTGCAAACGGTTTCAATACCTACTTTGTCCAATTGGTTTCAAGTATAACTTGTTCAAATGGTTTTCAACCAATTGATTTATGAGAACCAAGATCATTGAGGGTATAAGTAATTAACATTGTGAAGACCAACATGGTTAATCCATTTGAATATCTCATATAATTGAAGGTCCAATATGGTGAACCTGTTTAGATACTTAACACATTTGAAGATTTCAATGGTTAACCCAATTGATCACTTTGTGGAATTGAAAGTTTAATTGGTCAATTCTTTTGAATTACTTATATAATTGATGGTTTAATTGATTAAACCATTTGGACATCTAATATGATCAAAGGTCAATCAGCTATGTGATTATTAAAGATGTAGACCCATGATGATTGTGAAGGTTAACCCTAGCTATGTGTACTCAAGTGAAGAGTTGACCTAGATCAATCTTGGAGTATTTAACATCCTAGAGAGGATGAGAGAGAGAATGAGATAGATGAATGTTATTATAATTAAGCCCTAATTCTCTCACTATGAATAAAATATGTGATAAGGGTTTGATCCATAATAATGAGATCATGAAACCCTAATCATTGGGCCCTAACCCCAATTCAGGGCAATTCTAAGTGAAACCCTAATTGGGAAGAATAGTAAACCCTAATCGAGGGTTATTGAATGTACACCCTTTTCTGAAGTGAAATTTATGTGTGAAACCCTAATTAGGGCAAAGCTATGTGTAAAATCCTAATTTAGGGCAAAGCTGAGTGCTATCATAAATCTAGGGTGATGATGTAACCCTAACTTAGTGTAACAATGAAGGAAACCCTAATTTAATGGGAATTGTACATCCTAACCCTAATTTGGGTATGAGGTAAGAGAAACCCTACTTGGATGTGAATAGAAAACCTTAATCCCTAAAATGGGGAAAGTGCATGAAACCCTAATATAGGGTAGTGCCACTAATCCTATGTGAAGACCTAGCACTGGGTGATGTGTTGTGTAATATTAATTTCACATAATACCAAGTGAAACCCTGATATAGAAGGATGATTATATGAAACTCTATTCAAGAGTAATACTATGTGAAATCCATAAATGTATGGAATATGCTATGTGAATCCTCAAATTATAAGTATGAAGGATATTATTCCTAATAATGGAATAGTGATTAGTGATATGACAAATGTAACACCTAGAGAGGTTGATAATGAATATCCTTATATTAATAGTTCCTAACTCAAGGATGAGTCCATAGTATTGGAAACGATTATATAATCTAAGTGAGTGACTAATGACCAATACTTTACATGATAAATGTGATGAACTGGTGCATAAAGTATTACGATGGGGAAATACCCTAATACAAGCTAAGTGGATGAACTCTAGTAAAATAAAGGTGTTGAGGGAAGTGATACATCAAGATATGATAGATATCACATCCAACACCCCAATACTGCTATACCTTGATGCGTTATAAGTCCAATATAATTGTATGAATGACACATGACATGTGTCATGTCAATGGTTACATTGAGATGTAATGAACCCTGTTGAATGTAGGCTAACATGCCTTATGAAAAGGTTATTCCAAACCTATAAACTATGATGTAATCATATTTTGGCAAAGATGAGAGAGAAACTCATGCTGTGTGTTGATAATTCATTTAATGATAAATGATGAGAATAAATAAGTATGATCAAATACTTATGATTATCCATATTGATTCCTTGCTATGTGAACCCTAATACAGGGTAATGCTATGTGAAACCCTATTACAAGTTAATGCTATGTGATTCCTAATATAGGTAATGCTATGTGACACCATATGACAAGTTAATGCTGTATGAACCCTAATACAGGGTACTGCTATGTGAAATTCTAACACAGGGTAATCCTATGTGAAGCTCATATACAGACTAATGGGTTATGAATGTAATAAGATAACCCTTGTATTGCATGATACTAATATGTAATTGTATCATGATTTCTAATATTGTAGATATGTTGAGAAGATGAGCATAGCCAGTCATGGGCTATGATGCTTTGTTTATTGAGAATGTTTTATAGGCTTTATAAGCCTTCATATGCTTTGTGTAGTAAGAATCATTGAACTTTGTGTACTATGTGCAATACATTTTGTAGCAAGAATCATGATGTCCTTTGTCAGATGATCTGAAGGTATTAAGATATATAATAAAGTGGTAATTAGTATCCTATGGTGAGTTATGGGTTCAAATACCAGATGCTATAATCATTATGATGAACTTGTCAAGAAGTGGAATTGTATTCGGTGAGTTAAGGGACTAAGACCCCAACACTTTGTGAAAAGAGTATGGCTATAGGCCATGACTCCACAATGACAATGCCAAGCATTAGATATATGATCTAAGCCTGAAGAGAGTTAATGTTGTGGTAATGATTCTATAGTGAATAAACGTTATACATATTCGTCATATTCCTTAAAGGATAAGTGACATGTTGTTCTATCAAATTATAGTTGCATTGCTTTTGATAAGAATGATGTTCTAATCTACTAGACATTGAATTAACTACTGCCAAACAAATATGATTCCTTTGTGTATATTATTCTTCTTAAGCTGCAATAATAGTGTTTCTGGCGGAGAGTTATATCTCTCACTGGGGCAATTTACAATTGTCTCGCCCACATGGGAATCACATTTTTAGGTGGATGCGGACGAGGAGGAAGGAATCCTTCAGTAGGTGAAGGGTAGCAACAGTAGCAGCAGGGACAACAGTGAAGTCTCAGGTGGAGACACTGGTTGTTATGCCTTGTATAGATGTAAATAGAGTCATATGTGTCGTCTCTATACTCTCAGGTCCTCGGAGTAGTAGTCAGTGCTTTCGAGATTTTGGCTCAGTGCCTCAAGATTTTATACTGCCTGTGTTTAGCCTAGCAGGACAGTTAATGCTTGTAATTCTCTGAAGGAGATGATACAGAATATGTACCTTTGAACAAGAATGTAAATATGTTACTTTGGTTCTATGTGAGAAAGTTTTCATTTGATGGATCTCTTGATAAAAAGGTTTTAATTTTTAGTGATTTTTGGTAATCCGCTGCTTAGTGAACACTTCTGCATTAGTTAATTATGTTTTTGAGAGTTGTATGCCACAGATCATCCATCCACTATACTAATTATAGGCTTTAGAAGTGTTGATACATATGGAAATGTCCTTCGACTATAGACATTTTGTGTGGCATACAACTCTCACAAACATAATTAAGTAATGCAGAAGCATTCACTAAGCATCGGATTACCAAAAACCACTAAAAATTAAAACCTTTTTATCAAAAGAGCAATCAAAAGAAAACTTTCTCACATAGAACCAAAGTAACATAATTGCATTCTTGTTCTTAGGTACATATTTTGTATCATCTCCTTTTGAAAATTACAAGCATTAACTGTCCTGTCAAGCTAAACACATGCAATATAAAATCTCGAGGCAGTGAGCCAAAATCTTGAAAGCACTAACTACTACTCCGAGGACCTAAGAGTACAGAGATGACACATAGGACTCTATCTATATCTATACAAGGCATGACAGCCTGTGTCTCCACCTGAGTCTTTACTGCTGTCCCTGTTGTTGCCGGTGCTGTCCTTCTCCTACTGAAGGATTCCTGCCTCCTCGTCCACGCCCACCTAATAATGTGGTTCCCACGGGGGTGAGACAATTGTAAATTTCCCTAGCGAGAGATATAACTCTCTGCCAGTAACATTATCATTGCAACTTAAGAAGATAAATATGAACAGAGAAATTATATTTGTTTGGTAGCATATATTGTAATGTCTAACAGATTAGAGCATTATTCTTATCAAAAGAAATACAACTATAATTTGATAGAACAACATGTCACTTATCCTTTAAGGAATATGAAGAACATGTATAACATTTATTCACTATAGAATCATTACCACAACATTAACTCTCTTCAGGCTTAGATCATATATTTAATGCCTGGCATTGTCATTGGGGAGTCATGGCCTGTAGCCATACTCTTTTCACAAAGTTTTGGGATCTTAGTCCCTCATCTCATCAAGTACATTTCTACTTTTTAATAAGTTCATTATCATGATTATAGAATCTGGGTATTTGAACCCATTACTCAGCATAGAACACTTATTACAACTAATTAGGTAACTTCATACCTTCATATCATCTGACCCAGAGACATTATAATCCTTGTTACACAAAGCATTGCACATAGTTCACAAAGTCCATACCACCTCTTATTACCCCTTAATAGGAAATAAGGCATATTATGGCTTATGAAGCTCATAACATTCTAAGATAATTAGCACATCATGTGACACACAATACTCATTAATTGTTGGTTACCTCTCACTAAGAAACAAAGAAAATGAAGGCTTATAAGGCCTATAGAACATTTTCAATATACAGAGCATCATAACTCATACCTGGCTATGCTCATCATCTCATCATATCTGCATGATTAGTAATCATGATACAATTGCATATTAGTACTATGCAATACAAGGGCTATCTTATTCATTCATAACCCATTAGTATGTATTTGAGCTTCACATATGATAACTCTATATTAGATCTTCACATAGCATCACCCTGTATTAAGGTTCACATAGAAAGGAAATCAATATGGATAACATAAGTATTCATTCATACTTATTTATTCTCATCATTCAACATTAAATGAATTATCAACACACAACATGAGTTTCTCTCTCATCTTTTCCAGAATATGATTACATCATAGTTTATAGGTTTGGATTAACCTTTTCATAAGGTATGTTAGCCTACATTCAACAGAGTACATTACATCTCAATGTAACCATTGACATGAAACATCTCATGTGTCATTCATCCAATTATCCTGGACTTATAACACATCAAGGTATACCAGTATTGGGGTGTTGGATGTGATATCTATCATATCTTGATGTATCACTTCCCTCAACACCTTTATCTTACTTGAGTTCATACACTTAGCTTATATTAGGGTATTCCCAATCCTAATACTTTATGCACTAGTTCATCACATTTATCATGTAAAGTATTGGTCATTAGTCACTCACTTAGATTATACAACCATTGGTAATACTATGGACTTATCCTTGAGCTAGGAACTATTAATATAAGGATATTCATTATTAACATCTCTAGGTGTTACATTTGTCATAACATTAATCATTGTTCCATTATTAGGAATAGTATTCTCCAAATTTATAATTTGAGGATTCACATAGAATATTCCATACATTTATGGATTTCACATAGTATTACTCTTCAATAGAGTTTCATATAATCATCCTTCTATATTAGGGTTTCACCTAGTATTATATGAAATTAAGATTTCACAATACATCACCCAGTGCTAGGTCTTCACATAGGATTAGTGGCACTACCCTATATCAGGGTTTCATGCACCTTAACCCATTTTGGGGATTAAGGTTTTCTATTCACATCCAAGTAAGATTTCTCTTACCTCATACCCAAATTAGGGTTAGGATGTACAATTCCCATTAAATTAGGGTTTCCTTCATTGTTACACTCAGTTAGGGTTACATCATCACCCTGGATTTACGATAACACTCAACTTTGCCCAAGATTATGGTTTCACACATAGCTTTGTTCTAATTAGGGTTTCGCACATAGCATTGCTCTAATTAGGGTTAGGGCTCATTGATTAGGGTTTCATTATCTCATTATTATGGATCAACCCTTATCACATAGTTTACTCATAATGAGAGAATTAGGGATTAATTATATAAGCATTCATCTCTCTCATTCTCTCTTTCATCCTCTTTAGGATGTTAACTACTCCAAGATTAATCTAGGTCAACTCTTCACTTGAGTACACATAGCTAGGGTTAACCTTCACAATCATCATGGGTCTACATCTTTAATAATCACATAGCTAATTAACCTTTGATCATGTTAGATTTTCGAATGGTCTAATCAATTAAACCATCAATTATATAAGGAATTCAAAAGAATTGACCAATTATACTTTCAATCCCACAAAGTGATCAATTGGGTTAACCATTGAAATCTTCAATTGCATTAAGTATCTAAATAGGTTCACCATATTGGACCTTTAATTACATGAGATATTCAAATGGATTAACCATGTTGATCTTCACAAAGTTAATTACTTAGACCCTCAATGATCTTGGTTCTTATACATCAATTGGTTGAAAACCAATTGAACAAGTTATACTTGAAACCAATTGGACATAGTAGGTATTGGAACCGTTTGCACTTTGGGTCTCCAAACGGTTTGAGATCGTTTGGTCCCAAACGGTCTTGAGACCGTTTGGATCCAAACGGTCTTGATACCGTTTTGACCCAAACCTTCTCAAAACCACATGGACCAAAAAGGTACTTCATCACTCAATCAACTCAAGGTTTCAATCCATGGATCAATTATAAATTGAACCACTAAGGTATTAATGAATTGGACGAATGAATCACCATTCAATTAGACCTTAAATTTAGGTTTTTGAACCCAATTGAACTAGGTTTGATAATCAAGAAACCATCACATATGGTTTGAAATCGAGGATCCATTAATGGTTGACATTGTGGAACCAAATCAATTGAAATCAATGAACTATCATCATCACATGATATGACCTGACCTCAAACGGTCTTGTATGACCACCAAATGGTCCTGAGACCATTTGGTTGATCTCCAAACGGTATTGAGACCGTTTTCCCATTCCATCATCAAAAACCATGACATCCAATTAAGGTTTTGGACCATTGGATTGATTATCAAATCAGCACTTAGTTGCAATTCAATTTGGTACCTTTGGACCTTCAAACACTTAACCATACTTAACCCTAGAATGCCAAACGGTCTTGAGACCGTTTGGGTGATTCCCAAATGGTTTTGAAATCGTTTGGGTCAATCAACCCAAAACATCATCTCAAACAATTGGAAATTCAACACTTAGTCGATTAGGGTTTGCAATTAAAGAATCATTCACAATTGAAACCTTCAAGGTCAAACCAATTGAAACCATTGGATCAAAATCCAAGAACCACAACATATATCTTCAAATGGTCAACCATTCCAAACGGTTTGGAACCCAAACCACCAAACGGTTTGCAAACCGTTTGGTCACCAAATAGTTTGGTGAAACCGTTTGGACTCAACATTGAAACCGTTTGCCCTAGATATTTAGGTAGGTGTGTGCTTATAATGATGTCATCATCATCAAGTCCCAAACTCACGAAATCTACTGTGATTTCCATGGAGATTGCATCAATCAACCAAACTTAATTTCAGAAATGTAGAAATGATCACCAATTGATAAGGAATTGATTGTAATAATAAAATTAAGGGTTCAAGTTATAAAAGCCACCTCAAATTGAGCTCCAAAGCTCCAAGCTCACGGCAAAAATGGTGGATGCAACTCCTTTCACTATTCCAAGGGTCGTCCTCAAGCTTTGAGTGAAAAGAATTGGTTAGAATTGAAGAGGGGATCGAGATATGAAGAATTTATGCATTGATTTTCAATTTTCACCATGAATTCAAGGTGAAAGGAGGTCAAGAACCTTACCAAAAGTTTGGGGGGCGTCCTATGGATCCTCCACAGCTCCTTGGTCGTTTTCCAAGTAAGGGGAAAGAAAGAAATTCGAAAAAGCCTTTGTTTTGGCTTGGAAAGGGTACTTTTATAAGAAAATTGATGAGAGAGAAAATTCTTTATAAAAGTCTTTTAATTCCAAAATTGTTGCCACAACTCCCCCCTTGGTTTCTTGCATGAAAGGGAATCTCTATCCCCACCGATTTCCCTTCCATTATCCATAAATTAATGGAAAAGAAATTAAGCACCTTAACCCTTATAATAAGAATATCCATATTTGAGTGGAAATTCTTTTTCTTATTATAATGGTGAGTGGAATTTCAGCTTCTTAGGATATGCTCGTTCCTTTTCAAGGCTTTAAGCTCATCCACACACATCTGAATTAAACCATTTTAATTTTGGTTGAAAGCCCTTTAATTAATACATTCATGTTTTGCCCTAAATTGAATTAGGGTTTCACTTAGGATTAAATCTTGATTATTTTAATATCAAGATTCTCTCTCCTCCAACTTAATTCAAATGAGGCGCCCATCTGATTTTATTATTTTCTCTACATGATGAAAAGAAACATTAGGGACCTTATTGAAGTTGTAATTTGCATATTTAACCTTAGGTTTGGGGTAATTTGCACATTACACCAAAACTAGGTTTTAATGCACAAGGATTGCTTTACAAGCTTAATCTTGGTGCCCAAGCTTGTGAAAACCATACCACTAAACCATATTCATTCTTATGATGTCTCAACATCAGAGTAACATCTTATCATGCAACATTTTCAATTTAACCCCTCAACTTGGGTAATTTGCACTTTAGTCCAAAATAAGCAAACATTGCTTCAACATTGTTCAAACAGGACCAAAATTGAAACATAAGTTTCTCATAAGCCCTAATTACTTTTCCCAAGATAAGATTAAAAATCTACTCAACCTTATTAGGCAAAACTTCTAGGGTTAACACATAACCTAGGTCAGGGATGTTACATTTTGCATATCCTTCTTTCCATAGAAATTTGACTAGTAAAGTTGTACTTCAACATTCTAGTTATACCTTGCTATGTCAAGGCAGTCATGTTGTTATTTTAAAAATAGTTCCTATATTGGTATAGGGTACACAATTTTTGGTCTTTTTAAATGTGTCTTCTATTTCATGCAATACATTTTCTTTGAATGAAATATCATTTACTATTTTAGTTTCTAAAACTAATGATGTATGACATGCATTTATTGGACATGTTAATAAAAATATTTTTAAACAAATAATTAACGTAATAGTTATTCCCAAGATTGAAATTGATGTTTACAAAAGATGCCAAATTTTTGATGAAACTAAGCTTCCCACATAAATAGCGAAACAAATAGATTTTAATTCTTCTCTAGTTGAATTAACTCTACTAAATATTTTCATATACAACCCATCCATCACTCAAGAAAGATAGACTACATTAAAACTCTATAGTTAACTATGTTTTTACTTGTTAAACCTCGATCATCACATCCTTTATGATGCATCAACATACCTAAAAGTTGTGGATAACCACAGGGGTGAGACCCCAAGTCCCAGTGACATGATATAACAACTACTAATAGCTTATTGTCATAAGAAGGTGTAGGTTACATAGTTATATTCACAAGTACAAATAGTTCAATAAAAAGTATATACTATATTGAGCATATGTCATAGCATATATAAATATTAGGACAAATTATTAATTAAATATAACACTTGCAAGAAGTAAAAGTATAAGTATGGCACATCCAAATGCACATCCATATTATTTTCAGTACTAATTTGTAATTTTTGTGTGCCCTAGGTAGTTTGAGGTGTACCACTCAAACTAATAGATGACCACTGAAACATCACAATTAGCCTAGTATAAGATCTTAGGATTACTAGACTCCTAAGTATCTCTCCCCCCCTCCAGTATAAGTGAGACATTGTAGTCACACAACAACCTAGATACCACAAGGGCACAATGGTCATCCCACTGAAAATACTTTTGTTGTGGGTACACATGACACAACACCAAAACTAGGGTATAATAACCCTCAAGTCCTAGTTATGACCTCAGTCACTCCCAATAACATATATACCAAGACGGAAATGTAGTTCATCTCAAAACACCTTCTATTAAGATGATAGAGACAAAGCCTACATGAACCCACATATACTCAATAATATACAATTCCAAGTTCCTTCCCAAAAATAACTAAAAGGATTACTCATTTCACTATCCCGCAAGTCTTGACATATAAATATTTATGTGGTCACAAGTAACTATATGATTAGGGTTACACTTGATTAACTAAACTAGTTACTCATTCTTTATTGCTTCAAGCCAATTACAATTTTGTTCATACCAAGGCCCAATTCATAACGTGAGGGGGCATAATAAATCCAAAAAATCAAGTTAGGAAACATCAACCTTGAACAAGGCATCAAAATAGGATACTTTTTATTTCAATATATAATTACTAAAATACATATAGAGTCATAAAAGATAGGCCACTATCCCATTGGTAGAAATTCTCATATTCTTCATCTAAAACTAACAAAGATTCTACACAAAGATTAACCATCAGTCTTTGAGTGTAGTGGATGACATGCAGAACTAGCATATTGTACTGCTTTGAATAATTTGAAAGTGAAATAGATAAACTATCACTTTATGTCACATGTAAGTCCTACTTGGTTATAATTAAGTGTACATCATCATTGAGGGCATTAACTTCTTGGGACTACTTGATTATTTGAGGGCATATATTAATATTTCAAGAGTAAGAGTATAAGACACACATCATCAAATAACTACATGTACTAAGTGTATCTAAATTGTTTCCATTATCTACATATTCAATTATGTCACATAAATTTATATGTTAAACCTTGGAATCTACATCATTCAAATAATCATACTCTCATAATTTCCATAAAGGCATGAGTCCCAAGGAATCATACCTACTTATATATCCCATATCAGAAGTTGATTATATGATGTCATAGTTTGTGTGACACTTAAGTCAATTCTATTAGACTATAGGAAGAGAAAAGAAGAGGAGTGAAGAGAAGATAAAAGTACTAAAGTGTCTGACTTGATATTTAATATCATATAGAACGAAATATATTCATTATTTAACATGTATATTAGTCCCATGTATCATTATTTTCCTTATAATCTTCACAAGAATATCAGACTAGGGGATATGCAAGAATGTATACTCTAAGTATTCAAATGATCTCATGTTTATATGCTCGACCCAAACCCATGTGTCATAGAGTAAATCATTCTTAAGAAAGTATCTTGTTTAATCATCATATCATATTGAAAGAAACATTTTATGTTTAATTTCTTCTTATTCATTATCAAATCAACTGCAAGTAGTCCATTACAATCATTATAAGACTATCTCTCAAGGCATATTCACCAACAAACATTTTTGAAGTAATGAAAATTGTCAAACTAGGGTAGAGGTTCTATTAAGAAAACACTCTGAAAAAAAAGTAAGATCGTAAGATCCTATATAGAAAAATCTAAATTGCACTTATCTAACGAGAGACACTGAAATATATAGAATACTAGCTAAAACCTTGAGAAATAAAAGAATGATAAGAGGAGTTAAAATAAATAGATGGTTCTCATGAAACCAAGCTGATTAGAATGCTAAATACTAGTATAACATTAAAAAACTTGAATCTGAGTATAAAAATAATAACACGGTGACTGAAAGTGAACAAATTAAGAGACCATGCCTTACTTAATGATGATTTTAATATGAAAATAGTTAATGAATATGATGTAGTTGAAGTAAATAACACACTAGGATAAATAAAGGAGCGTAAAGAACCAAGTCATGGTACATCCATTAAAATGTTTCATAAACATCTATACTTGGACAAAGTCATGGTACATCAACCCTTTAAAGTGATAAATGCCTTGTTCAACTCATTTAGGGGCATCAACCATGGGATTTCAATGCAAGGGATCATAACAAGTCCCTTACAGACTCAAAAGTATTTTAAAGTAAACAAAATCATAATTATAAACCAAGTTGGTTCATTTCAACTTCTAAATAGTCAAGGTCCCTTGATATTTGTTATCAAGACCTTTCTCTCTTAGAAATTGCCCTAGAGATGGATTAGAGGCAAAAGTTTAAGGGATTCTAGGATGTTTCTTATCAATGTCATCTCCTACTTTGTTTGAAGAAAAATCTAGTTAGTTATCTTTTTTTCCTTCTTCTTATCAACTTTCTATTCTCCTTCTCCTCTAGTTTGTTTTCCACAACACTAGATCAATACACCTTATTTCAATATTTTCTTCCCCAAATTATCTCTTTGTCTAGAAGGAAGGTTTAAGGTTTCTTTCTATTCAAAACTAGAATTCCATCGGGGAGTTTAAAGAAACTATGTAATGAACTACAATTTTCCCCTTTCTATAGAAACAAGGTGAGTATAAACTACATAATAAAACAAATGTACACAAAATCATGCTCTTTTACCAAAATTCATACTGATTCACAGTTAGTCACCAAAGTGGATTTAGAAAAATATTTTACATAATTTTTAGATCCAAATTTGAATTATATTCATGATCTTGTGCACATATGATGAATGCATATTCATCCTAGTTTCAATGGAATTTTTGTCTTTATTTTGCATTCTAATCTTGTAGTTTTCAAAAGAAATAGCTTCATATCATTCCAATTATATTTTATGTTTTTTAGTTAAAATTTTGATACTTTTCTCACTAGTCCTATAGTTTTGGAATTTAATCTATCTGCACTAGCCAATCTGGAGAGACCTAGGGGGTCCAGTTGATCAATCAATAATTTTTGTATCCAAGGCCATTGTCACCCTACTGAGAAACCTCTGATCTTCCTCCAAATACCATCATCTATCAAGTTGAGATGATGTACCTTTCTGGTCGATCAAGACCCATCAACCTCCAAGTGGATGAAACTATGCAAGCATTAAAAGGCCATAGATCAAGATCCATTAATTGACCTACCAGTTGGTAGCTTCATGTCTGCCTTCCATTAACCAACCTATCTTGTCGATAGAAAAATCTCAAGCAACATCAAATAAACATCTATTCTTTTGACATATATGAATCAATCTTCCCATCAAGCAGAAGACAATCGACCTCAATAGTGGATCATAAAATGGTCGACCTCTACTGGTTTCTTAGATGTGAAGCATATCATCTTGACCATTCACGTGGTGCAAATCTTTTTACTTGCACCTGGGTATGGAGGCCTATAAATACCCATTGTACAAACACAAAAAATCATTCTCAAACCCGACTCTACTAAAAGAGGAAGTGTTTCCCCCAAGTTATTTATAGAGAGATCAACCTCGCCACTTCTAGAGTGATCAACCACTCTAGTGAGAGTGATCGACCTCTTTAGTGAGAGTGATCGATCTCCCAACTCTAAAGTGATCAAGTCTACCAAGATCTATCGACCTCTCCACCAAAAGAGTGATTGACCTTTAGGTTGATAAAATTGATCGATCTCCAGTAGTTCAACATTCGTTGAGCTCAGGAAGTCGACATCTTTGAGATTGATTCCTTAATAATTGACATCCTCTAGTCAAGGGCTATCAAACTCCCTCTCTAGGGTGATTGACCTCTTCACCAAGTTGTTGTTCATTCAGTACTCCAACCGCATGTCAGGATTAATACCTAGAAGAGAGAGAAGGAAGGGATTCTATCACCACACACCACTCATAGCCACTTCTGCTATAGTCATGACCATTATTGTGTCCTTTCCCTATACCATTCATATTAAGCTCTCCAATGTTGAGGGAGTAGTCCTTTCACTGGGGGTACAAGGATTAGCTCTTCTAACCATTTCTTACAATTTCATCTTTTTCCAATTCTTGTATGAACTCCTTTAATTTATCATTAATTTCTTAATGCATGTTTTGTGGATTGATAACCTACTTCACATGATTTATTATAATCTTATACCTTAATAACTTCATATTTTATGATTTGAATACTGATTGTCTTCTGTAGATGCCTTGATGAGAACTTCTGATGGGAAGTCTACAGAGTAGTGCATATATGATATGTAAGTAATGAGACTACTAAGGGGATACCCACTCATGCAAGTTTCTAACACATAAAGGGAAAACTTGCATAACTAGATACTTCATCTATCTCTCTTTAGATAGTGGTGGTGAAACACAATCCATTGATAACTGGAGACTTAATCTATCTCTCCTTATTCTTGAATCTTTAGTTAATTAAGCCAACTCAACATTGTGATGAATACTAGTTTATGACTGGTTACTTTGTTCTGATAATTCTTTAAAATGTTGTCATTTGGGATCCATCCTGAACTAGTGACAAGATCTTGTGGGTGAGATTATCATACACTAGTTAAAGTGAACTCTAGGTATTTCATCCCTAGTGAATTTTCTCGTGCGGAAAATCACACATCACTATATCATATATGTGTTCTAAAAAACAATATTTAGTGCTTTCATTTTCTAGTGTATGGTAATTTTTTGGAAAGCAATGGAAAATGCATTGAGATTGCAATACTAATGAGAACTAAGAGGAGGTATGACTGTGAATGTTATTATTGAGGGCACATTATATCTAACTAGATCTAAATAAATGTCTAAACAATTGAAATGGATCCATACTTAAAGAGTATTTTGTTTGTATTACTTGTTGGTTTGTTAAAGCCCAAATGTAAAAAGTATCTTATTTGTAATACTTGTTGCTTTATTGAAGCCAATGTAGTGGCAACCGATTGGTAATGATGTTGTTGTATGAGCAATAGGTCACAAGTTCAAAAACCCCTAGCAAAGGGATGAATGAATTCCTAATTTTCTTCAAAGCCCCAAATTTCCTGATTTGGTAATCCAGATGAAGTTTATTATATGATTTAATATAAATGAATACTAAGGCACCTAATCATATATATATATATATAATCTTTTTATGACTATATTAAGGACCCAATTTGTAATAATTTAATATTTAATGACAATTTCTTGATCATAATTATATAACTATCATATTACTTATTTGGTATAAATAGACATGTGACAATCACAAATTTTGGGAAGGACAATGTTAATAGAAATACCATACCCTAGAGTGGGCAAGTTAATCAAATAAAAGGGAATAAAATTGATAAAATACGTGATGAAATAAAATTGTATGTGGTATATAGAAAAATATGACATTAATATGTTTTTTGAGTAATAGTGTTGAAAATTACATTTGTTAATATATGTTTCATTTGTTGTAATACTTTAGTGTGAAAGATTTATATTTAACATCTTAAAATATGTCTGTAGGTATGTATCCCCTAAGAACTAGTCATATGATGATTGTATGGATATTATGTATTTGATTTGACTAATATTAAAAGCAATTACATATATTATATTTTTTCAAATATTAGAAGATGATATAATATAATGCATGTCCAAAGAATGATATTACTCAATGACATATGGTTTGGGTTGAGACACTGAACATGAGATATGTATTATTGGAGTATATACATATTCTTGTCATGTTCCTTGTCAGATATTATTGTAGAAACTATATATATATATATATATATATATATATATATATATATATATATATATATATATATATATATATATATATATATCATCTAAGCCTCAGTCCCAACCATATAGGGGTCAGCTCATGGATCCTTCGTTTCCATTTAGCTCTATCAAGGGTCATATTCTAATCATGATGTAAAGATTCAAAATCTCTCCTTGTATGTTCTTCCCATGTTAATTTAGGCCTACCTCTTATTTTATTAATAGTGTTTGACTCAATAGCATTGTTTCATATAGGCACATTAGTCAGTTTGTGTTGCACATGTCCATACCATCTGAGTCGGTCCTATCACAAATTGTCCTCAATGCTTGCCACTCCCACTTTATTCTTGATATAGTAATTTCTCAAGTGATCTTTTATTTACTACCCACACATCCATCTCAACATACACATTTCAACCGCATTCATCTTGTTGAGACCTTGCTTCTTCACCGCCCAACATTCTCTCCCATAGAGCATGGGTAGTGATGCGATGATTTTGAGTCGCATTTATAGATCTGTTTTATATGTGGTTTATGCTTTAATTAGTCATTTCTATGGTTAATATCGCATAATTCATCCATTTTGGTCTTTGCCATCATTTTATGTCAAATCCCCTTAGTTTTATCATTTTGAGCATTAATCATCACATTATTATTATTTGTGTGGATTGATTTGATCTTGTCTTTGAATTTCAGGAAAAACAAGTATTTACTTCCGTCGATACCATCGACGGAAGTCGATACCATCGACAAGACCGTAGGTTGCCAGCCGAAAGGAGCATCAAGGAGTCGATACCATCGACGCTGGTGTCGATGGTATCGAGACACCTTCAGGTTGCTGGCGAAGAAGCAGTCGATAGTATCGACGGAAGTCGATACCATCGACACATGGAGGCTACAGCATCGCAAAATGACAAAAACCGATGCCTAAAGGGAGTCGATACCATCGACTCGAGTCGATGGTATCGAGATGATGAAAGGCGCGACAAAGGAAGGATTTGCAGCCAGCCGCTACTGTAGCGGGTCGATACCGACGCCGTCAGATATGTGTTGGATTTAGAATGATTTCAATCGGACGACTGGATTTAATTAACGACCTAATTAGGAACTTATACCTAATGACGGCCGCCCAGATAGAGAGGATCTCAATTTTACTATTGCACAAGTGCGGAGGAGCGAGAGAACAGAGAACGGAGGCCAGAAGTTCATACCTATCGATCCGGACGCTGCTGAAGACGGATTTCACCACCGAGAGGCGGGAAAGCTCGTGTTCTACGCAAAGGATCAATCGGTTCTTCTCCGTTCAGGGGTTTTCCCATTCAATTCACGTTTTTCATATGATTTCCCCTATTTCTACCATGTACTTGTGTGAGATGAACATGCGGGGCTAATCCCCTCCATCTTTAGGACCGGGAGTAGCCCGGGAATGCATTGTATGACAGTTTTATATTAATAATTCATATTTTCTCTCTTAAATCCGTGGTGTAGTTTCGTTTTCTCCATATATTGTTATGCTTGATCACCATGATAATAACCTAATGCCCTTAATCACTTCGACAGGAGGATTAACGGTTGAAAAGAGATGAAACGTACATTAATTGATAAATCCCTTGACAAAGGAGGTGTAAAATTAATGGTGGAAACTGAGAGATCGTTCGTAATGCACTTAGTTTAGGGGATAGATTACTACGACGGTGGAATCGACCTAAACCTAAGTAGTGAATTACACCACGACAGTGGGTAATTATGTTTTCAGGCCACTACCCGAATAGAGAGAGAAGATTGAGGAATTATATGAAATCTAATACAATGATAACCCACGGTGAAACCACAATCCTAAAGATACCTTTTTGATTTGATTAAATTAACCTTTAATTGATTGTTTGCTTTGTTTTATTTATATTTTCTTTTAATTTTATTCAACAACCCCAATTTGTTATTCGGTTTAGCTGATCGCAAATAGTTAGTAGGAGTCTCCAATAGTTCCGAGTATCCCTGTGTTCGACTCGGGCCTCACAAGGCCTGTACTACTTGACGCGTATACTTGCGTTTTTAGCACGTAGTAAAATACATGCCAAGTTTTTGGCGCCGTTGCCGGGGATACGGCGGAATTGTTGGCACTTCGAGTGCTACGAGCGGCCACTCTAGTCCACAAATTTCTTTTTAATTTTCATTCAAATTCAAATATTTTTACATTGCACTATAATTGTTATACTCGTCTAAGCATAGTACTGAACTCGAATTTTCTTATTTCAAGTACTGTGTATGGTGCATACACGTAGTACAGACTACGACAATCACACACCTGAGGTTCTGTTTCCGGGACCTGAGGACGAAGAGCATTCTGAGCACGAGTACCAAGAAGAGATAGATTCTGAATCTGAACCAGAAGACATGGCCGAGCCACAGACCATATGGGAGAAGATCAAAGCTTCTTCCTCATCAGCTTCAAAGGGGCCTATAAAAAAGCAGGCGATCAACATACCGACATATAAGATTGATCCAGTGTTGATTAATTTGGTAAAATCAAATGCGTTTCATGGGCTGAAGAATGAGGATCCTGTTGCACACATCAGCCAGTTCGTTGAAAACTGTGACATGGTAAAGATAGACAGGTTTCCATAAGATGCTTTGTACCTCAAGCTGTTCCCAAGTTCCTTGGCAGGAGCAGCAAGAGAGTGGCTACATAATCTAGACGATGAGTTCGTTGAGTCTTGGGATCATATGGTGGAAGTCTTCTTTGAGAGGTTCTTCCCTCTTGAGAAGACAAACGACATGATCCGGAAGATTCACAATTTCACCCAACAGGCGGGTGAAACATATTCTGAGACCTGGGAGCGATTTCAGGTTATGTTGAGGAGATGTCCGCATCACGGGCTGGACAAAGAGAGACAGGTGAAAATCTTCTATTTTTCTCTCTCCGAGCATGATAGGAGTAATCTGGATTCAGCCGGGTCGGGATTTTTTCTGAATAACACTGACACTAGATGCTGGGAAATACTCAAGAACATGGCGAGAAAGCAGTCCTGGGGAGAAAGAGAGAGAGAGTCCCAGTTGAGCAAGCATGAGTCGCCAGTGAATCAAAGGCAATGAGAGAGCTGAATGAGAAGATGGATCTTCTCGCAAAGAAATTCTTGCAAAAAGAAGAAAATGAGTCTGAGGATGAGGCTCTAGTCAAGTACACGAGACAACAACAGGGGTACAGGAACGATGACTACTCATGGAGAAAGGACAAAAAGTTCTCATGGAAGGATCCGAACAATTTTCTGCAGGATCCGGAAGCCAAGCCCGCGCCAGCTGTAGAGGACAAGAGCACGGAGTTTCTCAATCAGGTCATCAAGCAAAATCAAGAGTTAATGAACACATTCGGGCAGCAAATCAAGCAACAAGGAGAATACATGAATCAATTTGGGCAGACATTGCAAAATCATGGGGCTCAAATGAGGACCATAGAGACATCCATGGCGCAGATGGCAGCTGAAATTGCTAGTTTGAAGAAACCAGCACATCCGGGTTTTCCGGGGAACACCAATGTTCCCGGGGGTAACCAGCAAGCCAAGGCTATTTTACTGAGAAGCGGCAAGAAGGTGTTGAATCCAAGAACGGATGAAACAAGCACACCGCAAAATAAAGTTGAAGGTGAAACCACTACGGAGCAGCCCACACCAGTCGCAGGGCAAGTTGAAGACATAGACGTGGATGGTAATGAAGAATAGGTTGCTGAGGGGAAACTGCAAAAAATGACGCCTTATGTGCCACCTCA
Organism: Alisma plantago-aquatica; assembly: GCA_963693085.1. Classification (NCBI taxonomy): domain Eukaryota; kingdom Viridiplantae; phylum Streptophyta; class Magnoliopsida; order Alismatales; family Alismataceae; genus Alisma; species Alisma plantago-aquatica. The sequence goes on from OY856409.1 coordinate 475,466,808, forward strand.
TCAAAGGGCACACGCCGTTCCGGTCGCTTATCCGAATAGTGCAAAGGCAAGGAAGGTAGACGCACAGTTCAAGAAATTCTTGGACAACTTTAGGAAGCTTTCGGTCAATATTCCATTATTGGAAGCTATTGAGCAAATCCCTTCATACGGGAAGTTTCTAAAAGATGTTATTACCAAGAAGAGGAAAATACCAGATACTGAGGTCGTTGTGCTAAAGGAGCAAGTGAGTGCCTTCATTATGGGTACTTTGCAGCCAAAGAGACAGGATCCCGGGTGTTTCAACATTTCTTGCTATATCGGAAAGTGTAAATTTGGAGAAGCACTGTGTGATTCAAGGGCGAGCATCAACTTAATGCCCCTTTCGACATTCAAAAAGTTGGGACTGAAAGAGTCAAGGCCGAGCAATATGACAATTCAACTGGCCGACAACTCTGTAGTGAAGCCTTATGGAATCTGTGAAGATGTCTTAGTAAAGGTGGATCGATTTGTCTTTCCGGCTGATTTTGTGGTTATGGAAATGCAGGATGAGCATGACAATGAGCTGTTACTTGGACACCCATTCCAAGCTACAGCTGACATGATCTTAGAGATGGGGAGAGGTCGCTTGACCTTAGGCATAGCAGATGACCGCTTTGAGATGGTCATGCCCTCTAGCACTGTGTCTTCTAAAGAAAAAGAACAATGTAACATGGTGAAACATATGGATCACAACATCTCACTTTGCCTTGGAAAACCATTTCTGGACATGGCTCACGTGATGAGCAAGATGGATAATGGAACCTTAGCTGTGGATATCATGGAGCAAACTAAGGTTGTTTCTTTGTGTAAAGCTGTGGGATTTCCGAATGATGAGAATGAGGACATTCTGCCTTCATGGGAGGATGATGCAATTGCTATTTCTGTTGTTGATTCATATCCGGAATTGCCGTTAGAGGCTTGTTTGTTGAATGTTACCTATGATTGGATGCGGAGTAAATCACTCAAGGAGTGCGCTAAAATGCTTCAGATGCTTCCATGCTTCTATGCGAGGCACTATGAAGATTTAGGTGCACTTCCCTTACCGCTGCATTCATCTCTTATCAGTCCGCCAGAGTTAGAATTGAAGCCGCTGCCCCCGCATCTCAGGTATGTCTTTCTAGCTGAGAAAGACAAGTTAGCGGTGATCGTATCTGCTTATTTGAGTGCGGACAAGGAGGAGCAATTGCTGATAGTGCTGAAGAACCACCGTGGAGCTTTTGGGTGGTCTGTTGCAGACATCAAGGGGATCTCCCCTACTCTTTGCCAGCACAAGATTCGGCTCGAAGAGGGAGCCAAGCCTGTTATTCAGCCTCAAAGACGTTTAAATCTGAGCATGATGGAGGTTGTGAAGAAGGAGTTAATCAAACTTCTTGCTGCAGGGATTATCTATGCCATATCAGACTCGACGTGGGTGAGTCCCACACAGGTAGTCCCTAAGAAGGGGGGAATTACTGTCACTAAAAATTTGTTTAATGAACCTGTTACCACCCGATTGGTAACCGGGTGGAGAGTTTGTATTGACTACCGTCGTATGAATGCTGCCACACTTAAAGATCATTTTCCTTTACCATTTATTGATCAAATTTTAGAACGTCTTGCCAGCCGGTCACATTTTTGTTTTCTGGATGGGTATTCGGGGTATAACCAGATCTCGATTGATCCTTTGGATCAAGAGAAGTCTACGTTCACCTGTCCCTATGGGACTTTTGCTTACCGGAGAATGTCGTTTGGTTTATGTAATGCACCGACGACGTTTCAACGCTGTATGCTCGCCATATTTTCTGACATGGTAGAGCGTTGTCTTGAAGTTTTTATGGATGACTTCTCGGTTCATGGTGCATCATTTGATGAATGTCTCTATAACTTAGACCAAGTTTTGCAGCGCTGTGAGGACACACACTTGGTCCTTAACTGGGAGAAATGTCACATGATGGTGACAGAGGGAATAGTGCTAGGACACAAGGTGTCTAGCAAAGGTCTTGAGGTAGACCGAGTAAAAATTGAGGTGATTTCCAAGCTGCCCCCACCAAATTCTGTAAAAGGGGTGAGAAGCTTTCTGGGACACGCCGGGTTCTATCGATGATTCATTAAGGATTTTTCTAAAATTGCAAAACCTTTATCCGAACTCTTAGAGAAAGATGCGGTTTTTTATTTCAACGATAAGTGTCTTCATGCATTCAATGATTTGAAAGAAAAGTTGATTTCTGCCCCGGTTGTTCAAACGCCGGATTGGACAAAACCTTTCGAATTGATGTGTGACGCTTCGGATTTTGCAGTAGGAGCCGTTTTGGGGCAACGGGTAGATAATAAGCCCACTGTGATTTTCTATGCTTCCAAAACTCTGAATGATGCTCAATTGAATTATACAACTACTGAAAAAGAATTACTTGCCGTCGTGTTTGCTTTTGAAAAATTTCGGTAGTATTTAGTTGGATCTAAAGTAGTTGTATGGACCGACCATGCTGCGATAAAATATTTGATGGAGAAAAAAGACGCAAAGCCTAGACTCATTAGGTGGATTTTGCTCTTACAAGAATTTGACATTGAAATCAAGGATAAGTCTGGAATTGAGAATGTAGTGGCTGATCATTTGTCTAGGTTAGAAAGGGTGAATGAAAAATATTTGCACATACCCATAACTGAGACGTTTCCCGATGAAAAACTTTTGAAAATAAATTCTAAAGAGCCGTGGTTCGCTGAAATTGTTAATTATTTGGCTTGCGGGATCATCCCGGAAGATTGGTCATATCAGGAGAAAAAGAGATTCTTTCATTCTTTAAGATACTATTTTTGGGATGATCCAATTCTTTTGAAGCAATGCAGGGACGGTATCTTACGCAGGTGTGTGCCTGAAGTGGAGTACAAGAGTGTTCACCACCATTGCCATGCATCACCTACGGGAGGACACCATGCCAGTTCGTGAACAGCAGGTAAGGTGTTAGAAAGCGGCCTTTATTGGCCAACTTTGTTTCGGGATGCATATGATTTCGTAAGGCAATGTGATTCATGTCAGCGAGCAGGTAACATTTTAAAGCGACAAGAGATGCCCCTGAATGTATTTCAGGAAGTTGAAGTATTTGATTTGTGGGGCATAGACTTCATGGGACCCTTTGTGTCCTCGAACTCCAATTTGTATATCTTGCTAGCCATTGACTATGTGTCGAAGTGGGTGGAAGCAATGCCCACAAGGACTAATGATTCTACGGTAGTATGCAGGTTCGTGACGGAAAATATTTTGTGCAGGTTTGGGATACCCTGAATGATAATAAGTGATGGGGGTACACACTTCCGGAATCAGAAGTTCTCGACATTACTGAAGAAATATGGGGTCAAGCACAACATTGGCACCCCATATCATCCGCAGACTCAAGGCCAAGTGGAGGTCTCAAACCGTGAAATCAAGAAGATTCTAGAGCGAACGGTGGCATCCACAAGGAAGAATTGGAGTGCCCTATTACCGGATGCACTGTGGGCATATAGAAAGGCTTACAAAACACCTATAGGCACTATGCCTTTTAGGTTGGCATATGGTCGGGCTTGTCACCTTCCGGTGGAGTTGGAGCACAAGGCCCATTGGGCGCTTAGAAGGCTAAATTTGAGTTATGATGAAGCTGGGAGAAAGAGAATGTTTGAGTTGAATGAGCTGGATGAGTTACGGATGACGGCATATGAGAATGCCCGAATATACAAGGAGCCCACAAAACTGATCCACGATCGTCACATCGAGTTGCGCACGTTCAAGAAGGGAGATAGTGTTTTGCTGTTCAACTCCCGACTCAAGTTGCATCCCGGGAAGCTAAAGTCCCAGTGGAGTGGACCGTTCGTGGTGGAAGAGGTCAAACCACACGGCGCGATTCTAGTGCGTGATGGTGATGCCACGTTCTTGGTGAATGGACATAGGTTAAAGCTGTATTTTGGTGAGAATTACAAGAGAAAAGTGAATGAGGTTAAACTCATTACACTTTCGGTTGAATGAGATGCCCGAAAGCCGTCTAGCCTAAGACGTTAAATAAGGGCGCTTTTTGGGAGGCAACCCAACCATCGGTACATTAGGATAGTTTAATTATAATCATAGGTTGCTTTATTTTCGTTCAATTTTTAGTGTACAGAAGATACCTTGATCTGTTTGTTCATTGTGCAGGCTGAGGCAGAGTCGATACCATCGACACACTGGTCGATGGTATCGACATAGGTTCAGGTTCACAACTGCAGCGTTCGTTCTGAGTCGATACTATCGACGGTTGCGTCGATGGTATCGACACACCTATAGGCAGGTCGCCCAACAACAGTCGATGGTATCGACACAGGCGTCGATACCATCGAGATCTCTGGAGAAGTTCAGATCGATTTGTCTCAGTCAACTCGATACCATCGACGGCCTCGTCGATGGTATCGACATCGTTACAAGTTGAAGTGCACGTGGCGGTGTCGCAATGAAGCCAAGTCGATACTATCGACACCTGTCGATGGTATCGACCATCCATGTCACCGATCCGCGCGAAGAAATCGACGGCGATCGCGGCGTCCACGTCATCGATCCGGGTGCAGTGTCGATACCATCGACCCGCGTCGATGGTATCGACTCAAGAGCGATCCGGGTTACAAGATCAAGCAATCGTCAACCGTCGATACTCACGAGGGGGGTGGATAGCATCGAGACGTGTCGATACCATCGACCCGCGTCGATGGTATCGACGGGTTAACAGTGGCGCCGACCAAGTCTATATAAGGAGAGTCATTACGTCATTTGATGTCACACCTTCAGAGTGATCTTCCTCCTTTGCGCCGAGCACTCCCCCGAGCCATCTAAGATCGAAGAGCAGCAACACCGAGAGAAGATCTTCCCCGAGCTCTTCTTCTAATCCCGTTTCTCTCGCAACAATGGTGCACGTCGCCGGAGCATCATCCTCCCGCACGAATCCTATGGATATCATGGAGTTCGTGCCACCCCCTACGACGTCAGTATCACGTCCGCGCCTGGTTCACCCATCCACGGAGGTGAAGAAGATCTATGAAGAGATCTTAAAGCGGAAGATAGAGCCTACCCGGTATGTGGACCCAGATATGATCCGTGATCTTGGATTCGAGGCCAACTTGGCCTATGTGCTGAAGGGTCAAGCACACCACACCAACAGAAGGCCAGACGAGCTGGAGTACCATGCGGATGGTCAACCATTCTTCGGCGAGTGGCCCACCTACAAAGAGTTGGTGGCAGAATTCATGGCGTCCCTTGATGTCTGCGTCGTGCCCAACGATGTAGTTGCTACTGATCGTGAGTGGATCAAGGGCCGGGTGTCATTCCGACTATTCAACATCGACTACAACATCACTCTTAGGCAGTTCAACATCATCTTCAACTGGAACCACTCCCAACACGATCACCGCCGACTGGACACCCGCACCGATTATGACAAAATTTTCGCCGAGCTAGTGATAGTGCCGACGGGCAAGACAGTGAGCTACCACAATGCTGCGGTAGCGGATTTCGAGCACCCATTTGTCCGGGTCCTACACCGGATGTTGAGTTTCATATTCTTTGCTCGTAGCGATCTGGCGCTGAGCAAATTTCAGGAGACCGATCTCTTCTTTCTTTACATGCTCCTGAAGCGACAACAATGCAACTGGGGTGCGTTTTTCCTGCAGCGAGTTCTGGCGGTTAAGAGGAGTACGAGGAAGGCTCCGATTCATTTCGGCGGGCTCATCACCAAGTTGGCGCACTACCTCGGGCTCAACTTCTCCACCATGACGTCGCTTTCCACGAGGAGTAAGGTGAACGTGCAACATCTGCACTGTTCAAACCTTATTCTTCTACGGGATGGTTTGGCGTACGCGCACTGCCACGTCAACCACGCTTACCAGGAGTGTGCTCTGCCGGATCCCGTCTTCCACATCGAGGGCGCACAACATTGCAGATGGCCGATCATAGCCATCGACTCTGATGATGAAGAAGGCGGCGACGACAGACAGGACGACGAGGCTGAGGAGGAAGAAGAGGCCTTTACACCTCTTCGAGCACGAGTAGCACCCCAGAAGCGTCCTCGGATGCATCCGTGTGCGTCTTCATCATCACAGCCTCCGCCGCCATCACCACAGCCTTCGCAGCCGAGCGAGGATGCCTACTCCATGCAGGGCATGTACACGATGCTGCAGGACATCCATCAGACACAGCAGCAGCATCTAGCGATGTATATCGGTATTCAGGACACTACGAACCGGATACTTGACAACCAAAGGGCGATGTTCGAGAATGAACGTCTCCTCCTCGACAACCAATAGCAGATACACAATCGGTTGCAACGGATGGAGATGCAGCAAGAGCCCTTCTACGACCACTACTGGAGTCAGAGTTATTTTGGAGGCTATCCACAGCCTCCGTCGAGGACCCATTATGATCCGAGCTTCCAGGGGGAGTATCCGTCTTGGGATCCTACGGCTCCACAGTACCCACCTCCACCTCCACAAGAGTGATCTGGTATCTCTGTTCCAACTTGTAAGTTTGTTTTTGACTATGAGGCCATAGTCGAATTCAAGCTTAGGGGGGTAGTTGGAACAGCTCTATCTTTTATTGTTTTTGGTTTTTAGCATTGTTATTTGTTTCTTGCATCTTTAGCTTTTTTAGGATCCACATGCTATCTAGTGTAATTGTGGATGTCGTAAAAGTGTGTCATCTTATTTTTTAGTGCATGGTGAATTTAAGGGAAATTTAAAAATTCTTGTGTCTTTGGATAGCTTGATTTGGTTGACCTTGGGGAACACATCCTACGAAAATGATTGATTATGTCAACTTTAAAACAACATTTCATACCTGTACTCCTAATGATTCATGAAAGTGGACAGAAATGGTTGTTTGAGCCTAACCTAACCAAATGGTAATGAGACCTTAATTGGATGTAAGAGAGAGAACCCTCTAAACTACTACACAGGTCAGTAAGGAGGGACACATGATATTTTTCTAAGGTTCAGTCATCTAGTCTTGTGATCGTTCCACTTCATTTTTCCATAATCCACCTAAGAATTGGAAGTAAAGTGCAGTTTTAATTCCTTTTGTGTGCATAGCATTTAGATAGGACTTGCATGGGTATTTTCCATATGTTTGCATAAAAAGAAGAAAAAAATATAGGAATTCATGCACATTACCTTTAGGTGCATGCCATGTAGTTGCACTCATGATTTTCATGCATAAAGTATATCATGTATCTCAAATTTTCCCCAATGGTGAATTAAACTGTTCCATACCTTCTAAATATTGAAAAAAAAAATTTGAGCATGAAGAAAATATCCCAATAAACCTATCTTTAAGCAATTATGGATATGTGGGCTGAAAAAAAAACTGAAAATCTGCAATATATAAAGAAAAAAAAGAATTTAGAAGAACGTGAAATAGGAAGGAGAAAGGAACATGATATCACCTACATCTCAGGATAATTGAGTATATGATGTAGCTTGACTAGATATCCATCTCATTTTGAGGTGGATGGTTAGTGCATGCATCATTCCACCCAATTTTAGGCATTAGGGCATTTCTAATGTGCATTTGCATTATATAGGACATTTTTGTATTATGCATGTTGAAACTGTACAATACTTCCACTTTCTTCCAAGTTCTTCCATGAGCCACCCATTTTCATCCACCCATTGCTCGGATTGGTAGGCCACCGTGATTTTCTCCTCACTAATGAATATCAAGAGAACTGCTTCCATGTAGATGGTAGTTAGGGCGAGCAACGTAGTATAGGCGATCATAAGATGCACCAATGCTGAATCGGCGAATTTTATTATGTTAACTGCCTTATGTGATAGTGTTCATCGGTTTGGAGGTTAATTTCTTTTATTGATGATTACTGTCGCCTTTAGGGTAATTACCGTTCTGTGGTTAGGAAAAGCCGGTTTGTGAATGTTCAGTGGGAGTGATATGGGATGTTGGGTTGGTGTGTTGTGTTTCAGTTGACATTTGCAATTCTATTCTAAGGATTAGTTGCTCGAGGGCGAGCAACGTTCAAGCTTAGGGGAGTTTGATGCGATGATTTTGAGTCACATTTATAGATCTGTTTTATATGTGGTTTATGCTTTAATTAGTCATTTCTATGGTTAATATCGCATAATTCATCCATTTTGGTCTTTGCCATCATTTTATGTCAAATCCCCTTCGTTTTATCATTTTGAGCATTAATCATCACATTATTATTATTTGTGTGGATTTATTTGATCTTGTCTTTGAATTTCAGGAAAAACAAGTATTTACTTCCGTCGATACCATCGACGGAAGTCGATACCATCGACAAGACCGCAGGTTGCCATCCGAAAGGAGCAGCAAAGAGTCGATACCATCGACGCTGGTGTCGATGGTATCGAGACACCTCCAGGTTGCTGGCAAAGAAGCAGTCGATAGTATCAACGGAAGTTGATACCATCGACACATGGAGGCTACAGCGTCGCAAAACGACAAAAACTGACGCCTAAAGGGAGTCGATACCATCGACCCGAGTCGATGGTATCGAGATGATGAAAGGCGCGACAAAGGAAGGATTTGCAGCCAGCCGCTACTGTAGCGGGTCGATACCATCGACTCGCGTCGATGGTATCGACGCCGTCAGATATGCGTTGGATTTAGAATGATTTCAATCGGACGGCTGGAGTTAATTAACGACCTAATTAGGAACTTATACCTAATGACGGCCGCCCAGAGAGAGAGGATCTCAATTTTACTATTGCACAAGTGTGGAGGAGCGAGAGAACGGAGAACGGAGGCCAGAAGTTCATACCTGTCAATCCGGACGCTGCTGAAGACAGATTTCACCACCGAGAGGCGGGAAAGCTCGTGTTCTACGCAAAGGATCAATCAGTTCTTCTCCGTTCAGGGGTTTTCCCATTAAATTCACGTTTTTCATATGATTTCCCCTATTTCTACCATGTACTTATGTGAGATGAACATGCGGGGCTAATCCCCTCCATCTTTAGGACCGATAGTAGCCCGGGAATGCATTGTATGATAGTTTTATATTAATAATTCATATTTTCTCTCATAAATCCGTGGTATAGTTTCATTTTCTCCATATATTGTTATGCTTGATCACCATGATAATAACCTAATGCCCTTAATCACTTCGACGGGAGGATTAACGGTTGAAAAGAGACGAAACGTACATTAATCGATAAATCCCTTGACAAAGGAGGTGTAAAATTAATGGTGGAAACTGAGAGATCGTTCGTAATGCACTTAGTTTAGGGGATAGATTACTACGACGGTGGAATCGACCTAAACCTAAGTAGTGAATTACACCACGATAGTGGGTAATTCTATTTTTAGGCCACTACCCAGATAAAGAGAGAAGATTGAGGAATTATATGAAATCTAATACAATGATAACCCGCGGTGAAACCGCAATCCTAAAGATACCTTTTTGAATTGATTAAATTAACCTTTAATTGATTGTTTACTTTGTTTTATTTATATTTTCTTTTTATTTTATTCAAAAACCCCAATTTGTTATTCGGTTTAGCTGGTCGCAAATAGTTAGTAGGAGTCTCCAACAGTTCTGAGTATCCCTGTGTTCGACTCGGGCCTCACAAGGCCTGTACTACTCGACGCGTATACTTGCGTTTTTAGCGCGTAGTAAAATACACGTCAGGTAGTCATATTACAGTTCTATAAAACTAGTTTTTCAATCTGTGAGGGATCTTTAGATCGCATAATACTCCAATTACACTCCAACATTTCAACCATCCTGCAGTGATCTTGTGACAAATTTCATCTAGGACATCCTCTTCTTTTTTAATATTAGAACCCAAGTAACAAAATTTATCACATTTTGGTATATCTACTCTGTCCAACTTGGCTCCCATCATTCACATTGTGGGACTGGTTGAAATTGTAATGCATGTACCCAATTTTTCTCCTACTAATCATCAATCCATTTGATTCCAATGCATTTATCAAAAGTTCAATTTTATCACCCAATCCATATTTAGTTTTATCAATCAACACAATATCATCAACAAATAACATACACTAAGGAATATCATCCTGAACATTCTTTATAAACTGATCCTTAACAAGAACGAACATATATGGTCTGAGTGTAGATCCTTGGTGTACCCCAACTATGATAGGAAATGTTGGTGTCTCTCCTGCAGGAGTCTTCACATTTGCAATATTGTGGAAACTATATAGAAAAATAATATTGTAGACTAGAATGTGCGTTGACTGATGACTAAATCTCACTAGTCATCATATTGGATATCAAGTCAAACACATATGTACCTGCTAGAGAGCAACTGTACTGGACATACCCACCTTGAGAATGATACATGTAAACCATTAAATGATAGTCAAAATCATGTCTCAATGTGATAATAGTGATTGTGATTCTTAGACTAGATGTCTCGGAACTATTCTTACCCCAATCCCAATCTCACTGCCTAGACAGTGGTAAAGGGATTGAAGCGCCCATCCCTAAGTGGCCCGATAGGATTCATCACACTGGCATATACAATAAGAAATAAATAACTCAAAAATTGGATATTTAAAGAACAACTAACCCAATATGAAGATATAACCAATTTGTCTTTGTCATCAGAGTATATGAGTGTGGAAGCGATCGTATTTAGTTTTCCATGTATATTGCCTAAAATCAAGAAAATCAAGACACAATCATGCAATTGCACGGTACGCTATCAAAATCAAGTAAAACGGTTTATAAGAAAATATGTATACTTGGCAGGACTTATATTTCAAAGTATAATAAACGATTTATAAACATTCAATATCATTCGACAAAAAGGTTGTTATTCAACGATTCAATTTTTATTACGAGTTCCCATTACTCTGTAATTCGAGAAGCATGCTTATATATTTTTATGTGACTTTATCGCCCCAAAGCGATGGGGTAAGCCACTGGGCTCCTTCTCACCATAGAAACATAGGAGGCCAATGTACAAGTCCCACCTCCAAATGAGGGGGTTGTTGTCCGCAATATCAACATTATCAAGATTATCAATATCATCATCATTATCAATATATGGGCAGTCATAATGGGCATGTAGTTTATGTTTTCATGTTTTTCAAAATATAGTATAGAAAAACAGAAAACTAATCATAGGGAACAATAGCTTATCCAAATAAATAGCCAAGCATACAATCAAGAGATACATAAAAGTATCTTCAATACAATCAAAGAGGAGCCATATAATAGCATACCTTTCACCGAGATTTTGAGTATAGATCACGAGTAATAGGTCGACCCTTCGAGTTAGATCCTAAAACACAATATTTGGATCAAGGGTCAAGATCAAGATAATTTGGATATCATGTTGCAATATTCGAGATTAGGGTTACACTTTCCTAGGTCAACCTTACGGTTAGGTCATCCACTTATGATCAACTAATATATCAGTTTGTCCAACATTATTTCAAATATCAAGTATTTTCGAGTGTGAATGACTTTCCTAGGTTTCTAGGATAATATGTTTAACCCTAATTTATGATCATTATCCAAGTCATCATCAAATTTCTAAATCATCATCATCATACTTAGTATAATTGGAATTCAGGATCATATTGATGGTTCAAGAATATACCAAGGTTTTGCAAAATTTAGATCAATATCAAGATTACTAATTATTCATTATAATCAAAATTTAATCAAATAAATAGATCTAGATCACTAATAATTCACTTTCAAGAGTAGATGATTCAAATAGATCGGATCTAGGTTTCAAAATATCATCAGAGTCCAAATATAGGGTTTTCAAAGATTAAACGTCATTATTGAGCCATATGACAAATTAAATGAGCAAGAGTGTATGATCTATGTATATCAGTGAGTATCATTTATAATCAGGCTTCAAAAATATTTTTAAACAATCCATTGGATTTTTCTGATCAAAATGGACTACTTATTCATCATTTTTGGAGTTCAGATGCATTAGATACGATTTTTATAAGATCTGACTATTAATTGCAATTTCGAGTAGACAGGGATGTAAAACACCTTATTTGTGAAAAAGGATGGCCATCAGATGCACCAGTAAAGGCTGAGATGGAGCCATGTTGGCACGCTTAGTTTAGGGTCCGGTCTGATCCTCGATTGGCTGGTTCACCCTCTAATTTACTGGATTGCTTTGTGGCTTGTTTGGACCGTGGGTTCCCCCCCCCTCCTGGACCGGCCGGTCTGGGACCGCTCTTCCTTGCACAGCACTCCCTCATGATCCCAGAAAAGAGGCGTAGGATCTTGCCATGGAGGGCCTTCAAGAGCAGCAGGGACCGAGCAAGGCTACGAGAAAGTCGTCCAAGCTCGCCCTGACATCGCAGAGGTGGTGGTGATGGAGGATCTGGGACAGGAGGTGTGGATTAGGCACGCCCAGAGTGGGCTATGCGGCGGCACCGCACAAGCTATAGGAGGACAGAAGGAGGTGGTTGGGGGTGCTCAAGACCAAGAAAGAGCACAAAAGGGGTGGGAACCCTGCGGAAAGGTATATGTGACCTCGTGTGAGGGTTTTTATAGGCTAAGGACTAGGTTTAGGGTTAAGAGACTCCTGGGTGGCATCTATGGCCGCCGAAGTGATAACAGGAGGCAAGGAGCTCATTTTGGCGGCTGTAAAGAGCATGAAAGGTGGTCAAACTAGGGCTCTGTGAGTTCACATTTGCGAGGGCTAGATTTTGGCTCGCTTCATTTTCCAAAAATTGGTCAAGAGTGGGAGATCTCCCTTTGGGATCTTCATTTACTCCTCCCCGCAATTAGCGGGAGGTAGGAGATGACTACTTGACCACTCGATCAGCTCCCTAATCCGTGGGAGCCTGATCCAAGGGTCATGGTCCCTCCCTTCAAGCAACCCGCGGATTGCTGACTTGGATTAGCCAACAAAAGGGCAAATAAAGGCAATAAAAAGGGTTTTTTAGATGCAAAACTTCAAGAATTTGTACACAGCTGTTGGAATGTCCAAATGAGTTAAAATTTGGAATATAGCTTCAATAAAATGTGGAGAATATTTAAAAAAGGTTTGAGAGCCGAATTATGAAGTTTGATGAATCAATTTTCTTCTTTGGACAAGGTGATCAATTTACCATATTTAAGGTGTTATAATGTGTATAAAATCCACATTGATTACTACATTTCAATTTGGAGTATCAACAATGATTATTAAGACAAGAAAAATGATTTGAGATCATGAGTGAACATAAATTGGTCAAAAAGAGTAATTAATTCATAATTATGCAAAATCCACTTTGTCACATCCTTCCCTCCTTAAAAGGAATTTTGTCCCTAAAATTCAAAACAACCTCAAAAATTTGGATCATTCAACCTAATTCATATCCTCAAATACTAGAACATTCTCAAATATATAATCAAAATCATTTCCTCAAAGTTCAAATAATACAATCATCGTAATTGGGATTCCATGTTCCATTTCATAACCAACTTGGTACTAACATCATCTCATCATCGAGCAATTGAGTATCAAGATTAATGCATATATTGTTCACAGTTATCATATGAGTTACAAATATGGGAAGTATCCTATTGATCACCAATTTGGAGAGATCATATTTTAGGTCAAACAAATAGAGTTCAAGTGTACAAAGTGACTTTCAATCCCAATATCTCAGGGTCTTAGACTCTGCATTGGCCTAGGTGGGGTTATACATCCATGATTTGAGATTTCATATTTCAACATTTCAAGACAACATCATAATTTCAATATCATTATTTCAAGATCAAAATCAATGGGAGGTCCCACCCTAGTCCTAATGTGAGTAAAACCCTAAGTCATAAATTGAGAAAGTCAATATGGTCATCATTTCAAAAATTTCAAGATTTGGGATTCTGAAGTCATTAGTCATATATCTCAATGTCCAAATAGTGTGATCATAGGATTTGTATCATTATTGAGATTGATAATCATGAGTCACAAGTCCATTAATCAATAGTCGAGATTTTAGGCATGTAAAGTTATAGGTCTAGTATTTTGAAGCTAGGGTTTTAACTCCTATTTAGACCTTGGGGGAGATCACTCATCTATATATTACATTTCAAGCAATATTTGATCAACATGTCAAGATTTCATTATCATAATTTCCAAGGTTGATGAATGATCTATACCTAGGGCTATCTAGGAAGTCAACCTCAAGCTATGGTCAATATTTCCATATGTCAAGGTCATTATCAAATCAATATTCCAAATTGAGTATCAACCATGGGTTCAACCTATTAGGCTTAGATCAACCAGACTAAATCAGGTATAAGGGTATACCTTTCCAAACTCTAAATAATCAACAAGGTGAAAATTTAGAGGTAGTCAAAATAGGGATGTGACCTAGGTTAGGGGAGTCATAAGTCAACTACCACCCTAATCTAGCACATTACCAACATTAGTCATTATCAATTGAGCTTATTCAAATAGGGAGAGTATCCATGATTAAATCATATATATCAAGGTCATAAGATCAAAATTTAATATAATATGTCAATAATGTCAAGATTTGAAATTCTTTCTTTCAATATCAAGGTAGTGACAAAATTTGAAAATCGAGGATTTGAATTTGACATTCGAGGAATTAGAGCATAATATCAAAATCGAGATTTCAAAAGGCAACAATAGTCAATAAGAAAACTGCTTTTTGCATCATAGTCTTATATCATGATTTTGTGAGTTTTAGACTTAGTCATTTGATAACATGGCCAAGGTGTGTATAAAAATAGGATACAAGTTTTCTTAACTATGTTTGAGGTTTTATGTAACATACCAAATCTAGAACCCTACCCTAGTAGTTTGACCTTTTGGTCCTAGCCAAACAAGGTTAAGGTTGGAGTAATCCTAATAATATAATGCATGTCATATAATTCATTTGGTGATAATAAGATGATAAATAACTTAATTGGATGCATAATATGATTAATGGGCCTCTAATGGGCCTAATGGCATAACCCATGTAAGAAAGCCTCAAATTAAATAATAGACTTCAAATTCGTAATCTACACATCAAAATAAGCCTACATGTCAATTTTCATTTAATTTGGACAACCTTGCAATAATAAGGTAATTTAGGAGAGAGAAATTGCCTAAAAGGTGTAATTAATAAATAAATATAATAAATGACTTCAAAAGAGGAAAATAATGTTATATTCGTGATCTACATAATAAATATAGCCTTTGGGTGAATTTTCATCCAATTTGGAGAAAGTTTGCTTAAAAGGTAAAATCTGGTGAGAGAAAGTATGAAGAACCTTCAAAATATTAATTAAATACTCAAACAACTCCAATATGTAAAATTGATGGAAAATTCGTATTCAACACATTAAGTATGACTTGTGTGTCAAGTTTCATAAAATTTGGATAATCCTAAAGCCATTAATAAGGGAGGAAAGAGAAAATAGTAATTTATTTATTTGACACATTAAAAGTTCTTAAAAAGCAAATCTAATTTTATATTCGGAATCTACATGTTTAACTTAACTTGTGTGCAAAGTTTGGCTTAATTTGGATAAGAATAGGACCCCTAATTGAGGAAAGAGAAATAAGTACATTAATTGGTTTTAACTTTACTCCTAAATCGATTAAGATATAGTTTCCTAATCTAATGTTGTCACGCAGACTTTGATTTCCATTTCCCAATTTCAGCTTGCTTCTGGACCGTTGGATCACGCTTTAGCGGGCTGGATTGTGTCTCCTACCTTGGGTAGGAGACGGCTCCCGCGTGAACAGTGTCGCGCCAACAGGGCTTTTTGCAACTCAGTTTTCTCGGCCGATTCTTGGTCTTTTCTCATGAAAATAAGTGCATTGGTTTCCTGAGAACTTTCCACATCTGATGATGGCTTTCTCGAGATCCATTTTCCTTATTTGGCATTTTTCTCAATTCTTGTGCAATTGGGAATTCGGTCGGCTTGTGCTTTGGCATCGAAGCGAACCCCACCTATATATAGGGGTACCCGAGCCTTCGTGGTTTCCCAAGATGTGATTCTCTTCACTCAATTCTTCCCGACATGTCGTTTTAAGCTGCCAGCAATCTCGTTTTGTGGAGGTGAACTCCCTGCTCCACCACACCTTCTTCGCCACCCTGCTCCGACCTGCCCTGGAGCGATTGGAGCCCATGGCGTCTTCGGTTGGGCGAGCCATGGTTGCTGGTGCCCTCACCTACCGGCCAGGGAGATGCTATCCCGTGGTCAACTTTTTGGTTGACCGGTTCCTGTTACCAGCTCGCGATGGAGGGTCGAAGGTAGAAGATGATCTGCTCCTGTTTTACCTTTTCGCCCTCCGCTTTTGTCCTTTACTTGTTTATCGCCCATGGGTGTTTCGGTCTTTTCTCCTTAATATCCTTTGCTTGGGCGAGTCAAGGCCGAGGGTTGATGCGGTGACTTGTCCAGCCCTGATTGGACCAGGTCATGCGGGCCCGACCTGCTCTTCCCTTTCTTTCAGTGGTTTTTTTCGCCTATGTGGCATTATCGGATTTTCTGATTGGTGATTTTGTAAAATCGATAACTAATTATCTGTTGATCAAAAAAATACAAATAAATATTCGTTGGATTCAGAAAAAGAAGGGCTTTCGAATAGTATAATTTTTTATGGATAAATCTAAATATTAATAACAGGTGTTTTTAATGGATCTAATTAATGATGAATTAACTTCGAAAATTCATAACTAATAATTTATAAGTCATAAAAATGTAATAAAATATGTTTTGGACTCCTAATAACATATCCTAAAATATGGCATGGTTTTAAAAACCTGATTCACATAATGATAAAAAGGTGATTTTTAGGGTTTTGAATAATTAACCCTAATTCCATATATATGCCTAATAGGTTCTTTGGATGCCTAGGCTTGGACCTAGAAGTGGATTTGGATCGTTTGACTCTGAAGTTGAGGTATGCTTGCATCCCATATTATTTCTATATTGAGCAATAGCCTATCTTTATCATTCTTTTGGTCCTTTGGACATTAGCCTACACATTGTCTTGTTCTCTTGAATATTATGCTTCATGTGAAGTTCCTTATTTGTTATTGATCTTGTGATCATTGATATTCTCTTGGAATCTTATCTTGTTGCCTTGGTGCAATTTGGACTTTTGATATTATATGCCCACTATGATGTGGATTTTTACTTGTTTCTATATGCCCACTTTGAAGTGGATTTGTTATATGTTTGAGTTGTCCATTGTGTGATGGCAACCTTGATAATTCTGACTATACATTTCTACTTGCCTCTACATTATACATGCTATGTGATTCAGTAGCACTAGAGTAGTGTAATTACATTGGTTTTGGGGCAGTATTCCCCTATTGGTTATTTGGAGGGTGGCAGTATACCATTCCTCTATAAATCTAGTGTGGTAGTAATCCATGCTCAAATTGTATATATTTGGGAGATTGGCAGTATTCCTTTCTCTATCAGGTTCAAGTGTGTGCTTGGCCGCCAATTGTTATTTATATTGTTCTAGTGTTATGCTTATCTCACATGCATGCAGGTTGATGATGATATGTGCTTTGTTTCCCACCATGGTAGTGGATGTTTATATTGATAGCACATTCTTATTATTTGGTTATGGCAAGTATCCCTTTTTGTTATGATTCTATTTTCTTGATACTCGTTTGGGTGATACTTATCTCTTGCATGGGAAGCCTTTTATTTGATGTCCCTCATTCCTTATATTGCTCAAAGTTGCTTTTTAGTATGCACATACCAGCCTTTGCTGATGTCTCCTTTTGTTTCTCTTTTGCTGGGGTATGCTTCCAACCCTAGGTGGAGGACTTGGATGCATGGCATGTTGACCTGGACTTAGTTTGTGATGATGAAGCTTGGAGACAATCATGAGGTGGTTTAGATTTCCTCTACATGGATCCTTGTGATGTAAGTTGTAACCCTTTGTTTTATAATTGAATAGTCAAATATTTTCTTCTGCTGCTATACTTTGGTCTTTTGATTACCATTAAATAAAGATTTGAAAATTTTACACCCACTCCATCATACCTTTTGAGTTTGTTTGGATTGGAGGTTTTATTGTTCAAATTTTTAGTAGAGAAGTGGTTTCACTTCTTTACAGCATGGTATCAGAGCCCATGGTAGTCGGAATCGACTATTTCAATTTTGTCTCCCCATTAGAACCCTTGACTCTTCTAGATAGCTCTAAGTGAGATGTTGACCTTAGAATTGATCAATGATGATCTTTGTATGCAATAAGGTTTGGTTTGAGGACAAGAATAGGTTATGAGGAAGTAATCATATGGAAATATTGTGACTTGGTTTCTCGCTTTGATTTTGGGCCCTAAATTTCAGTTTTCAATCGTAAAAGTTTTTCACAACAAATTGTTTTCAATTATACTACTATATGTACAAAAGTTTTCTCAGATTTATCGATGTTTTCTTGAACTAAGTCACAATTAAGAGAACTCTAGTTTGAGTAGAATCTAACCCTAGTTTGTGACTAGATTTGATATAATGGTGTAGTTGACCTACCCTATGACTTTTTGGATGTTCATGTAGGGTTGATAGGTTAGAGACACAAGGACCTAAAATCTCAACCCTAGATGGCATGACTATAGTTGGATACATAAATAATAAAAGTATCTAGAACTTTCACAACTAAGAGATGTGGGTAGTTCTAAAAAATTGTTTAGTTTGACTTGTTAGGTTGAACCTTTTAAGGGGTGGAGAGTAGTTAGTTGTTGATGTTTGGATCAATAGATTTCGAGGACGAAATCCTTTTTAAGGGGTGGAGTGTTGTAACATACCAAATCTAGAACCCTACCCTAGTAGTTTGACCTTTTGGTCCTAGCCAAACAAGGTTAAGGTTGGAGTAATCCTAATAATACAATGCATGTCATATAATTCATTTGGTGATAATAAGATGATAAATAACTTAATTGGATGCATAATATGATTAATGGGCCTCTGATGGGCCTAATGGCATAACCCATGTAAGAAAGCCTCAAATTAAATAATAGACTTCAAATTCGTAATCTACACATCAAAATAAGCCTACATGTCAATTTTCATTTAATTTGGACAACCTTGCAATAATAAGGTAATTTAGGAGAGAGAAATTGCCTAAAAGGTGTAATTAATAAGTAAATATAATAAATGACTTCAAAAGAGAAAAATAATGTTATATTCGTGATCTACATAATAAATATATCCTTTGGGTGAATTTTCATCCAATTTGGAGAAAGTTTGCTTAAAAGGTAAAATCAGGTGAGAGAAAGTATGAAGAACCTTCAAAATATTAATTAAATACTCAAACAACTCCAATATGTAAAATTGATGGAAAATTCGTATTCAACACATTAAGTATGACTTGTGTGTCAAGTTTCATAAAATTTGGATAATCCTAAATCCATTAATAAGGGAGGAAAGAGAAAATAGTAATTTATTTATTTGACACATTAAAAGTTCTTAAAAAGCAAATCTAATTTTCTATTCGGAATCTACATGTTTAACTTAACTTGTGTACAAAGTTTGGCTTAATTTGGATAAGAATAGGACCCCTAATTGAAGAAAGATAAATAAGTGCATTAATTGGTTTTAACTTTACTCCTAAATCGATTAAGATATAGTTTCCTAATCTAATGTTGTCACGCAGGCTTTGATTTCCATTTCCCAATTTCGGCTTGCTTCTGGACCGTTGGATCACGCTTCAGCAGGCTGGATTGCGTCTCCTACCTTGGGTAGGAGACGGCTCTCGCATGAACAGTGTCGCGCCAACAGGGCTTTTTGCAACTCAGTTTTCTCGGCCGATTCTTGGTCTTTCCTCATGAAAATAAGTGCATTGGTTTCCTGAGAACTTTCAGCATCTGATGATGGCTTTCTCGAGATCCATTTTCCTTATTTGGCGTTTTTCCCAATTCTTGTGCAATTGGGAATTCGGTCGGCTTGTGCTTTGGCATCGAAGCGAACCCCACCTATATATAGGGGTACCCGAGCCTTCGTGGTTTCCCAAGATGTGATTCTCTTCGCTCAATTCTTCCCGACATGTCGTTTTAAGCTGCCAACAATATCGTTTTGTGGAGGTGAACTCCCTGCTCTGCCGCACCTTCTTCGCCACCCTGCTCCGACCTGCCCTGGAGCGATTGGAGCCCATGGCGTCTTCGGTTGGGCGAGCCGTGGCTGCTGGTGCCCTCACCTACCGGCCAGGGAGTTGCTATCCCGTGGTCAACTTTTTGGTTGACCGGTTCCTGTTACCAGCTCGCGATGGAGGGTCGAAGGTAGAAGATGATCTGCTCCTGTTTTACCTTTTCGCCCTCCGCTTTTGTCCTTTACTTGTTTATCGCCCAGGGGAGTTTCAGTCTTTTCTCCTTAATCTCCTTTGCTTGGGTGAGTCAAGGCCGAGGGTTGATGCGGTGACTTGTCCAGCCCTGATTGGACCAGGTCATGCGGGCCCGGCCTGCTCTTCCCTTTCTTTCAGTGGTTTTTTTCCGCCTATGTGGCATTATCGGATTTTCTGATTGGTGATTTTGTAAAATCGATAACTAATTATCTGTTGATAAAAAAAATACAAATAAATATTCGTTGGATTCAGAAAAAGAAGGGCTTTCAAATAGTATAATTTTTGATGGATAAATCTAAATATTAATAACAGGTGTTTTTAATGGATCTAATTAATGATGAATTAACTTCTAAAATTCATAACTAATAATTTATAAGTCATAAAAATGTAATAAAATATGTTTTGGACTCCTAATAACATATCCTAAAATATGGCATGGTTTTGAAAACCTGATTCGCATAATGATAAAAAGGTGATTTTTAGGGTTTTGAATAATTAACCCTAATTCCATATATATGCCTAATAGGTTCTTTGTATGCCTAGGCTTGGACCTAGAAGTGGCTTTGGATCGTTTGACTCTGAAGTTGAGGTATGCTTGTATCCCATATTATTTCTATATTGAGCAATAGTCTATCTTTATCATTCTTTTGGTCCTTTGGACATTAGCCTACACATTGTCTTGTTCTCTTGAATATTATGCTTCATGTGAAGTTCCTTATTTGTTATTGATCTTGTGATCATTGATATTCTCTTGGAATCTTATCTTGTTGCCTTGGTGCAATTTGGACTTTTGATATTATATGCCCACTATGATGTGGATTTTTACTTGTTGCTATATGCCCACTTTGAAGTGGATTTGTTATATGTTTGAGTTGTCCATTGTGTGATGGCAACCTTGATAATTCTGACTATACATTTCTACTTGCCTCTACATTATACATGCTATGTGATTCAGTAACACTAGAGTAGTGTAATTATATTGGTTTTGGGGAAGTATTCCCCTATTGGTTATTTGGAGGGTGGCAGTATACCATTCCTCTATAAATCGAGTGTGGCAGTAATCCATGCTCAAATTGTATATATTTGGGAGATTGGTAGTATTCCTTTCTCTATCAGGTTCAAGTGTGTGCTTGGCCGCCAATTGTTATTTATATTGTTCTAGTGTTATGCTTATCTCACATGCATGCAGGTTGATGATGATATGTGCTTTGTTTCCCACCATGGTAGTGGATGTTTATATTGATAGCACATTCTTATTATTTGGTTATGGCAAGTATCCCTTTTTGTTATGATTCTATTTTCTTGATACTCATTTGGGTGATACTTATCTCTTGCATGGGAAGCCTTTTATTTGATGTCCCTAATTCCTTATATTGCTCAAAGTTGCTTTTTAGTATGCACATACCAGCCTTTGCTGATGTCTCCTTTTGTTTCTCTTTTGCTGGGGTATGCTTCCAACCCTAGGTGGAGGACTTGGATGCATGGCATGTTGACCTGGACTTAGTTTGTGATGATGAAGCTTGGAGACAATCTTGAGGTGGTTTATATTTCCTCTACATGGATCCTTGTGATGTAAGTTGTAACCCTTTGTTTTATAATTGAATAGTCAAATATTTTCTTCCACTGCTATACTTTGGTCTTTTGATTACCATTAAATAAAGATTTGAAAATTTACACCCACTCCATCATACCTTTTGAGTGTGTTTGGACTGGAGGTTTTATTGTTCAAATTTTTAGTAGAGAAGTGGTTTCACTTCTTTACATTTTATCAACAATAGGGCAACATGGGCTTGATCAAATAGGGACCTTATCAACAATAAGGTATAAGGTATAAGTCATCCTTATTTCACCATATCATAATCTCAAACATAATCAAAATTGAGTGTTCAAGATATTAGGGGTCAAACATGATTATTTGACTTCAAAATTAATTGATCAAAATCGAGTTTTCAAATTAAGGTCAGATCATAGTATCAACTTTCAAAATTTTAGCGATATTCATTTTCCCATGCATAAGCTACCCATAATCGAGACATCAAGTGGTAAAAGGTCATGAGAAGGACCACATATTGAGATAAGGAGACTACCTAATCTTCATTTACATGGGTGGCTTAGGATTGTCCTTAAAGAAGAGATGATATGCTAGAAGACTCTTTAGGGTTTCACAAGAGAACCTTTAGGTCCAGTTCTGGATCAATTAAGGCCATGTAGAGTGGGGGATCTCAACCACCATGAAGATGGATAGGAGAAATTATGCCAGGACCCCGAGCCTAGACACCTCAATTTTCACCATTATGGACTTTAGGGTTTCTTGGGTGTAAGAAACTTGAGAAATTATTTACTTAAAGTATATAAGAGTGTGTAAGCTCTGATACCAACTGTCACGAAACTATTCTTACCCCAATCCCAATCTCACTGCCTAGAAAGTGGTAAAGGGATTGAAGCGCCCGTCCCTGAGTGGCCCGATAGGATTCATCACACTGGCATATATAATAAGAAATAAATAACTCAAAAACTAGATATTTAAAGGACAACTAACCCAATATGAAGATATAACCAATTTTTCTTTGTCATCAGAGTATATGAGTGCGATATTCGAGATTAGGGTTACACTTTCCTAGGTCAACCTTACGGTTAGGTCATCCACTTATGATCAACCAATATATCAATTTGTCCAACATTATTTCAATATCAAGTATTTTCGAGTGTGAATGACTTTCCTAGGTTTCTAGGATCATATGTTTAACCCTAATTTATGATCATTATCCAAGTCATCATCAAATTTCTAAATCATCATCATCATACTTAGTATAATAGGAATTCAGGATCATATTGATGGTTCAAGAATATACCAAGGTTTTGCAAAATTTAGATCAATATCAAGATTACTCATTATTCATTATAATCAAAATTGAATCAAATAAATAGATCTAGATCACTAATAATTCACTTTCAAGAGTAGATGATTCAAATAGACTGGATCTAGGTTACAAAATATCATCAGAGTCCAAATATAGGGTTTTCAAAGATTAAACGTCATTATTGAGCCATATGACAAATTAAATGAGCAAGAGTGTATGATCTAGGGATATCAGTGAGTATCATTTAGAATCAGGCTTCAAAAGTATTTTTAAACAATCCATTGGATTTTTCTGATCAAAATGGACTACTTATTCATCATTTTTGGAGTTCAGATGCATTAGATACGATTTTTTATAAGATCTGACTATTAATTGCAAATTCGAGTAGACAGGGATGTAAAATATCTTATTTGTGAAAAAGGATGGCCGTCAGATGCACCAGTAAAGACTGAGATGGAGCCATGTTGGCACACTTGGTTTAGGGTTCGGTCCGATCCTCGATTGGCTGGTTCAACCTCTGATTTACTGGCTTGCTTTGTGGCTTGTTTGGAATGTGGGTTCCCCCCCTCCTGGACCGGCCGGTCTGGGACCGCTCTTCCTCACACAGTGCTCCCTCGCGAGCCCAGAAAAGAGGTGTAGGAGCTCACTGGCATGGAGGGCCTTCGGGAGCAGCAGGGACCGATCAAGGCTACGAGAAAGCCGTCCAAGCTCGCCCTGACATCCCAGAGGTGGTGGTGATGGAGGATCTGGGAGAGGAGGTGTTGATGAGGCACGCCCAGAGTGGGATGTGCGGCGGCACCGCACAAGCTACAAGAGGACAGCATGAGGTGGTTGGGGGTGCTCAAGACCAAGAAAGAGCACGAAAAGGGGTGGGAACCCTGCAGAAAGGTATAGGTGACCTTGTGCGAGGGTTTTTATAGGCTAAGGACTAGGTTTAGGGTTAAGAGACTCCTGGGTGGCAGCCATGGCCACCGAAGTGATAACAGGAGGCAAGGAGCTCATTTTGGCAGCTGTAAAGAGCATGAAAGGTGGTCAAACTAGGGCTCTGTGAGTTCAAATTTGTGAGGTTTAGATTTTGGCTCGCTTCATTTTCCAAAAATTGGTCAAGAGCGGGAGATCTCGCTTTGGGATCTTCAGTTGCTCCTCCCCACAATTAGCGGGAGGTAGGAGATGACTACCTGACCACTCGATCAGCTCCCTGATATGTGGGAGCCTGATCCAAGGGTCAGGGTCCCTCCCTTCAAGCAACCCACATATTGCTGACTTGGATTAGCCAACAAAAGGGCAAATAAAGGCAATAAAAAGGGTTTTTTAGATGCAAAACTTCAAGAATTTGTACACAGCTGTAGGAATGTCCAAATGAGATAAAATTTGGAACATAGCTTCAAAAAAATGTGGAGAATATTTAAAAAAAGTTTGAGAACCGAATTACGAAGTTTGATGAATCAATTTTCTTCTTTGGACAAGGTGATCAATTTACCATATTTAAGGTGTTATAATGTGTATAAAATCCACATTGATTACTACATTTTGATTTTGAGTATCAACAATGATTATTAAGACAAGAAAAATGATTTGAGATCATGAGTGAACATAAATTGGTCAAAAAGAGTAATTAATTCATAATTATGCAAAATCCACTTTGTCACACTAGAAGTCATTACAATGATCATATGGCATTTAATGGACTTTCACACCATTTATGGTGACTTTGAATAATTGTTTATATATAAATGGTCCTTGGGTACATCGTGATAAATGGGGATTATTGTGAGTGATGTAGATGGAATGTGTCCCTCCTATCAGAGTGATATCTTAGCCATTTGAATCGTGTAGCCATGTGTATGTGATCACATGAATCTCAACTATTTACTCTAATTCAAGAAACATAGATTGAATATTAAGAGGATGAAGGTTACATGCCTGGAGTTCAATCAGGATATATATATATATATATATATATATCTGTGTGTGTGTGTGTGTGTTAAAAAGGAATTATACGTTCACTATAAAACTAGTCACAAATTGAGTTTGTAGTTGTCCACTAACATATCCAATTACTCATGCAACAATTATGTGCTTCTAGATTCCACTTATTGCCTATGATGTCATAATATGATCATGGACATCACTGCTAACATAATATGGAGCCTATAGGGTCATACACATAGGATTCATTGGTAAAAGATGTTTTGAACATAGACAAGATTTAATTTGGTTATTAAAATGTGTAGGTATTCAAGCTAAACAATGTTGGCAATGTCAGTCAACCCACTAGAGTGACAAGTCAACTGACTGGAGAGTCCAGTCACCTAACTAAATAATATCCTTTTGGGGATTACAACACCTACTAGTTGACCGACTAAAGAGTTTAGTTTATCGAGTAGATAGCATCACCCAATGGTTGATTGGACCATCTTGTCGAATGTTCATAAGTATTGGGTCAGTCGAATGGGTTGGGTCGACCGTTTGAACTAGGTCGAACAATTCATGGTGTTATAAATGATAATGGTTTAATGGGAACTGAAATAATGTCTGGCCAATTAATCATTGAATTCAATTATTCCACACAACCAAAATTATTATGTGGCCCTAACAGGGTAGCCGACTAACTAGACAATCCAATTGACCGACTGGTTGTGCGCAACCTTTGTCTAGATAAGGTAATTTTGACCTTTTATCTCTCGAGTTTTGGAAGCGCTAGATATACCACTCCTACATAAAGGAGGTGATGGTCGAGCTTTCTACATAACTCTTCTCGCATTCTGGTAACATGTGATCATATCCATCTTACATGTAAAAGGTAAATATAGCACTGGAGAGAAAAAGTTGACGCTAATATGTCAACAAATAAAAGGGTTGCTCCTTCCCACCGGCTCAAGAAGTGCAACATGAAGTTCATGGTGGTCCATGTGGAGTACATAGAGGTGAAAAATCTTTGTTGATGTAGTAGGAGGACATCGTTGACCGCCATCCCTGTACTGCACAAGAAGGCAACACATCTGTGTGCAAGGATAGTCATTGGACTTATTCTAGAAAAAGGTATATTCTACACCCTATTTTCTATACATCATTGTGGGGAATATGGAATAAATATTTTGCTACATTTCACTTCTCCATATTTCCCAATAGTGGTTTTAGAGCCATGCCAATATTGAATGTATTAAGATTTCATCGATGCAGTCATATTTATTCCTTATTTATTTTTTTGCATAAAATTTGAATATTTAATTAGTTAATGTGCATATATGATTAAATATTACATACACTAAGAAATGTCATTTTGATCCTTTATATATATGATATGATATATATGAAAATCATACACGTTGCCTTAAAGACATTTTACAGGTGGATGTATGCATGGTTATATCCAAAATCCTTTGGATGCTTGTGTGTGTGAATGGTCTAGTTCCTATTTTAAATATTTGGTTTGCATGCCAATCCTCCTCCTTATATCTCTAAATGTAATTATTGCTTAACCCCCTTTGCTCTCCTCAACTATAACTTAGGGTATTCACTTTAAATTATGTAATAATTGCATAGGAATAGAATTAGTTTAGAGATCTTAGAAAAATATAGAAATTAAAATTATGCTCAAACCAATCGATCAACTAAGGAAATGGGTCAGTCAATCAGAGGATACAAGTGAATGATTGAATGGTTCAATCAATCGATTGAATATGATCTAGTTCACTGGAAAGAACAAGAGACTGACTGGAAGGGTCAGCTGGCCAGCATGAGTCCATTCGACCGACCAAGATTCTACCCACACCAAAGAGTTCATTTATAGTCTCATACATATTATGTTTGAACTTAGCCCAACAATAACCCTTTGTGTCTGCAAACTATTCCATGGGTATTTCCATTAATATTGCTTATATATTTGTGATTGCATGTTTTGCTTGTGGATATAATATGTATATGATATATATTATGAGCATGTGGTGATTGGATACATACACACACAAATATATATATATATATATATATATATATATATGACCGATCTTTAATGCCCACGCTGGTAGCTATCTGCCCCCCATTTCGGTTACTTTTTTTCCAAGTTGGTTACTTTTGGCATGTAGAGGGTTACTTTACCTTGCAAACTGTTGAGTTTCATGCATAGATAGTTAATTTTCTAACAGTAGATTTCAAAACACGGTTACATATATATATCTGTTGTATATTTTGTATGAGATTATTTTTTTAGTCATATAGTTACTTTTTGATCAACATAGTTACTTTTTTGATAGCAGAATTACTTTTCTGGTTAGAACTGTTACTTTTTTGGCTATCGGGTAGAAAAATCCAGGCTACCCACATGGGTATTAAATAAATGGCCATATATATATAACCCCTCAATGGAATATTAAGCTTTAGATGCTTTCCACGAACAACACACATGAAAAATGTGATCAACTATGTGTGGGAATCCAAAGTTTGGTGTGTTGTCTTTATTGTTGATGTGTGAGAATAGATATGTCGGTCTTCCAAAGGAGGGTACATATTCTGTTGTGTTAGTTTTTGGGTTTGACTTAATGATGAATGCATATTCATCCTAATTTTAGTTACATTTTTAATCAGGTTTTGGGTGGCACACCCCCTCCCTACTATATACACTTCTTCCATGCCATTCTATATGTAATGTGGGTGTACCATCAAAAATAAAAATGCCAATATGCACAAGGAAAAAAGTCTGCAATCTATCTATTTGCAAAAATAAAAGCAATCTCGAGTTGAATAGAGGAGAGATTTGCATCTTCTTTCTGCAACCCTATTATCTCCATTTTCTACCCATAAACACAATGAATGTCTTATTTTGATATCCTTTTTACGCACCCAGTGTCATATCATATGCTTACTTGTTGTTATGTGGAATTCTATGAAATCTCATGAAATATCTCTGATGTTCTTGGTATTAGAATAGTAGTGAGGAAGTGTTTTTGGGACTTAAATTTAGAAATGAAGATATGGATAGATGTGTCTTGTGATATTAGGAAGTTGGGAATCTTGGCCATATCAAGTGGTAGAGAAATGAGAATAATGTAAAGATGAGGCACCCACATGGGTTGAAAGTGTTCAAGTGGAAAGTTAATCAGATTTTGTGTTACTCAAAGATGATTAACTTTTATGTTTGGGGTTGTTTGATTAATGCATATTCATCCTAATTTAAGTTGTATTTTTTAGTCTAGTTTTTCATTCAATTCCTTCATTTTAGCATAGATCCAACTTGCACTTAGGTTTTCTTTATTTTAGGATAGTTAATAAGGTTTTGATCCAAATTCTTACTTTCCATGGAACACTTGAACTTCATTGTATATTAAGAGTGTAGGAGGTGATGGTCTAAATTTTGATGAAACAGACCATATTTTCATCTATCCGCCTTCCATCGATCGATGACTCCTTCAGTTGAAGCCTTTTGGGCATAGACCCTTCAAAACATGACAATATCCCCCCAATGGGTTTGCATCCTTCTACTTTTCCATTGATTTACAAACTGATCAAAGCCTTCCTTCAGTTCACATCCATCTCCTGAGCCATCCATTCACAATACATATACCAAACCTTTGATTTACATCACTCCATTCTTTCATCCATTGACAACCAAAGAAATCCTAACGATTGCCTTCGAATGGCCCACCAACTAATGGTCTCTCAACATCTATCTTCCGAAGGAAATCATGCTGGTCCCTTTCGATGGAAGTATTGCTTCCACCTTCTAGTCGCAATTTTGCACTCAAAAACCTAAGTACTTATGCACATATCTTTTGATGGACAACAAATGATGATTGTCATGCTCTTCCTATGGAAGGAGTTTAAGAACAAATATACTAAAGTAAATTTGACTCTCAACAACCGATGGCTATTTTACATCATCAATTGGAGGTTCCCCTACATCGGGATACTAAAGAGACTTCTACTTTGCCTTCTGATGGTCGTCCCAACCCTTCATCTATTGATGCATATACCATACGATACAATCCCTTTATATACCTCCACCATTGTCTCTTCCTCTTCATAGAAGCATGAAAGCTTAACTCAATGATGACTGGGAGAATTCCAAACCCTAACCTCCACCTATAAATTCCAGGCCTTCACCTCTAGAAAAAGATCCCTACCATTGAGATCGTAGGGTTTCCACCTTCGCTTAAACCCTTTGATCTATAGAAGCCTTTGATAATTTTGATAATTTGATGTTCATAAACCAAAGATGCTTCAACCTCTGTGAAGGTATCAAGGTTGCAACCTCGAAGGAGGTATATCCTATGATGCTTTCATGTGATGACTCCACCTTCGTCAACCTGCTGCTTCATCCATATAGATCTACTTCACAAGGAAGGAAATAAAAAACTTTAACCCATCCTCGATGAATGTCTAGGGATGTCCTTTATGCCCATTGATGAATTTGTTTTAGAATCTAAAGAAATGCTTCTGAACACCATAGCTATGACTCCTTCTTTTTCTTTGAATATGATCTTCTCTCTTTCTTCCCTAGATGTTTCTATTACTATTGTCGTGAGCGAGTAGTCCCTTCGCTAGGGTGCGGGGAGCTGCCCAACTATCCAATTTTTTTCTTTTATCTACATATAGTTTTTATAGGCCAGTGTATGTTTATAGATCAATTGTTTTATGCTTGCATGCTTGTATGATCAGTAGGTTTACATGTTTATCAAGATTTTGGGTGTAAAGAACTTTGATCCCAAGGTCTGGGAAATCGAATGTTTCTTGTTAAATCCATGATGGGAACTTTGAATAGCCATTTTCTAGAGGAATGGATTTATGATCTAGGTAATGCGACAACAAGCTTACGGTGATATATGTTGGGTTATAATATTAATGCGGAATGGGGGATTTTTCATGGCCTCAACATATTTGTGTTCATTCTTAATATGATGCACTAATAGAGTGAAAGATATGTAGCGGTGGTCAAACCCATTACACCTTAGTGTCCCCATCCATTGATAAATCTAGACTTCCATTCAAACTTTACAATTTGCAATCTTAATTAAATTAATCATTTTCAATTCTTGTATTAAATACTAGTTCTTGTGTGGTTACTTTGATCAGTTTTTTCTTAAAAATATTGTTCTTTGGGTTTAATCCTAAGCTGTACTATGATAAGATCCACCCGCTTGCGAGTGGTGATTATTGTATGTTCATTAACATAAAATCAAGGGATTTCAGCCCAAGGGAATTTTTTCATAAGATAAATCACATGTCACATAACTAGGCGACCTTAATAAGATTAAGTCCTTAGAAGCATAGAGATAGAATATGACAAAGAGATGTGCATACCATATATCAATAGTTGCATTAGATAAAATTGGTAGATACTAGAGTGTTTCCTTCCTAAATAATTGTGGATGACTGGCCAAAGCTGACTCACAATTTAATAAAGTATGAATCTTGATCCACTAGAAGGTTGTATGCTTCAAAGGTTATGAATTAATAGCAAGGGATATTAGTTTGAAGTAAAAAGTGGGAGTGATATTTAATTTAAGGCGTAATTAATATCGTAAATCTTTTTAAAATCAAATCAAATCGAAAGTGTTTTGACTTATGCAATTTTATTTTTTGTAGAACAAATGGAAAACAACAACGCATTTCATTGTCATTGATCCTTGAGAAGGAAAAACTTAATATAAACAACTTCCATGACTGGTTCAATATTTGAGAATTGTTCTCACACATGACCATTAGATCTATGTCTTGGATACACCAATACCAGAGGAATTCGCTCTAAATGCTCATGCGGCTGAAAGATATGTTATTGTTAGCATTTCTATGACGCAACAGACATGATAGTCTTGATGCTATGCTTTATGAACCATGGGCTACATAAGCATCATGAGGACATGGGTGTTCTTGAGATGGTAACACATCTTAGGAACATATACAAAGAGTAAGCAAGGCAAGAGAGGTATGAAGTCTCCAATGTGTTGTTTAGGTGCCATAAAGTAGAGGGAGATCCAATAGGGCCCCACATGCTCAAACTAATTGGGTACGTGAAAATCCTAGAGATACATGTATTTCCCTTAGGCCAAGAGTTTGCCACAAATGTGATTTGCTTTATGACAGTGAGAACCCACACCGGGCGAACCCAACATAGTAAACTCTCGAGACATGAGAGGGTGTAGTCCGGGCACTCCCCCTCTCGTACCAAATCAGCGTAGATTGCAAGTTGCAAAGTGCCTTCAATGAGGTTCAAACTCAAGTCTTTCATTGGGACTTACCCAACTCTTACCACCCGGGCTACTTTGGCTGGGCACAGATGTGTTATGAAATTATTTCCTGAATCATGTAGCCAATTTGTCATGAATTAAAACATGAAAAATTTTATTAAACCGTTGTCTAAATTGCTTGGCATGTTGAGAACTATTGAAGCACAAATGATGAAAGACAAACCCAAATCTGTGTTGATTGTCCACAATAGAAAGGGGAAGTCCAAGGGAAAAGGAAAAACCAAGAAAGGTTATAAGGCTATCCAAAAACCCAAGTCTTTTTCATTTAAGCCGAAGGGAGGGGTGAATATGGAAGACAATTGCTGGCACTTTCACTAGGCTGGGAACTGGGAAAGGGATTTCCCTCTTTACATAGAAGAAATCAAGACAAAGAAGAAGCAGGGGATAGAGAACTCCACTTTATATATATATGATTTTGAGATAGATTTGTCTACTTTTTCATCATGGGGATTGGATATTGGATGTGGATCTCATATATTCTCAAATATGCATGATTTGAAAAGAAGTAAACCCTTAACGAATGAAAACATGGAACTATTCATTGTGAATGGAGCAAGAGTTGCTTCCACTGTAGTAGGCACCTATCATTTATCTCCATCCAGTGGGCTTGTAATAGAGTTAGAGAACTGCTATTATGTATGTACCATTAATAGGAGCATCATTTCTCTTTCTTGTCTGGACAAAAGTGGATTCAAATTTCATATAAAGAAGGCTCGATGTTATATTTCTAAAGATGAGGTCTTTTTTGGCAATGACCCTATGTATTATGGTTTACTTATTATATCTTGAGACAAGAATATATAAAATATATACCAAGAGGCTAAAACTTGATGTCCCATACAAAACATTCATTTGAAATTGTCATTTAGGGCATATAAATGAGAAGTGCATTTCTAGACTCCATAAAGATAGTTATCTAGATTCTTTTTATTTTGAATCAACAGAGACAAGTGAGTCTTGTTTATTGGGAAAAATGACAAAAACACCTTCTTCTTGTAATAGTAAGAGAGGTACTGACCTATTGGCACTCATACATGCTGATGTATGTCGACCTTTTAGCACGAATGCTAGATGTGGTTACCCATATTTCATAACATTTAATGATAACTTTAGTAGATATGGCTATGTGTATTTAATGAAACACATGGCAAAATCCATTGAAAGGTTCAAGGATTTTATGAATGAAGTACAAAAACAATTAAGTAAAATCATTAAAGTAGTTTGATCTTATCAGGGTGGAGAATACTTAAATCAAGAGTACGAGGATCTTCTGTGAAACCATGGTATTGTATGACAATGGACTCCACCTGGAACATCACATCATAAAGGTGTATCATAAATAAGGAATTTCACCTTGTTAGACATGGTAAGTTCAATGATGAGTTTTGGTGATCTTCCAAATTCTTTTTGGGGATATGTCTTAGAAATCACAATATTTACACTTAACCATGTACCTTCTAAACCAGTTCAAAGCTACATATGACATATGGACTGGAAAACATCCTAATGTGTCTTTTGTGAAGATTTGGGGATGTGAAGCTTATGCTAGGAAATAATTTCCTAAAAATCTTGGACCCAAGTTAGGTAAATGCCATTTTTTTGGACATCCTAAGGAAACCAAGAGATACTACTTCTATATTTTATTTGACAATAAAGTGTTTGTTTTCAAGACTTTTGTATTCCTTAAAAAGGAATTCATTTCCAAAGGAACCAGTGGGAAGAAAGTAAAATTTGAAGAAGTCTGAGACCAACAAGAAGACATTGAACCTAAGGAGGTAGAAAAGGAACAAGAAGAATCACAATGTTGTGATTCTCAACTTCCTCTTGTATCACATGAAATTCATAAGTCTAGTATGACACTCCTTGAGGGAGAGAGATATCTGGATATCTCATGACTCAATAAGGTGATGAGTTGTTCTTGAATGATGATGAGAGAATGACCTACTTAGAAGCTATTGAGGGGCTAAATTCTAGGAAATTGCTTGAAGCCATGAGATATGAAATGGACTCCATGTACACCAACAAGGTATAGACCTTGGTGGATCTGCTTAAAGGGGTAAAACTCATAGGGTGGTAGTGGGTATTCAAGTAGATAGACTCCATGTACACCAACAAGGTATGGACCAACATGTCTGGTAATGTACAAACCTATAAATTTTGATTTGTTTCAAAAGGTTGTAAACAAGTTCAAGTTTTTAATTACGATGAAACCTCTTCACCAATTTCCATCGCTAAATCCTTCAGGATCATGCATGCTTGCCATCACAGCTTATGTCAACCATGAGATCTGGAAAATGGATGTTAAAATCATTTTCCTTAAGGGGAATCTTTTTAAGGATGTGTACATGAAACAAACCATAGGTTTTATACTTCAAATGAAGCATATGAAGTATGTAAGCTACAAGTGTCAATTCATGGATTGAAGTAAGCATCTCAGAGCTAGAATCTTTGATTTGATGAGGTAGTCAAAGAGTTTGGCTCTAGCTAAAATGAAGATGAATCATGTGTTTACAAAAGGTTAGTGGGAGCATAATTATGTTCCTCATACTATATATAGATGATATACTATTGATGGGAAAGGATATCCCTACCCTGCAAATGGTAAAAACTAGGTTGGTAAGTACCTTATCTGTGAAGGAGGTCAGCAAAGCATCCTATATCACAGGAACTAAGATCTATGGAGATAGACTTAGAAGGCTTATTGGCCTAAGCCAGAGTACATACATTGACAAAGTGTTGAAAAGGTGATTCAAAGAGAGGAAACTTGCCCATGTCTCATGGAGTTAGTCACTCTAGAGCCTAATATCCTGTTTCTTCTGAAAAAGGGGACATATGAGTATGATTCCATATGCATCCACAATTAGGTCTATCATGTATGGGATGTTATGTACTTGTAACATCCCTGACATGGGTTATGCTTTAACCCTAGATGTTTTGTTTAAGAAATATAATTATATGATTGCTCTTATCTTTTAAAAAGTAATTAAGGCTCAAGAGGAACTTATGTTTCAATTTTAGTCCTTTTTGAATAATGTCGAAAACAATGTTTTGCCCGTTTTGGACTAAAGTGCAAATTACCCAAGTTGAGGGGTTAACTTGCAAATGTTACATGATATAACGTTCCTCAAGTCTTGAAGCATCATAATAATGAAAATGATGCAGAGGTATGGCTTGTGGAAGCCTGAGCACCAAGAAAGAGCTTATTAAGCAATTTTTGTGCATTAACACCTAGTTTTAGTGTAATGTGCAATTTACCCAAAACCTAGGGTTCAATATGTAAAATACCACTTCTAGAGAGTCCCTAATGTTTCTTGGTATCAATTAGAGACAAGAAAATCAGAGGGGAATCTCATTTGAATCTCTTTAGGGGAGAGAGAATCTTGATATTAAAATAATCAAGATTTAAGCATAATTGAAACCCTAATTCAATTTAATGCAAAAATAAATATATTAATGGAAGTGCCCTTCAACCAAAAATGTGATGGTTGAATTTATATAAGTATGTACGTCCTTGTGCTTTATAATGACACCGAAATATCTAAAGTGAGTGGAGAGCCCACTCACATTAGTTAAAGAAAAAGTAATATCCACTAATTTTTGGATATTATTATTATATTAATTAAGGTGCTTAATTGTTTTCTTTTAATTCATGGATAAAGAAGATGATTTCTAAGGGGAGGATGATGGTTTCGTATGCAAGGAAGTGAGGGGGATAAGTGGCGCAAATTTAGGGAATTGAAGGATTTTTATAACACTTTCTCTCTCTTGAAATTCCCTTATATACACTCCATTCTTTCACCCACATGAAAGGATTTTTTGACTCTTCTTTCTTTCCT
The DNA here is from genome assembly GCA_963693085.1 of Alisma plantago-aquatica. Lineage (NCBI taxonomy): Eukaryota > Viridiplantae > Streptophyta > Magnoliopsida > Alismatales > Alismataceae > Alisma > Alisma plantago-aquatica. The sequence continues at coordinate 475,502,028 of OY856409.1, forward strand.
TGCTTTGGCCGAACACAAGGGAGCTTAGGAGCAATAGGAGGACGTACCCCAACCTGTAAGTGAGCTCCTTAATGATATTCAACCTTTATTTCATGGTGGAAATCAAAATTCAATGCTTATTTTCTTCTTTTCTCCATTCAATCTTCAACTTTAGCTATTCTTTTCACTCAAAAACTTGAGGATGGACCTTGGGAAGTTGTGAAAGCTTCATTCGCCATTAAATACATGAAGCTTGAAGCCTGGATTCAACTTTGAAGGTGGGTTATATAACTTGAACCCATAAATGTTATTATTGATTTCACTTCTTCATCATATGTTGAATCTTTCTTCTTCCCGAAATTCCTTTTGATTAGTTGATGAAATCACCATAAGAATCACAGTAATTTGCAAAGGTTTGAAGTTTGAAGATGATGGTGTTATCTTAGCACACACCTCAATAAATATCATGAGCAAACGGTTTTCAATTTTGATGACCAAACGGTCTCAAGACCGTTTGGTGATCAAATGGTCTCAAGACCGTTTGAGGTCAAACGATCTCAACACCATTTGAGGTCAATTGCTGATATGGATGGATCAAGATCCAATGGTTCCAGTTGATCTAATCGCAATGGTTACAGTGATGGATGATCCATTTATTACAAACCCTAATCAATTGATTGAAGAACCCTAAATTGATTCAAATGATTTCAAGCTGAAATGACCAAATGGTCTGAGACCGTTTGAGGACTAAACGGTTTCAAACCATTTGGGGTTAAATAATATTTAAATCAAACGGTCTCAAACCATTTAAGGTTAATTAATATTTAAATCAATTGAGGATCAAATGGTTTCAAATCATTTAGGGTTAACCGATCTTCAAACCATTTAAGGATGTTGAGACCAAGACCGTTTGATGGTCTAACAGTCTTCAAACCATTTGATGAGCAAGCGATCAAGACCATTTAAGGTCTAACGGTCTTCAAGACCATTTGTAGGTCAATCACCTCAAGACCGTTTGGAGGTACAAAAAGATCAAGACCGTTTGGAGATTCAATTGAACCAAGACCGTTTAAGGTCTAACGGTCTTCAAGACCGTTTGAAGGTCAAGTGACTTCAAGACCGTTTGAAGGTCAAGTGACCTCAAGACCGTTCGAAGTTCAAGTGACTACAAGACCGTTTGAAGGGTCAATTGGTCCAAGACCGTTTAAAGGGTCAATTGGTCCAAGACCGTTTGGAGGTTCAATTAGTTCAAAACGTTTGGAAGGTCCAATTAATTTAATCCATGTAAGTACTAATAACCCCATAATTGGTTGAACAGTATCTCAAGGATGATTTCACTGGAAGTGCCTCTAAAATACTTAAGTGATCAGTATAATTAGAGTGATTATGATTTCATACCTATGAAAGTAATAAATGCAATAAATGCAATGCACAATGATAAGCGTAGGTGCATGTACTTAGTGGATGGTTAAGTCGATTGAATAAGGTATGCTGGTGATGTGTGTTCCTAAGTACATGGAGCAATGATAAGTATCATTTAATACTTAAATAATGTTACACTGACATAGGGTTTGGATTAATGAGACAATCATAAAACCCTAACTAATTGATAAAGATGAGAAATCCTAATATAGGGTGATGTTATGTGAAAACCTAAAATAGGGTGATGTTATGTAAAACTCTATTTGATAAAGAGGGAAACCCTATTCCTAACAATGGAATGGTGAATAATATATTGGTAGGTGAAACACCTAAAGTGGTTGATAATGGATAACCTTATATCAATAATGCCTTAACCCGAGATGAGACCATATTATTGATAATGGTTGAATAATTCAAATGAGTGACTTATGATCAATACATTACATGGTAAATGTGATGAACTGGTGCATAAAGTATTAGGATGGGAAATACCCTAATACAAGATAAGTTGATGAACTTAATTAAGTTACAAGTGATGAGGGAAGTGATACATCAAGACATGATGGATATCACATTCAACACCTCAAGGTTGACACACCTTGATGTACCCTAAATCCAATATACTTGGATGAGTAACACATAAAGTGTGTCATGATAATTGTTACATTGAGATGTAATTCACTTTGATAAGTGTAGGCTAACATACCTTGAGAAAGGGTTAAGCCAAGATAACAAAGTATGATGTAATCAATATCCTAGAGAAGATGAGAGAGAAACTCATACTTTGTGTTGATTATCATTTAATGATAAAAGATGAGAATAAATAAGTATAATTGAATACTTATGATATCAATGTATGCTCCTAGATGTAAGGAGCAATGAATTAGGGTTTGAATTAATAATATGAGCTTGAAACCCTATTCGGCTATAAAGGGAAACCCTAACCCTAATAGTTGTTGAGAAGTGAGAGGTGACAAGATGTTTAATGGCCTTGTGAGCCATGTGAATAGTTGTTGCCTAGTGAAAGGTGACAATATGTTTAATGGGCCTTGTGATCCATGTGAATAGTTGTTGCCTAGTGAAAGGTGACAAGATGTTTAATGGTCCCTGTGAGCCATGTGAATAGTTGTTGACTAGTAAGAGGTAACAAGATGTTTATAAAAGTTTAAGAAATGATAATGTTCAAATAAACTAGGAAATGGAAACTTAGTAACATAATAATAATAATAAATGGATACAATAATAATAATGAAATCTTAATCATGCATGCTTTATGCTTATAGACAAATAAGGGCTATAGTTTTTTGAATAATCTTAAAGGAGATAAGAGGAATACTTGAATTACATAAAGGATGTGAATAAGTATGATGGCTTGGCCAAGGTTTAATACCTAGTAAAGGTGATGTGCTATTCAGTGATGATGCATAGGATTGTCATAGTCCAATGCCTGGAATAGATGTGCATGATTGACTTAGTTCAATGCCTGGAATAATGTCACAGGATTGGTCATGACCCAATACCTAGAATAATTGCATAGGATTGGTCATAACCCAATGCCTGGAATAATGTCACATGATTGGTCATAACCCAATACCTGGTATAATTACACAAGATTGGTCATGACTCAATAGCTGGAATAATTGCACAGGATTGGTCATAACCCAATACCTAGAATAATTGCACATGATTGGTCATAACCCAATACCTAGAATAATTGCACATGATTGGTCATAACCCAATACCTGGAATAATTGTATAGGATTGGTCATAACCCAATACCTGGAATAATTGCACAGGATTGGTCATAACCCAATACCTAGAATAGTTGCATAGGATTGGTCATAACCCAATGCCTGGAATAATTGCACAAGATTGGTCATAACCTAATACCTAGAATAATTGCACAAGATTGGTCATAACCCAATACCTAGAATAATTGCATAGGATTGATCATAACCCAATGCCTGGAATAATGTCACAAGATTAGTCATAACCCAATGCCTGGAATAACGTCACAGGATTGGTCATAACCCAATGCCTGGAATGGTTGTACAGGATTGGCATAGTCTAATGCCTAGAATGTTTGCACAGGATTGGCATAGTCCAATGCCTGGAATAGTTGGATAGGATTGGCATAGTCCAATGCCTGGACAGAATATGATGATGTATACTCACATGACTGGTACAATTCAATATCTGGTTAACATATTGGCTGAGGCCAACAGATAGAAATAAGAATGATTCATGGATGACATACCATGATAATGAGTATCACAGGATAAGCTTGAGATGTTGATATAGTATGATGGGTAAATGATATGCATGTTCTTCCTATTCCTTATAAAGAGAATAGATGATTTACTACTCTATCATAGATAGTTGCAATGCTTTAAAATATGAAAATGTTCTAAACTACTTATCCTATGCCCATTTTTATAATGTTTATCTGCAATAATAATGTTTTTGGCGGAGAGTTATATCTCTCGCTGGGACAATTTCAATTGTCTCACCCCCGTGGGATCCAACATTTTTAGGTGGATGCGGATGAAGAGTTAGAAATCATACAGTAGGAAAAGGGTAGCAACATCAGGGACAAAAATAACATCTTAGGTGGAGATATTGACTGTCGTGTCTTGTAAATATGAGTCATATGTGTCGTCTTTGTACTCTCAGGTCCTTGGAGTTAGTAGTCAGTACTTTTAATGAATTGATATGAGATTTTGGCTTGATGCCTCAAGGTTCTTATGCTTCCTGTGTATAGTTTCAATAGAGAAGTTGATGCTTGTAATCCTCAAGAAGGGATGGTACATGATATGTACTTATGAACCAAGATGTAAATAAAATACATTGGTTCTTGATAAAAGAGTTTTCTTGTGTTTGGATCTCTTTGTAAATGGTTTTGATTTTTAGTGATTTTCAGTAATCCACTATTAATGATCGCTTCCGCTTAGTTAATGACATTTTGTTCGAACGGTGTATCACAGTACTTGTCCTGATGGTCTCATATGCTTTGAGCATGATGAGAAGGTATTGGTCAGATCCCAGGTGAAAATGACTAGACTGTCATAAAGAACATTCTTAAGTACTTCAGAAGAACTAAGGATCAATACCTTATTTATGGTGGTGAGGAAGAATTGGTTGTAAAGTATTATACCAATACAAGATTCCAAACAGACAGAGAAGATTATTGATCACAATCTGATTTGTGTTTTGCCTTAAAAACACAGTCGTAAGCTAGAAAAGTTCTAATAAAGAGACATTTTTTGACTCTATGACAAAAGTTGAGTACATTGCTGCAATAACACAATAAATAAAGTTGTATGGATCAAGAACTTCATTAATGAGCTTGGGGTGGTTCTAACCATTGACGATGTAGTTGAGTTATACTATGGAAAAAGTGGAGCTATTGCAAAAGATAAGGAAACAAGATTGCATCACCATTTCAATCATGTACTTCAACATTTCTATCTCATACAAAAGATCATACAATAAGGATATGTGAATATTTGCAGAGTACCGACTGAGAGCAATATTGTTGAACCACTAAAAAGCACTTTTACAACATAAGAATGAGGGTCATGCGAGATCTCTTGGTTTAGATTTATGAGTGATTGGCTCTAAGTGCAAATGGGAACTTTAGTATATATGCCCCTAAAGCAGTCATATGATGATTATATTAGGATATTATGTACTTGATTTGATTACTAATAAAGGAAATTTCTTTTATTGTGTTTGTCCAAATATGAGATGATGATAGAACATAATACATGCCTAAAGAAAGATATTACTTGATGAAATATGGTTTGGGTTGTGGACCAAAACATAATATCATATGTATGATTAGTGTATATACATATTCTTTTCATGTCCCTACTCAAATATTATCGTGGAAGATATATAGAAAATAATAATACTTAAGACTGGAATGTATATTGACTGATGACTAAATATCACTAGTCATGATAGTGGATATCAAGACAAACACATATGCACTTGTTAGAGAATACATGTATTAGAAAACCCCACCTAGAGAATGATACATGGAAATCATGGGATGGTAGTTAGAATCAGGCCTCAATGGGATTGTGGTTCTTAGACCTGAAGTCACTACAAAAATAACATGGATTTAAATGGACTTTAACATAATTCAACGCGGGCCTTGAATAAGACTTGCTACACAAATGGTTCTTGGGTACATTGTGACACATGGGGTTGGTGTGAGTGATGTAGATGAAATTTGTCCCTCCTATAACAGTAATATTATGGCCACCTAATAAGTGAGATAGTGAAGTGCTATATGATATTGAGATTGCATGCATATCAATAGTTTGCTCTAGTTATACCAATATAGATTTAATATTAAAAAGATGATGATTCCATGGCTCAAATTCTATCTTGATATATGTGACAAAATGACCATACGATCACTTTAACATTGGTCACCAGTTTTGGTTGAAGTTATATTCCAATTTATCCCAATTAATTGGATAGGAATGATATGTTTCTAGATAACTCTCATTGTATGTGAAGTCATTATATGGTTGTGGACATAACTACCAACATAATACATAGCCTATAGGGTCACACACATATGATGCACTGAGAAAAGGAGTTTTAACCATAAACAAGATTTAGTTTAGCTACCAAAATATTTAGGTAATCAAGATAAATAATATTGACAATGTCATTCGACCGAGTGAAGAGTAGAGTCGACCATCTAGAGAGTCCATTTGGACAACTAGGCAATTACCTTTGGGTTGCTAGTACCTTCTAGTCCACTGACTGGTGTGTTTAGTTGACATAATGGATAACATCACCCAATGGTTTACTAGATCATCCAATCAACTGACTAGAAGGATTGGGTTGACCAATTGGGTTAGGTTGACCACTTGAACTGAGTCGAACAGTTCATGGTGTTGGAAATGGAAACAGTTTAATGGGATCTAAAACAATGGATGACTAATTAATTGTTGCATTCAATAACACCACATGGTAAGACTTAGTGTGTCGCATCCAACAAGCTAATCGACCAATTGGCTGTGCACAAAATTTGTACCAACAAGGTAATTTTGATCTTTTGTCTCTCAATTTTTGGAAACCCTAGGTATACCATTGCTATATAAATGGGGAGATGTTTAAGGCTTTTCTACACAATCCTTCTCACATTCTGGCAGTGAGTTAGCCTAGACATCTTACCCATGAAAGAGACAAATAGAAAGGCATAGAAAAAAGTTGATGCTAGCATGTTATCAAATGAAAGGGCTACTCTTTTCCACCAACTTAAGAAGTGCCACATGGAGTTCTTGGTGGCCTGCAAGGACTATGTAGAGGATCAAAAAGCTTTACTTTTTTTCTAGGAGGATATGATCGACCATCATCCTTGTGTTGGTTAAGAAGAAGGAACATCTCTATGCAAGGATAGTTGGTAGACTTTCTCCAGGATAAGGTATATCTTGCACCCTATTTCCTATGCATCGTTGTTGACACAATCTTCTAGTTAAGGAGTGGAAAAAGATTTTAATTTCCACTATGTTTTACCACTCTATATTTCCCAACAATATTGAGCAATATTTAATCCTATAATTATAATAATTAACTAAAACCTTACCTCACATATCTGGAAGCTTTAAACACCATAAGCCACCCTACATGTCCATGGTGGAGTGGTTGAAGGGGTCATGCTTCCCCTTAGCCTGATCATCAAGTCGAGTGACTTGACATTTAGGTGAATTACGTAGGTCTAGGATATGTAATTGTGTTCTTATACTATGATTTTTAGGGCATTGTGGATGTAATTTGATGAAGTAATGAACATGTAAGTAATGGTTAACTTGTATATATATGTTTTCTGTCAAGTATCTAGCGAGGAAAGAACATAAATAGCTTATGTGATGTTCTTGATATCTTGAAGTGTAAATGGGTGATATATTTTAACCACCTTCTCATATTAATTTCTTCTTCTATACCTTATTTGTCTATTTTCTTGAGACAAGCTTTTGGGTTTAGAGCCTCACTAACTTCAGGAACTCCTCTAATCACTAGTACATTTTTTATCTCTCGTGTCACTCCTCTTAACGTCAATTTCAAAATAAAAGTGAAACTACATGCCTATATCGTCGACTGGTAAATCAAAATCGTCACTATTAATTAAGTCTTTTCAATTAATATAAAACATAGATATCGTTTTTATTATAATGTCGATATCTTGGATAAGAATAGAGATGATAAACAACCCATTAAGTTTAAGTTTCTAGGGAAACAAATTATATAGACTTTTAACACCAATGTTACAAAAAACAATGATGTAGTCCTTCCCAAAAATTGATTTTTGCCTCCAAAAAACCTCTTTTATCAATTATTCCCTATAAAAATGAACACCACATGTCACATCCACTAGTGAAAATATTTACCTCTCAAAAGCATGTTGTGTCAGTTCCTTCTTATGGAACTGATGACAAAGCCCTTCCCTCCCGTGAAAATATTTTCTCCCCAAATTGGGATATGTCATCCGTTTTTTTAGAAACTGACAACACGTGGCTTATTGAGCTTACTTTTTCTTAATAGGGATTATTATATATGTTGTCAGTTTTTATTGCAAAATTGATGATAGAGAGTGAACCATGACTTCAGTTTTAATGGAATAACTGACGACATATGCCTTAGTGATGTTGGAACTTTTTAATAGGGATAACTATATATCTCATTAGTTACCAAGTGTCTAATCGATGATAGATTTGGATTCCTATCATCAGTTTTTTCTAATGAACTGGCCACTAAGTTATTAGTGTGGTTGACATTTTTATTAGGGATAAGGATATATGTCATCAATTTCTAAGTGTACAACTGATGATAGAGTTAGAATTCTGATGTTGGTTTTACTTAGTTAATTGATGACTAAGATTTTATTGTCAGTTCTATGATAATTGACAACTAAGTCCTACTTAATAGCATGTTTGAAACTTTTTCCTCGATTTTATATTTCATTGTGCATGACACCTTGCTCTCTCTAGAGGTGATGACAACCTAGCTGCTTCTAGCCATTGTCGTTGTCACCATTGCATCCATCACCTCTTCCATCCATCATTACCGCCTCCATTATAGCCATCACAACCACCACTTCCTCTTCTTGCTATTCTCTATGGTTCTACAACCATGACTTCTTCTCTCTACCAATTACCCTCCTCTCTACTGCTTCTTGGAACTTCTAAGGTAGACATCCATAGAAACCAGTCGCAGCTTCCAATATAGCTAGCACAACCAAGCGCCTCTCTACCATCACCAACCGCCAAAGCAACCATTATTGCCAGCTGCCAAGTGTCTCTCCACGATCACCAACCACCAACCATTATTGTTACCTCTTCTTCTACTTCTTGCTGCCAACCGCCAACCTTCCTTTGCCCCTGCTTCTCACTATACCATTGCTAAGAGCCCTCTTCCCCTATAGTGGAAGGTCATTCTTCTCCTTATTCTCCTTCCAGTCTAATTATAACTTTTTGTGGAGTGTATTATTTTATAATTGTTCCTTGAATGCATTGTTGTATAATTGTTTAAGAAACTTGATATAATTTGCACATTCATATGAATTTATCTAAATTGATATGAAATGTACTAACATTTTAATTTGGGTGGATTTCTAAATATTGTATGCTTATAATCTCATTTCAGAGTTAATTACAATGAATAGACGAATAACCTAAATCAGCTAAATAGATATGAAACTGTTATAAATACCTATTTTTTAAATTCTAAACCTTAGTTCTGACAGATATCTTGTTGGCCTAGAAACACATCCAAGTTTTTCTCGTTAGGATCAAATCTTGGATAGTCCTTTGTATAGGACTATTGTTGAACACTTAATCTCACTTAGGATCTAAGAGTATAACGTGTGTTCAATTTTCACGATGTTTCATCATCACTTGTTTATTCTTCAAAAAACAATGTAGGTTAGTATTTGCTCATATACATCAGTGTACTTGGAGAACTACAAAAAATGTTGTTGAAACAGTCTTAAAAACTAAATACACATTATACACTTACTACTAAGATTAAGTGTTCAAGAATGGGATAGGTGGTACACATTAGTCACTAAACCCTAAACCCTTATCCCTAAAAGATAAACACTAATCTCTAAACTCGAATCTCAAAATATCTGATTAAATTCTCATTTACTCTGGGATCATAGAATTGATTGACCATGGATGTTCATTCCAAAATTCTAAACTCCAAACTTCATCACTAGTCTTGATCAATCTATAAAATTTATAGAAAAACATAGGAAACAATCTGGAGATAGGTTCTATTGTCCATGTAGGAATTTTAGTTTCAACTTGAAAATTGACATTGTTGATGAAATCAAAAGTCATGTCATGTGCAATGAGATTATACATGGATATATAGAATGACACTGGTATGGAGAGATTCCTACTGTGAGATCATTAAATGTCTGTAGTAGCACTTATTTTGTAGAAGAAATTATCGGTGACGTTGATGTGAAAAAACCGATTCATATAGACATGGTTGATGTGATGCTAGATAGTTGTGGGGTAAATCTTGTTGATCCACCTTCCTTATTTAGAAACATCATGCATGTTTATGAGAGACTGTTATACTTAGTTTGTACTAAGTTTACAAAGCTGAGTGTTGTTTTGAGATTGTATACTCTGAAGGCTGACAATAGATGGAATGAAAAAAGCTTCATGTCTCAGTTGTCTTTTTTGAAAGAAATTCTTCTTAAAGGAAACAAGCTTCTAATTTCTATATACGAAATAAATAAAATTTTGTGTCCAATGTGAATAGAGGCTAAGAAGATACATGCATGCCCAAATGATTGTGTGTTGATTTAAAATGATTATAATTATTTGAAAGATTGTCCAAAATGTGGGGCATCAAGGTATAGAATGATGACTTTGGGTAAGGCTAAAATTGTCTCTCCTACTAAAGTGATGTGATATCTACCTATAATACCATGGTTTCAATGCTTACCTACCCATACCATGGGAACCCACAATTTTTCTTGGCATGCAAAGGTAAAGAAAAACAATGATGGAATCCTACGACATGCGTCTGATTTTGCACAATGGAAGAAAATTGATTTATCGTACCATGAATTTGTTGAAGAAGTTAAGAATCTAATACATAAAATTTGTACCAATGAGATGAATCCATACAACACATTAATAAGCCAACATAGAACTTTTCCAATTATGATTATTATACACAATCTTCCTCCCTATTTGTGTATGAATAATAATTATTTAATGATGTCCTTGTTGGTACCAGGCCCTAAACAACCTGACAATAATATGGATATTTTTTAACCTCTAGTTGATGACTCAATGAAACTCTAGGGAGAAGGTGTGATGACCTATGGTGCTTCACTTACAGAGACATTTATTTGCATGTTATGTTGTTCTATACTATTACTAACTTTCTAGCATATGAAAATGTGTTTAGATACAAAGTAAAAGGATCCAAAGAATGCCCTATATGTGAGGGAAAAAACTAATTCAATATGACTAAAATGTGGAAGCAGGATTGCATATCTTGGTCATCAAAGGTTTCTTTCAAAAGTGCATCCTTGCCAAAGGTTGCACAAAGCATTCAATGACTCGACCGAGGAACGAAATGACCTCAAACATGTATTACAGGGAGGATGTTTATGAAAGAGTAAAAGACTTTGTCAATACAATTGGTAAGAGAACATAGTGTACTGTTGCCACACAATGACAAATATTTAGACAAGAAGAGGTCAATATTATGGGATCTTCCTTATGGAGTTCTTTAGCAGTTATGCATTGATTCAATGTTATGCATGTTGAGATTTTTTTTGATAGCGTCATTGGTACTTTGTTGAATATACCATGTAAGACTAAATATGACATAAAATAAGAAAGGACATGCATAAAATGGATATAAGGAAAGTATTAACCGTAGAAGTTAGCAATGATTGAAAAAACATATTTACCTCCTACTTGTTACACATTGTCTGGACAAGAGACAAGATTTTTTTGTGAGTGATTACTTAATGTTAAGGTAACACAAGGATTCTATTCCAATAAATATAAATTAGTAGTAATGAAGGATCTAAAGCTGATAGGTATTGAATCTCATGATTATCACACTCTAATGAAACAAATACTACATGTGGGTATTTGATCCATAATGTTGATACATGTATGGTTTGCAATGACCAGACTTTGTTTCTTTTGCAAAATTCTATGAAGCAAGTTATTGATCATGAGAATCTTGATAAGTTGCAAAGAGAGGTTTTCGCTACTCCATGTGAGCTTGAGATGTATTTTTCTCCTTCATTCTATGATATCATGGTACATCTTGTTGTCCATTTGACTAGGGAAACGAAATGTTGGGTCCAATTTTCTTACATTGGATGTATCCTTTTGAACGGTACATGAGTACTTTTAAATATGATGTTTAGAACTATTATCATCTTGAAGGGAGTACTATTGAGGGTTATGTGGCTAGAGAGGTTATGGACTTTTGCAATGACTTTCTGAGTTGTAATGAAACTCCTGCTAATGCAGAGAGTATTGATGTTTATTCTAGCAATGAGACTTTAGGACCATAAGTAAAAGTAATTAGTCATGAGATATGGGAACAAGCACACCTGTTTATATTACAGAACACACCTATTTTATGAAGGAAAAATATGCTAGACCCAATTCAATATCACTTGTTATAGAGCATAATAGGACATTTACTGGGTGGGTTGAAGATTAAATCTTCCTTCAAATATCTCAAACACCAAATAATATTGCTGCAAATATCAAATGGCTCACCTCTAAACCAAAAAAGAATGTTATACCTTACGTGGGTTTGACATAAATGAATTTTCATATGAAAAAAATGTCAAGATGATAGGAGTGTCATCCAAAACAATAGGGTCACCCTTCAAGCGCCTTCATTGTATTTATCTAGTGCGAAGGATAAGAGTCAATGTGAAGCTAAAATGTCTTAATATTGTGTCATTGAAGACATATGGGAGTTTGACTAAATTTTTTTTAGAGTTCCCTTCTTTAGGTGTAATTGGTTTGGTAACAACAAATAAGTTGTGGTGGATGAATTAGGTTTCACATTAGTGAATCTTGAAAAGATTGTCAAGAAGGGTGAACCATTCATTATGGCATCACAAGAGAAGTAAGTATTCTATATCGATGATCATGCATATGAAAAATGATTTGTCATTCTTCATGGGTACAGATAGTTCATTGCAGATCCTATAGATGAAGAGTACTATGACAAGTATGGTGACTTAATCCATTTTCACTTAGCTTTCTTAGTGTACACATTGAAGTCAACACCGATGAATATATGTGTGGAGATCACATAGAAGAAATATTAATTGATCAATGATCTAACCAATACTAGAGGCATGCATTTCACTTTTTGAATTCTAGATGTGCATTTACAATCTTTATTACACTTATACATGTTTCATATGAGACATGCACATTTTACATTCTTATCACTAATGTTTTATTCTTTGACTATTTTTAATATGACATCCTTTAGACAGCGTATGATTGTGAGGATGAGCATCGTGAGGATGAGCATCGTTATGATGTTCACCATAAGGATGAGTCAGGTGTAAGTTGTATAGTTTTATTAGATAGATGTGAATTTAAATTCTCTATCATAGTTATATAAGTTAAATTTTATATCATTTATATGTGTTTCTTGAAAATTTTAAGACGAGCAGCCTGAGGATGTGATCCCTAAGGATCTTGTTGGGTTTATTGAGGAGTAGCAAGATCATGCATGCAAAAGAGGCATCACTTTGATGAACAAATTAGTAGAAAAAAGGGGCAAAAGTATGAATATGGACATTGACTTTGATGATATGGAAAATCCTATTGAGAAGAATCACAGTTCTTTTAGGCAATATATATAGGCTATTACTCATAGAAAAATGGATATAACTATAGAACCATAGAATAAAGTTGATCATGTCGTTAAAGACCTCATACGAAAGGACATAGCTGTGAAATATTCTATTTTTGAAGGTATTCTTGATTCTATTTTATTCAATATGCCATTAAGTATATAAACTTTGGTAGAGCATCTTTGACCTTGATAAAAATCTGCATTGTACAAATTTTTTGCAATGATGTGGGAGGATATTGAAGACTTATGCAACAAATATGACAAAAGAATACATAATGAGTAAAAAGAAGAAGAATTCCTCCATTTAGTAATGGACCTATGTTGATAAGAATGTGTGGGAAGAATTTATTAATTTAAGACAAATTGATGAATTCAAGGTATTAAGCATCTTTTATTCTTATTATTAACCCGAGGGATTCAATGTATTATGTAATTAACATATATTTTGGATTAACCAAGTTTTACACAATAATAAAAAAGAAAGGTGTGCAAAGAATGTGCACGACCACAGTTGGGTCCTGGAGGTTACATCCAATGATGACAATAGAGAGAGTAATCAATTTATTTTGAGCAGCCTACTCGTGGGTCTGCTAAGTCTTGTATTAGTCTGGTACCTCTATCTTTCCATGAGGCATGAATAGATGCCAGGACAAGCCACTCTGAAGAAATACCCAACCCTGCAACCACTGAGGTGGTTGCAAAAATGATAAACTTCAACTCTTAGAGTTTATCTTCATTTTTGACCTTGATTGTTATGTATTACTGACCAATTATTGTTGGTGATGATTAGTAGGATCTCTATGAGAAAACAAAAAAAGGAAAGTCCATCCCTGAGGGACGAAGGGATGAATTGATGATTGCTTTAGGTACTCTACAACATCCTGGATATGTTAGGTCACTAAGGCTGGTGTAGGTATAAGATCCTTTTTTGGCACATCAGAGCAAAAATGTAGATCTATCAAGAAATGTGGATTGTTACAAGAGGAGGTAGAGGACATCATTTCAAAGAGTATAGAAGAAGTAATAAAATTGTTCTAGGCTTCTCAGTCTCAAACTCCTCAGACAGTACCTTAACTGCACCACTTTTCTTACGAGGTGGGCCCTCCTCACATAGAGGTGGTTGGGAGTAATCCCATGGACCCTCCAGGCATGTCCAGTGTAATTTTATTTTGTGATAAATAATTTTTAAGATGAATTTATAATATGTTTTATTTGGTTATATATAACATTATATACAAAATTATAGGCATTGAGGTCATACCATATTTCATTACTAGAACTTAGCTTATATGTTGTTGCACTAGTCTACTCTTTCCCACCCCTTCTAGGTGCCATAATTCATGGTTCTTCAATGTCTGAAAATGCAGTTTGTGTGACTAACATGCTTGTCTTCCTAGCTTGGAGATAAGCACTAATGTCATATGGCCAGCCCAACCACGACATGATAGGAGATGCAGAGGGTGGCATGATTGTACATCCCAATGCTGGAGTTATCTATGAGAATGTATGATAATTCACATTGCATTTGTATTTATGGTTTTTATTGTTTATATAATGGGCAAATTATATGAGAATACATGCAGATCATAGTATCTAAGAAGTCCCTTATAGTTATTGTATCTGATTGAATTGAATATGACCTATTCAAATCGCTAGGTCCTAAGTGTATGGAGTTGGCACTATGGTTGCATAATTTAGAAGAAGGGACGACTATGATGGTCTATATCCAGGAGGACTGCAAGTCAATATCAAGATACTAGTGTATTCTTAACATATATTATGGAGCGATTTACTTATGATTGGTTGAATATAACCATGATAGAACTTTGGATATGGTGAGATGTTATGGCTAAATACCTCGTTCTATATATGTGAAAATATATGTTGATTTGGTTTCTTATATACTAATCCATATATGTTTTAGAACTACATATATACAATTTTTCGACATGTCACATTGACCAATGTGGTATTTCTAGTTCCGTCCTTGATTATCTATGTAGATAGAGACCCAACATCGATTACTGATTACTACTCTACCACATTTATATATTTTGGTACTACAAGAAAAATTGTGACTATAGCTATTTTAAATGTTAAGTAAGTTCAGAAAATTTGCTCATAATTTGACTTATAAATTACATTTCATTATGGAATTTGAGTTTTCTTTTGCTTTCCTTCTTTTCACTCAAGAATAAGTATTGAGAGTTGTTGATAATTTTCCCCAAAATTCTATCTATGTATTATCTAGATCCTTCAGATAATAAAATATAAGGAGTGGGGGACACACAATAAATATGACATTAGTAGTTTAAGTAATTTGTTTTATCCATATACATATATTACTATCTGCATCATTACATGACTATTTTGTAATTCAATTAAATATATTATTTTAACTTATAGGGGTATAAAAGCATTTAAACAAGCTTGAGGAAAGGTAGATAAAAAAGGAAATTATTAACTTGGAAGAATGTTAAGGTAGTTTTTTGAATCCGATGCATATATAAGCCAACTATGCTTATTTTTATTTATTTACATGTCTCACAACTGTAAATTTATAGTGCCCTATCAAATATAATAATTGGATCGTTGATACTACGGGATGCAATATATGGACTTGATTATCAAATAGGGATCACAAGACATTCATTGTATACAAAAGGTCTATAGTTTTCATTATCATAAGTAAATAGTCACATTTGATAATATAAAAAAACATATCAAACTCTTGAATTATTTCATTCTCTTTGAAGTTGTTTGACATGACAGAGACTTATGAGAAAGAAGATTTGGATGAGATACAAGAAGAGTGGGAACAATCCTTCATTAATGAAGTCAACTTAGCATTTGATTGAGATAAAATATGAGTTTTCCTAAACTTTGATGTCATTATTTCTATATACATGTGAATATGTGATGGTTATGACTTTTTACAACTTTAAATTTGATGAAAGTGAATTATAAGTGCATATGTGAGTGATGTGTGTATATATGCATATGTGTGTGAATAAATGTGAAAATGAATGAATATAATGAGAATTGCATTTGTAGATGAGAGTAGAATTGGATAATGGAATTGAATATGTGTTTTTCTTAATTATGCATGTGCATGAAAATGGAATTAAATGTTGATGAGAATGAAAATGCATGTGTCTGAATGAATTGTGTGGATGTGAACTGTTGCATGCTTTTGTTATTATAGATTTTTAGGTATGATGGTCTGTTGTTAAGCTGAACACAAGATTGAACTTGTGTTGAACTATAGGTTATGCATCCTACTGAACAGCCGGACAATAGGTTTGTTGACTTGCTATATAAAAAAATACCTACAAGGTCGATTATTTAAAAAAAAACTGATGTTGTAGATCTGCAACATCGAGTTTTCATAAAAAATAGACATAGTGATTTCCCTTATCAGTCGGAAATTTTATTTTATCAAGAACTACAATGTTGATTGTTTGAGGAAAATTGATGACTAGTTGTTTGTTGACATCGCTTTGAGTCATCAGTTTCTTTGGATAGAACCAACAACATAGATTATGTCTTTGGTTCTTTTCTATTGAACGAACGACTACAAACCAAGAACAATCTTATAATTGTTGTTGATATCACTTTGTTTTGTCATTTTCGTTTTTCATTACAATTGACACTGGCTCTGTATTATTAGTTTTGTCTTGGCCTAAAAACTGATGCAGAAGACCCGTAGTTGTAGTGTCGCCCACTTTGGTATCAATACAAAACTGATGTCATAGGTCTAATTTAACCAACACCATAGATAGTATCTGAACTAGTGAATAATCTTGTTTAGGTTGGTTATTAGGAGGGGTGTTGATAGCTTAGTCTGAAAGTTTGGGTTTATGTCAATAAAAGAACAAAAGATGAGTCTAGATCATCTTCTTAACCACATTTATATACCCAAGGACCAATGAGAAATTGTCATGGGAAAGGAATATGTAAAAGAAGACGCAACTTAGGATTAACTAAACATTCATATGGGTATCCATGCTAGATGGGTTCCATAGAAACACAACATGTTAACTAAACGTTCTATAAAGGTATTAAATAGATGAAAACAATTTCATTACATTACATGAAAAAAAATCATATTACACCACCTTCATGAAGAATAGAAAATTACAAACATTATTGAGATCAACAAAATGAAGATTACATGAGATATAAGACCATCACATGACATAGAACAACAATACTTGACACCTTTAACAAACATATGAATAAAAAAATGAAATTCACATTACTCAAGAAAGTATTTAACAAATGGTACATTTTCATAAGACATGTCCTTTTATCTCACACGATCGTCAATATTACTATGCATGACTTGGTCAATATATGTATTTTTGTAAATTATATAGCATTGGTAACTTCTTCCTATTTGGATGTTTATCAATCATGAAATGGGCACCATTATTTTTTCAAGATCATCATAAAATTCATATTTATATGATTCATAATAACTTAGTTTGTAAAGTACATACACACAACTTCATTGTTACTAAACAAGAATTGATGAGCATTTCTAAAATATGTACACATAATTGGTACCAATCATGAGGATATACACAACTACAATGGCTATCACCTTTCGATCAAAACTCAATACAATAATTTGGCCATATGTGTTATCCATTAGCAACTCGTCCTTGTTGACTTGGAGTGTGATCTGTAGATTTATAACATCTTTATTGACATCACAATATTTCTATGAATTTTGGAAGAAATTTCTTTTCCCTGTTTGACATGTTTAAGGGAGTCATTGTGCCTCACTGAAAAAATTGGCACCAACTAATACTGCACTGAAATAGTGAGTGTATGTATTAGTTCACATTTGGTAAACCTCTTATACACACTTTGAATCATTAATAGTGCTTGAACCATATCTGATGTCCATGTCGAAGGTGAGAGGCCATTTTATGGGGTCTACTTCTACCTGTCAACTATACATAATTGGATTGATCTCCTAAATCTAATTCATGATAAGATCAAAGTAAACATTTTTAGTTTTTGAAAATGTTTTTCTTAATCTCCTATAAGTGTAAACAACAAACTTGATATGTAAGTTTTCCCAATTGTGTTGAGAAAAGAGTGACTATGTAGTGTATGGCAATTTGGTCCACACAATTTTAAGATTACTTCCACCCTCTCAAAAATATTGCATAGATCACCCATGATAGAGAAAAGGAAGTTAATGGGTGATAGACAAGAAGAACCACTTCAATGATTCAATCTCATTCTACTCAAAAATGGAAAATACTACTAGCTATATATGCCATTTACAATCATCTACACCTCAACTAAAAAAAAGTGTGCCTTGTGTATTTTGCTAGATCAAAAGGGCTCTAGAGGGGAGGTGATTAGAGCGAAAAACACTCACACAAAACTTGTTAGACCTTCAAGTTACTTTAACTAGGCACACTTGCAATTATTGAATTTCATGGCAATCTAAACATACATAAGAAGGATGAGAGAGGTTTAAACAAGCACTTGAACATGCTATTTAGCATGATTGCATTCTCTAAACTAGGAGAGAGTCAGTCCACTACCTAGAGTGGTCAATCTCTATGATGTTGTAACATATGTATGCTTATACTCCATTACAACACATATAATTGACCTTTCTTTTCTGGTACAAGGATCCCCAACTTCCCTTTGAGGTCAAGGGAGCCAATAACCTTACAACCTAGGTCTTACCTATCCAAGAGCTGGAGTCTTCTACCTCACCAAGGTCTTACCCACTCTTGCAATCAGTTGGACACCTTCGCCAAGGAGATCTGCTCATTGCACCAACTCTTTTGCCTTGAAGGATTTACCCACTCCACTCTTGAATCCTCATCCTTGTCCTCCTCCTTCACTCAGAGAAGATTTTTGCACCTTCTCCTACAGCTTGAGGAATCTTGGACCTTCTCCTTCACTTGGAGAAGCTTTCACCAACTTGATCTTGATGAAAGGGGTTGGGAAAAGGAAGCTTTGAGAGATTTACAAGTATACAATGAAGTATCTCTCACACATATATCCTATCTCAATCATATGAATGTTTTGATTTGCAAACAAGAGAGAGAAAGGGGCTCAAGTGGTCTGGATACACTCAACTATATTTAGGAACTTGAATAGCATGAAGGAGCAACCTAGGAATGAACTCGAAGAGGTCCTATTAATAGTTGGGGGTGTCCACTAGAGGTTTGGAGCACCAAGGAATGATTTCTAGCCATATTGAGGGTTGAAACAGATATAATTTAGAGTTTTGCACCACTCTAATGGCTAGAATAACTTTTTTTGCACATTCTATACAATGCATTCAGCTGAGTTTTAATAAATTTAACTCGACCAATTGCACTATGCGGCAAAGCCAATTTGAACCATCGATTGAGTTTATCTTGAATGAAACTCGGCCGAATGATTAAATTAGTTTTGCTCAGTGCAGGGATCAATCGAGTTACGTGAGCGTGCAACTCAACCGAACCTGAATTTTCTGAAAATCCAGTAAGGGGATCAGTAGAGTTTTTCATAAGGGAAACTTGATCGAAAAAGTTCATGTAAAGAATTTTAAAGAATGTCATTAGAGTTATTAAACTTTCACATTTAGGGCACCTGATTTTTTCTCATCTTAGTTACAAGATATATCATCAATACAAATGATTACAAAAATTATCCTAAGGGTTTGAGGGTATTCTCTAGAAAAGTGCATTTGTATGGCTTTGACTTGAACTTGGATCAAGCTAGGTCTTGTTGAATTTGATCATTATCATGTACCTAATGCCTAAATCAATACCAAAATAACATATTAGATACATATGAATGGAATGGTTGAGTCATTATCAAACTATGGACAATGTAGAACTCTCAGGTCAACATTCTTCCCCTTTTTGACAATGACAAACCATTCCTCAACATATTGAAAAGGATATGAAAATTAAACCTTTACCCTTGAGAAAGGAGGTGAAAGTTAAACCTTTAACTTGTGAATTTCAAGGGGATGCATGAATGAAAAATGTTAATTGCTCCCCCTCAATTCATGCTTACCTATGATTTCATGGTTAGTCTTTCCACAAATAACTATAGCACATATATGTACAATATGATCCTCTAATAAGTCACATGATAAGCAGATAACTGACACAAGAATGACCATATAAGAAATAAAATAATATGGCTGAGGTCATTTCTCCCCCATTGTCATATCAAAAAGGTAGGGGGTTGAAGAGCTAAAAGCACATGTCTTCTCCTCATGCACAAACTAATAGGAAACCACATATAACACAAACTAAATAGAGACAAACCAAAGAGAAACAAGCAATTCAATGTCATAATCAAAATATGGGATAACATACCAAGAACTCATTGGATAGAGTCAAATCAAAGAGTTAAGGGTACATGAGATTAAGAGTACAACACAAACCATGTCCTCTTAAAATAAAACTACAAACCAATGAGAAATGATGAGATGGTAAAATAGTATGCCGTAGATTCATATTCCCAAATGTCTAATACATGATAGTATCTCTCTCTCTCTCTCTCTCTCTCTATATATATATATATATATATATATATATATATATAATGTGTGAGAACTCCAAGAGACTATAGAACTAAACATCTATGACATCTAATACATCAACTATATCCTCATCATTGTCATCCTTAGGTGATAGTCCTCATCATGATCAGATGGTGCATCAGTGGCAGTAGAGCTAGCTTCACCATCATCACCAGAATAACAAGAAAAGACATCATTAGAACCATCCTCATCCTCGACATCCTCAACATCATCAGCCTCATCCTCAGTGTCTTGGTCAGGCATCTCTTCATCAGCAAGAGGTCCAAACACATGAGTACCATGCCATCTGGCATTCTGGTTAGGGCAAGACATGCCACATGCATGTAATACATTCTCTTGTGGAAAGGTGGGAGTAGAGAATCCATTGAAGATGGCAAGCAGAGTGGCGGCAGGATCAACATGTAGATCCAGAAGAGGAAGAGAACTAGGGGCAGGAACATGTCCACCATTAGTAGCAATAGGGGTGAAGTGGAATCAACGAATGTGGAGGGATAGGGTAGAACTGAATGTATGCATAGGAGGCATAGAAAACTCTTGGGTAAGCCTATTAGGGTGGGTAGGGCTGGCTTTAGGATAGGTTCATGTAAGACATGATCTGGAAGAGCTCCTGGTAAAGATGACCCAAAACCCTAAGGTTGTGCACATGTTGATGCATCATGTATCCCATGAGTGCTTCATTTGATATGAAAAACAAGCCACGACTAGGGTGGGGAGGTGGTGGTGGTGGAGGGGCATCGATGGAGGTAGAGGCACCTGGTGTGGTAAAATATGTAGGAAGAAAAGTCTTCTTTATGGTTGTCTTACTAATGTAAATCCCTCTACGACTTGGCTTGTGTCCAAGGTCATGGATAAGGGATTTTTCATTATGATGAGAAAACACACCATATATCAGGTTAGGATATGGGATATGGGTGAGTGTTCTTTCCAAAGTCAAACTAGGTCATATGATGGAGAATGTAATAAGCATATTTAACTCCAATATCCTTCAATAGACAATACATAATCATTGTCATGTTTTTTGCTATTTCAGTTTGATTCCTCTTGGGATGAATATTGTGGTTATCTACTAAAGAGATTAGTCTTGTCTTGATATCTAGGGAATATGAAGGTAGAGTTGACTTCTTCTTATAGGGGACATTAGGTTTCTTTAGGAACTTATGGATGTCAGGAAGGGTAAGCTTGGGTTCAAAGCTCTTGTAGAAACCTTTAAGGTCTAAAAGGTCAGGGTATTGTAGATAAGAAGCCACCCGAGAACCAATGATACCCAAACCAAAAAAGTGAATATTTAGAAAATCCTATGAGATTGAAATCTTGTTCCCGGTGATCATCAAGGTCAAGATGACCTGGGTATTCAGTGGTGGGACTAGGGGGATGTAGTTCCACATCAAATTGGCATAGAATTCATGGACAACTTTGTGCTTGACATGGAATTTGGAAAGTACACATGCTCTACACATAAAGCACTTAAGTGGTATGTTTCAAGCACCCTAGATACCTCCTCAATCACCTCAGTTGTAGAAAACTGAGGTTCAAACAAATCTCTAAATAGAAATGGAATTCTAGGTAAGAGCTCCTTATACCTATTCAAAGCTTGTGTGGAGATAAAGGAGGTACCATCGAAAGCCACATGCCTTGGAATAGCTAGGCCATAGGTCTCTCTTTGGTTTGAATCCATCTAGGTCAGAGATGGAGGAGATAAGCAGCAAACAAAGAAGAACTACATAAGGAAGATTGGGAAAACCGCCTAGGCCACTAGGGAAGAGGCAAGGAGGACCGATTCTAGGGCTAGGAAGGGGATAGGAGTAGATGTGCTAACCTAGGGTTTGAGGATGGGCACTGGAGAAGGGCTTTCAATCAACTTTTCTCTAGTTGAGAGGGAGAAAAGTCGGCTAATTACCCTATATAATTTTGGTCTAGCTCTGTTGTCGGTCGAGTTGTATGTTGCGGAAACTAGACCGATCGGGTTTATCAACTTTGTCCTTGCAAGGGATTGGTCAAGTTGTATAAGAAGAAACTCGATTGATTAACAATCTATTTGAAAACATAAGATATTCAAATCTAAGCCTCTAGAGTGCTATATAAATTTATTTTTGTAGCCTATCATGTGTTTAAACATATTGAGGCACATTTCACTCATTATTGGCTACAATTTTGCAGTAAAACATCTGTTTGCAAAGAATAGCTGAAAACAAGTGAAACAAGGAATGAAAACATAGAAATTATAGCACTTTCTAAGTATAAGGTGAGTGAAACATACATGAAAGATAACATCTAGCTAGATTACATGTCAATATCATCAAGAGCATAGCTGTTTTGATCTAATGAATGTAAATTGCTCTCTAGCTAGAGGTTTAGTGAAAATGTACATAAGTCAATTCTCAATGTCTACATGTGTGATACAAATATCCTTCTTGGCAATTTGGTCACAAAGAAAATGATGACAGACCTTTGTATGATCTCTACTATGCAATATAGGATTATAAGATGGATTAATTGTGCTAGTATTGTCACAGTAGATAGGAGAAGCATCAAAATGAATGTTAAAGGCTTGGAGCATTTGCTTGGTCCCTAGAACTTGGGAAAACAACTCCCGACTACAATGTACTCGGCCTCGGTAGTTGAATGAGCCATTGTACTTTGTTTCTTAAAGAACTAAGAAACTAAGCAAGGTCCTAGGAAGAAACAAGTGCCACTTGTGAAATTTCTATCAATCAAGCAACCTGCTTAATCAACATCGCTATAGGAAGTAAGCATAAAGTCCCTTGACTTGGGATACCATAAACCAAAATTTTGAGTTTTGACTAGATACCTCAAAATCATCTTAACTGCTATGAGATGTGATTTTCTTGGACTTGATTGAAAGTGAGCACACAAGACATCACTAAATTTTATATCAGGTCTAGAGGCATTTAAATAAAGTAAACTTCCAATCATACCTCTATAGAGCTTCTCATCTACCTTTGCTCCTAACTCATCTCTATCAAGCTTAGCGGGGTTTGACATGGGGGTGTCCATTGGCTTTGTGTTCTCCATCCCAAAGCACTTAAGTAGTTCATTAGTGTATTTTCCTTAGTTGATGAAGTTCCCATATTTTGTTTGTTTGATTTGAAAGCCAAGGAAGAATGCAAGCTCCCCCATCATGGTCATCTCGAACTCACTCTGCATATGAGAACTAAACTCCTTGTAAAGATCAAGATTAGTATCGCCAAAAATAATATCATCAACATAAATTTGAATAATCAAGAAACTGCAAGAAGGGTGTTTTAGAAACAAGGTAGAATCGATTTTGTCTGTGATATAGACACTTTCTAGCAAAAAGTTCTTTAGTTTCTCATACCAAGTTGTAGGGTCTTGTTTGAGTCCATAGAGAGTTTTTTGTAACAAATAAACATAGTTAGGCAATTTATTATGTTCACAGTGGGGAGGTTGAGCCACATAGGCTTCCTCTTCAATTATATCATTCAAAAACACACTTTTAACATCCATTTGATATGGTAGGAGATTCTTATAACTAGCAAAAGCAAGTAGCATTCTAATAGATTCAATTCTAGAAAAATGTGCATAAATTTCATTAAAATAAATACCTTCTTGTAGGTTGTAATCTTGAGATACTAACCTTCCCACTTTCGCACTTCCATAAAGCTTATTGCAATAGACCCATTTGGTGCCAATGATATTTATATCACTTGGTCTTGTCACTAGGGTCCACACCTCGTTCTTATCGAACTGTTCAAACTCTTCTTGCATGGCTAGGATCCATTCATCATCCTTGAGAGCTTCTTTGACATCTTTTGGCTCAAGTTGAGAGATGAAGACGATGTCGGCTTGTTGTTTGTTTAATGTAGCCCACGTCCTCACCCTTTAAAAAGGATTCCCTATGATGAACTCTTTAGGATGATGTTGTGCGAACCTAGGAGTTGAATCCTTCTTTTCTTCTTCTTTCTCTTCTTCATCTTTTTCTTGCTTGTCAAATCTTGGGTGGTGATCTTGAAGGTTTCCAATGAACTCTTAGGTGTAAAAAGGCTTCTAATTTCTTCGATTGAAGTCACCTTGGATTCCCATCTCTTGGGAAAAGACCTTATGATATTGGAGTTGATGGTCCCTCTATCTGTGGGGTGGCCCAATAGAGAAAGTCCATTGATGATTATGTTGAGCCTAGTTTACATCTCCTCCACTCTCTCCTTCTTACCCATCTTGAAGTTCCCAAGGAGACCCTTGAGCATGTAGAACTTGGACACCTTGACTTGATTTGTAACCTCATAGGTAATGCACAACTTATTCCAAATCTCATGGGTTGTGTCCTAAGATGATATTTGGTTGAACTCAGAGGGAGTGAAGGAAACATAGATGATTCTTATTGACTTGGCATTGAGTTGATCTTGCTTGAGTGTAGCTTCACTCCAAGTGGATACATCACCTTGTGACTCCTTGTATGGAAGAATCACCACCTTCCACATTGCGTAGTGCATCCCTTGAAGGTAGAACTGCATCTATCTCTTCCAATAGAGGAAGTTTGTGCCGTCAAAGATTAGGAGTCTCATGGAGAAGCCTTCCTCTAGGTTGAGAGACCCAAGTAAGTTTTTTCACTACAACAATATGACCCTATACCAGCATGTCAACAAATGTTGGTATAGGCCTGAAAATGTTGGTATAAGTTATACCAACATTCAACAAATACTGACTACACTGATGATAACATATGCCTTTACCATCATTTTTATAGGGTATTCCAACACTTATTAATGCTGGTACAAGTGTGTCGGGTGGTCTCGTCAGTTGTTATTCCCTCTATGCTGTCACTTTTGAGGTTCTGGTAGAAATTTCACGGTTGTTGGCAAAGGTAGTATTGATGCCAAAATAACTACATAATGACCTATTCACCAACATTGAAAAAAAATTAGTATAACATTATAGATAGCGACATCGAGTCATATGGTGATTTTGTTGGAAACATATACTAGCTAGTGATCCATAATATATAGTTGTTTATTTCTAAGTCAAGAAATAAATCATAGAATTTAAATGGTTCCATTTCGTGTACAACTGGTGGCACACTATATTTTTTGGTAGCACATAATAAAATCATCCATAGGTGATTATAGAGTGAAGTGATATTTGAAACTATTATCAGTTAAAATGAAAAAAAAGATAGTGAAAATTGTATTTTATATTGATCATAAATTACATAGGGAGCACATCGACCTTGCCCTTTGTAGAGATATTCCAAACATAAATCTCATGCTTGGGTAAATAAGATATGTGTGATAGAGTGAGTTTTTCCATATATATTTTTCTCTCTCCTATAATTTTGATTATTCCAATTGTGCCATCAACCATCTCCCTCACTAATTTGATTAAATGGCCTATCAATTCCATATAATACAAAACCCTAAATGTCACATAAAGGTGAATTTTAGGAGTTAGTACACTTAATCAATAGCTATGTTGACCCTTCAAATTTCAATTCAAAATTTTCACCATAGCTACATCATAACATTATAGAGCTATGCCAAAAATCTCATTACAATCGGATTTACCAATTAAGAGTTATTCACATTTGAAAAATAATGTGTATAATGCCATCTAGTAACTCTAGGACCTAATTTTTGGATTTAATTCGATAAATATATGTCACACGGCCCCTTTAGTTACTTGGGTGCGGACCATTTAACTGGGGTTCGACCCCAGTCGTCCAATTAAAGGGACATGGATCCGCTCAGGGATCCAAGGGTCAAGACCTCATCTTCTACCTTATGCCTTCTTCGGCCTCGACCCCAATAGTGCGTCGACCCCAAAGCTACCTCACGCTCCCAACTCCCACAACGATCGTGTGAGATTTTTAGAGGACAAATTCTACTCCCCAAACCGAACCAAATGAGATGCCCCTCATGCTCAGATCTGGGAAAACAAACTCTCACTTCATCACACTTCTCCTGGTGAAAGTGACTGATTTTAGGGCTTCATTGCCCTCATCCTCAAATGCTTGTATAAGGCCTCCAACAGCTCTGTCCGACCTCCCTTAGGCTCCCACGAAACCCAATTCAAGGCATCTAACCTTCTAGCATTGTCTCCTATTTCACCTCCCCTCCATCGTTGCATCGCCTCATTGGCACCTCCACAGACCTCACCCCACCAATTACCCTTCGCCATCAAGTCCACCCCAACCCCGGGGTGCTTCGCAGCCAACCCCCGACATCACAAACACCCTACACATCTAAAGCCTCCTATATGTCGACGACCTTCACCACCCTCGCGGTAGAAGGGGACTCCAGGGGGTGACTGAGGGTGGGACATTGACGCCTGGACGCGGCGAGGTCCATCAAAGTTGATCACACCCACATTTCTTCATTATCTCCTTGCTCCACGAGTCAGACCCTCACCGGAGCTTGATCCAGCTGCTTGGGCTAGCAGTGAGCAAGGAGAAACTTAGCAAGAGGGGAGAGGCCGAGTTGGACCAGTAGACTTTTTCCACATCAGCTAGAGGAGTCGCGGGCCAACACTCCAACTCAATGATCTGTGGGCTACTTTACAAATACTTGGATCAATGAGAGTCATCGATCCAGTCAGATCCAGCAGTTGATCAAGGTACTTTTCTTTTTCCCTTTTTCTTTACCTTAAATAGAAAATTTCTTTTCCTAGAAAAATACTAGAAAATGCTAGGAATATCAGAATATATCGAACCTATATATATTTTCATCTAAAAAATATTCTCTATCCAAATAAAATATGATCAGGACCTAGATCCGTTTCCTATTTCAAAAGTAGTTGCTTAGAGCCTAAATAACCTTTTTGATTATAATTAATTATTAATAATGGTTTTCCTTGATGATATCTGACTTTCTAAAATATATTTAACCCTAGATGAAAGCTTGTTTTCTAAATAACTATAAATACTACTCTAAGTTGATAAATGATGAAATGATTAGAATAAACCCTAAATCTAGCCCTCTCTCTCTACATATAATTAAAGGTACATATTTATATCAAATAAAATATTATTAGATGATGATTAGTGATCATGAATGGTCCTAAACTCTTATTCGAACCCTGATCTTATGAAATCATTAATATCCTAAGGGTTACTTTCCTTTTTATCCGACCATCCTAGAAATACTAGATTATGAAAATCTTCTATTTGATTAAATTAAATACTATCTTTTAATCAAACTATTTTATGATGGATCAGATCTGATAATATCTCAAAACCCAATTAAAATATGGAAAATCCCTGATCTGAATTAGATAACATGAAAGGAATAATAACTAAGAACATATCTTAGTCTTGGTCACATCGACCAATAGTAATGTTGTACCCTTGCTTTCCTTGCAGGGTGACTTATTTCTTGATTGATTCTAAATCTTTGGATATCTAATGTAAACAAGCATGTATGTGGTCTTAGAAGTATAAGACTAGATTTCTTGGTTGCCTACGATATGTAGTATCTTGAATGCTCATATTTGGATATGATTGCTTGGTTGAACTAGTATGAGTTATTCTTCGCCAAAATCTAATATAACATAAATGATTATGATGGGTTGTAGCTACTAGAGCACATATCCTAGTGTGGATGTATGTTTCCTAACATGGATGTATGATTCTTGGGTCCATGTTAGATGTATGATGATATTATATTGCCCACACTAGATGTAATTCAAGTGCAAATATGTGTAGTACAACCGCATCAAAATGAATGTAATAAAAAGGATGTTTACCTGATTTTCACCTTAAGAAATGGTTTTATCTCTCTTTTCTTCTTTTTCAAATATTTTCCTTTATGCAACCTTATTAGTGTAAATTTTACCACGTACCAACTTTGTTGATGTTTTTGTTTCTCTTATTTTATAGGTGCAAGAAATAATTGACAAACAAAGTGAAATGCATGCTCAAAGTATCTAAAGGCATAAATTAATAAGCACGGAGGATATATTAGATAGTCCTATTTCTCTTATATCGTTCTTGCTAGATGTTAGTTTATTTTTTCCCTAGTTGATATTGAGGATGACTGAGATCCTATGTAATAATGTTATCTTTCTCTAGAACAATATTTTTATCTCCTTATGAAATGACTTTATTTTATCCATATGAATGAATGTTTGTGTGGCTTTATGAGATGATGTGGACTTTGATCTTGGCTTAATCTCTAATTTTAGTTGATTACCTTAATCTCTTATATTTTCCCTTTTGACATCTATAGATATGAGTGTACGCATATTTGTGAATGTCACTATGGAAAGTATATAGAAATTGGGGTCGTCACTGTTGGTATCAGAGCCAAGGTTCACACATCAAGTCACATGAACTTCATTCACCCTATTTTGAGTCTAGGGTAGTACTTGAGTTAGGGATGTGAAGGGTGGAGGTGTCTAGGATAGCATTTGCCATGGGGCTGACTAAAGTCTCTGAGCCACTTAGCTTGGCAATCACGAGGCTACCTTTATGGTAGTATAAGTCTATCTGGTCGATACCCTTAGTGTCCCCAATTCTTGGGCGTACCTTAATTTAGGAACCTTCATATCTATAGATTTTCCCTCTCATCTCATCTATAGGAAAAAAATTTCCCTCTCATCTATGTTATAAAATAAATTTTTCCTCTTACCTATCTGTTATAAAGTTAGGAAGGAGTCTCTCTATTTAGAAAGTCCTAAGGATCAACTAATAAGGATTTAGGGTATCCTCCACTCATCATGAC
Organism: Alisma plantago-aquatica; assembly: GCA_963693085.1. Lineage (NCBI taxonomy): Eukaryota > Viridiplantae > Streptophyta > Magnoliopsida > Alismatales > Alismataceae > Alisma > Alisma plantago-aquatica. The sequence continues at coordinate 475,531,599 of OY856409.1, forward strand.
ATTAAGGTCATTAATAATTAATAAAGGAGAATAATGAAATTAAAAAAAGGAAAATGATGAATGATAATAATAATGATAAATATATGATAAATGAGAAAAAAATCTAATATGCTCCATTAATTTTAGGATGCCTCCAAAAACTCGCAACTCAAAGGCCTCGGAGGAATCATCCTCTAAGAAGAGAAAAGAGCCTGAAACCTCCGAAGTACTTGATCCCGATGCCACGACCAAGGAAAGGTGGGAGGAACAGAAGAAAATCCTTCTAGACTTTATGGAAACCCTCGCCACAAAAGGAACCCCTAAACCAAGCTCCTCTAGAAAAAAAGAAGTGATGGTGATAGACTTCATTAAGATCAACCCCGACAGCTTTTGGGGGGAAGACCAACCTGAAGTCATGGACAAGGCTGAGGCCTAGGTCCTTTCCGTAGAGAATGACTTCTGTACCCTAGAAGTACCCGAGGAAAAGAAGGTCAAATTCGCCACCCATCTACTTAAGGGAGTGGCGAAGATCTGGTGGGAGAACTATGGTGGGAATCGGGGAGAGGAAGTAGACAACTTGGGGTGGGAAGCCTTCAAGACCCTATTCACCGACCATTTCATGCCCATAGCTCAGAGGAAGAGGAAAGAGAAGATGTACATGGAGCTTAGATAGGGCAGTCTCTCAGTGGCTAATTATACCTAAAAGCTTAGGCTTCTGGAATGCTATGCCTCTATCTGGACTGAGGAGTGCCTCACTGAACATTATGTAGACTGCCTCTCCGCACACTTGAAAACCCTAGTTATAGCCTCCCATCCCCGGAACATTGATGAAGCCCTAGACATGGCCCTTAAGAAGGAAAGGGAGAAGGGATTGCAGAAGCCTTCTAGTTTGGGATATTTAGGGTTGACCACCACTGAGGAAGAGAAGTTTAAGAAGTTCCACCCCGGCCATAATAAAGGATCAGGAAAAGGAGGAGGTTCAGGGAAGAAAGGATAGAAGAACAACAAGCTGATGGATTACCGCAACAAATGCAAGACTTGTGGACGAGGACATGATGGACCTTGTCGCTACACCAAGATGGTCTACTACAACTGCAAGAAGGAGGGACATTTCCTTGCCAAGTGCCCCAATGTGTCTATCCTTGGCAAACCTCCAGTGGGTGCTCCACACCCTCAGAGACACTGTAATGCTAGGGTGTTCGTAGTAATAGCAGAAGCGGCTAGGGAAAATCTGAACCATCTTGTCGAAGGTAACCTTAAATCTTTTTCATATATCTAATATCTCGTTCAATGCCTTCAATTATTTAAAATATAATTATCCTGTGTAGGCATTGTTTTCTTGAATGGACATCCTGTTAAATCATTGTTTGACTCTGGATCCACAAATACATTTATCTCTCGAAATTTGGCCTCAATGTTGTACTTACATATAAGGGACTTGGGTTATATTCTGGATGTGTCAATTCCTATTGGAAAAATATTTACTACATTATAGAAAATTGATGTCCTCCCTCTAAAATTCAAAAAACATGACATGCCCTTTGAATTCATCCTCTTATCTATAGAAGACTTTGATATTATATTTGGTATGGATTGGCCATACAAGTATCATTCTCAGATTGACTGTAGAAACAAGATGGTAGTTCTCTCTCAACCTCATTCTTGTCCTGTGGTGATTCCTAGGGGAAGCAGATTATGTAATAATGTAATAATTTCCTCTCTTAAAGCTAAAAAGCTCATATCTAAAGGATGTAAAGTCTTCCTCGCATTCATCTCAGAGACCATTCTGGACAATGAGCATGTAGAAAGACTGGAGGTGGTACATGATTTCCTTGACGTATTTCCAGAGGAGCTTCCTGGTCTGCCTCCAAACAGAGACATTGAGTTCTCCATAGACCTTCTTTCTGGAATCACTCCGATTTCTAGGGCACCGTATAGGATGGCACTTGCTGAGCTTATGGAGTTGAAGAAACAATTACAAGAACTTCTTGATAAGGGTTTTATCTGCCCTAGCGTTTCCCCTTGGGGTGAACCTGTCCTTTTGGTTAAAAAGAAAGATGGTTCAATGTGAATGTGTATTGACTATCGCATGTTGAACCAAGCTACCATTAAAAACAAGTATCCTCTCCCTCGTATTCATGACCTCTTTGATCAACTTCATACTGTTAAAGTCTTCTCAAAAATTGATCTTCGTTCTGGCTACCATCAACTTAAGGTCAAGGATTCAGATATATCTAAGACTAATTTTCAAACTTGTTACAGGCACTACGAATTTCTGGTGATGCCGTTTGGGTTGACCAATGCACCTGGCGTATTCATGAACTTGATGAACAAAGTCTTCCAACCTTATCTTGATGAGTTTGTGGTCGTCTTCATTGATGATATTGTGATCTATTCTAATTCTATGGAGAAACATCGAGAGAATTTGAAGTCTATCCTTGAGATTCTTCGAACCCAGAGATTCTATGGTAAGCTTTCTAAATGTGAATTCTAGATTGACAAAGTCTTGTTTCTTGGTCATGTCATATCTGGGGGTAATAAGTTTGTTGATCTCGCCAAAGTCTCTATTGTACTTGATTGGAAACCTCCTTGGAATCCTTCTGAAATTTGGAGTTTCTTGGGTCTGGTTGGATATTATCGCCATTTTATCCCAAACTATTCCAAAGTCACACTTCCTCTGATAAAGCTGACTCGGAAGGACGAGCATTTCATCTGGTCAGCTGCTTATGAGTCTAGCTTTCAAGAGCTCAAGCAGAAGTTGATGTCAACACCTATCCTTGTTCTACCATCTGGAAATGAAGGATTTGTGATATTCACTGATGCTTCCCGACATGGTCTAGGGTGTGTCCTACAGTAGAATGGGAAAGTAATGGCCTTCGCTTCCAGACAACTGAAACCCAATGAGATGAATTATCCTACACATGATTTGGAGTTAGCTGCTATCATCCATGCTCTCAAAATATGGAGGCACTACTTGTACGGGGCAACGTTTGATATCTTCATCGATCATAAAAGCCTCAAGTACATTCTGACACAAAACGATCTAAATCTGTAGCAACGACGGTGGATCGAGTACCTGAAGGACTATGACTTCACCATTGGCTACCATCCAGGCAAGGCCAATGTAGTTGTAGATGTTGTTAGTAGGAAAAGAGTTATTTGTGCATCTTTGTTTGTACCCGAATGGAGGAACATGGGGGACCTAGAAAGCTGGAGACCACAATTATTGGCTGATCGTATGCATGTCAATAACATCTCTATCACATCCAACCTACATTTTGAACTTCTGGAGGCACAGAAAGCTAGTCCCAAGCTTGCAGAGCTCTCCTCTCTCCTGGTTAAACCTCATACACATCTGTTTGTGGGTCTTAATGGTGGTCTTTGGTATAAGAACCGTATATGGGTCCCTGAACAGTCAGCTGAAAAGACGAAGATTCTTTCTGAGGCACACGGGTCCAAGTACATTGTTCATCCCGACACAATGAAGATGTACAAGGACCTACAACGTCAATTCTAGTGGAGAGGCATGAAGCACGATATCAATGATTTCGTGTCCAGATGTCTGACATGCCAGAGAATCAAGGTCGGGCATCAAAGACCAGGCAGTCTACTGCAACCCCTCAAGATCCCGGAATGGAAATGGGAACACATCACCATGGACTTCATGGTAGGATTACCCAGGACCAGGAAAGGATACGACGTTGCATGGGTCATAGTGGATCGTCTCACCAAGTCAACTCATTTCCTCCCTGTGAAAACCACTGTGAAAGTGTCTGAGCTGGCCGACCTCTACATATGGGAGATTGTACGTCTACATGGAGTTCCAGCATCCATTGTCTCAAATCGGGACCAAAAGTTCACTTCAAAGTTGTGGAAAGAGGTTCAAGAAGAACTGGGCACCAAGTTGAACTTCAGTACAACTTATCATCTGCAGACATATGGATAGTCAGAACAAATAGTGCAGATTCTTGAGGATCTTCTACGAGCTTGTGTGATTGACTAGGAAGGCTCATGGGACCATTACCTACCTTTAGCTGAGTTCGCCTGTAATAATAGCTATCAAGTGAGTATTGGGATGCCACCATATGAAGCTCTCTATGGCTGACCGTGCAGATCTCCATTACATTGGGATGATGTCAGAGAACACACCTTGATGAAATATGAGGAGATGCAGCTATATGCAGATAAAGTTTCACTGATTAGGCAGAGAATAGAGCGAGTACATGATAGGCAGAAATTTTATGCAGATGCTCACCGACAGGAACGTCAGTTCAAGGAAGGTGATCATGTCTTTCTGAAGATCCGACCCATTCGAGCTTTGGCCAAGAATAGGGGAAAGCTCAGTCTTGATTATGTGGGACCCTTCAAGATCCTTGAAAGGGTTGGAGAATGTGCCTATCGTCTTGCTTTGCCACCTCAGTATAGTGCCATGCATAATGTCTTTCATTTATCTAATCTAAAAACTTATGTTAAAGGCCCCAATCACATTCTGAATCATGAGCCTCTTGAGGTGAAGGATGATCTGTCATATGCTGAGTCCCCAGTCAGAATTCTCGACTTTAAGTCAAAGTTGTTGGTATGTATGCCCTGAGAGCCAATCATAGGATGATTGGTGGGATACATTAAGATTGATTTGATAAACATCAAAGGCAAGCTTCCAATTCTTTCTGGTTCAGTCATATGAGATAGTGATAGAACAGATTGAATGTCTAGAGAATGACAGTACTTAATGATGTATGTCTTCAGGTTGAGGACCTGAACGATGAGATCATGCAGATGCTAAGAGTTTGTACATTCTTGTTATGTCCCTAGTTGGATGTCATTGTGGAAGGTAGATAGATATCAATGACACACAAGACTAGATTGTGGTGTTGGTTGATGACAGAATCTCATTAGTCATGATATAGAGATATCAAACCAAACACATAGGTACTTGTTAGAGAACAAGTGTACTGGACAGACCCACCGTGAGTTTGACACATGGAACCATGACATGGTAGTAACAGTAAGTACTCACAGTGATGGTGGTGAGTGTGATTCTTTGACCTGAAATCACTACACTCAACACATGTTGTTGGGCACACTTTGACATCATCAAACGCAGTCCTGAAACATGGGTTGTTATAAAGGTGATGATTGGGTGGCATTGACACATGGGGCTTTTGAGGGGTGAGTGATAGATATGGGATTTTTCCCTCCTGAGGGAGTTTGATATCCAAGGCCACTTGATGAGTAGGATTGAAATAGGTGTGTGCACGCATGTGTGAATCAATATGTGATATTGATGTCATACATATCTCTTCCAATCTGCTCTGAGATCAAGAAAGTGAATGAACGTTGACAGGATGACTGTTTCATGCCTCAAGTTCATTCGAGATATCATTGATAAAGGAATTGTACATTCACTGTAACACCATTCACAGATTGTAGGATTGAAAGTTGCTCTCCAACTTTCTATTTCACTTGGGTAGCACTGATGTGTGACTAGGCACCACTCTTTGCTTGTGAAGTCATAAGTGTTATGGACTTTCACTGCCAACGTGAAAAGGACCTACAGGGTCACACACATAGGATTTAACCTGGAAGAGGAGTTTTGTCCAAAAACAATGTTTAGATTGATTGCTAAAGGAGTTTAGTAGTTCAATTAAACACTCAATTAATTGATAGCTCAATATCATAATGTTCAAGGCGTTGGACTGGTTGATTAGAGTATCATATTGATTGAAACTGCAATTGATTGTTTCTGCACAATCTGCACTCCCAACTGATCGGCTCATGTGATGAACCGATCGACTGAGCTTGGTGAACCAATCAGCTCAAGTGGTGAGTCGATCGGCTCAAGGACAGGGTGAAATGATTTCTTCAAGTGTTGAAATGATCGATTCAATTGGTGTAATCGAGCAAGTCAGGAAAGTAGGATTGGTGAGAAATTTCTTTTCATTTCACTTGCCCAATTTAATTGTAACAAGGATTGGTATTTGATACCAATTAGAAATAAAAGAAGGAAAGTCAATCGGGAACTGACCAGGACCACGAACCGACCGGTTCAGAAGTGAACTGACCAGTTGAGATGTCCCAACCGATCGGTTGAGGTGTTGCGAGTTGGTTGTTTTTTGGAAAATCTCGAACCCTTCTACTCCTGCTTTTAATCCTGCATTGCCCGGGATGGAGAACCCTATCCCATGACCCTCCTATATATAGGGGTATTGGGGTATTCTCAAAGTACAACCCAGTGCAACCAGTTGCTCTGTGAAGTTGTCGTTCTCTCTAGTTTTGGTAAATGAGAGAGAGCCTGAGAAAGTGCTACCCGATAAGGGAGGCACAACAAGGGAAAGACAACTGCAGAAAGCAATTAGTGGAAGGAGAGTGTGTCGGAGACTAGTACGCTGACAGGAGGGTGTGACTCCTTCCAATTCCTTGTGGGACAAGGAGATTGGAGTTCCAGGTGGTCCGTCTGGACTACTTTAGAGGCGGGATATTTCTACCGCTCGGAGGAGAACTGTCAATCCCGACAGTCCCGGTGAGACCAGGAGTCATCAGTCTGGGTGCGACCGGGAGCTGCACAAACACCGTCCAAGACCAGAGGTGAAAACCGCACAAGCCACGAGGTATTGTCGCCAAGCAAGCCTCGGGACAAGGTATGATTCCACAAACCATCCTTTCCTATTGTATAGACGTTGACGTGTTTCCTTGTTCTGGGTTTGGGGGAGAAAATTTTTGTTTCCGCTGCCTTCTCTACCTCCCCTAAAGCCCAATAGTGGTCAGAGCCACGTCAACTGTTCTATACTTTAGGGATTATCGATATGATCAATTTTGGTTTGTTGCCTTTATTTATTGCATACAATGCGAATAAAATTGGCTTTATTCATGTCCAATCCTAAATCCAAAAATCCCAATTTACATATATGATATGTATTATGAATGCACTCGATACATGTCGCCCTTAAACGAATTTTGTGGTGGATGTATAGTGTGGTTATGGCCAATAAACCCAATATGTGTATGGTTGTATGTGGTTGCTTGCATCTCGGTCTGCGCATCAATCTTCCTTCTCTTATTGCTAATGTAACTCGAAATAATTCGAGATTTCTTTCCTACCTTTGCTCCCCTCAAATGTAACTCGAGGTTTCTCTTTTTACAATGTAAAATAGGATAGAATTTTATTTCCTGTTATGTCAAAGAACGGAGGACATCTGACGACAGCTGAGACGATCAGTTCAAGGAGTGAACCGATCGATTGACGTTCCAGACGATCGGTTCAAGGAGTGAGCCAATCGGTTGATGATCGGTTCAAGGAGTGAGATGAGCGGGTGGCGGCCATGATGAGATGCACGACGACCAGGCGAACCTATCGATTGGAGGAGCCAACCGATTGGCTGGTGGCACCCAGCCGACCAGTCTGATGGTGAGCCCATCATTCATGTGATGAGTTGATCAAATCCAGAAAGGAAAAGCACAGAGTTCATCTTGTACAGGTTGCATGTGATGTATAGATGACTGTGATTCCTCTTGGCTCGAGGAATCACATTAAGATGGCCATAATCATCACTTTTATCGTTTCACATGTTTTCTGTGGGATATAGCATGTATATGATACATACTATGTATTGTGGTGATTGGATATGTATATGTATATAAAAACCAAATCCATCATTAAATATTAAGTTTTAGATGTCTTCCAAATGTGACACACGTGAAAAGCTTGATCTACCAAGTGTGGGCATGCCCAAGCGTGGTGCACCGTGTATCTTGTGGAAGCGTGAAGGATGGATATGTGGGTCTGCCCAAGCAGGGTGCATATTCATCATGTTTGCTTTGGGTCGGACTTAACAAGGTGACCTAGATAGGATCTAGCACCTTGAGGCATGGAGATGATCATGGCAACGAGTTGCATATGACATCTTATCAAGAGTTTCATATGATGCAATTGGCAAGAGTTGCCTACCTGAGAGATCTAAGTTGTGGGTGACAGCCCAAGCTGGTCCATGACTTAGAGGATTTCAGGATCTTACCCACTAGAAGGTTGTACGTTGCAATCTTCTGAATTGATGGTGAGGGCTATCAATTTGAATTAAAATAGTGGGAGCGATAATTAATTAAAGGCCTAATTATATCGTCAACTTTTCAAATCAATCAAATAAGTCAAAAATGAGTTTTTGGACTACAATCATGGGATGATTGGTGGGATACATTAAGTCAAAGTTGTTGGTATGTATGCCCTGAGAGCCAATCATGGGATGATTGGTGGGATACATTAAGATTGATTTGATAAACATCAAAGGCAAGCTTCAAATTCTTTCTGGTTCAGTCATATGAGATAGTGATAGAACAGATTGAATGTCTAGAGAATGACAGTACTCAATGGCGTATGCCTTCAGGTTGAGGACCTGAACGATGAGATCATACGGATGCTAAGAGTTTGTACATTCTTGTTATGTCCCTAGTCGGATGTCATTGTGGAAGGTAGATAGACAGCAATGACACACAAGACTAGATTGTGGTTTTGGTTGATGAAAGAATCTCATTAGTCATGATATAGAGATATCAAACCAAACACATAGGTACTTGTTAGAGAGCAAGTGTACCAGACAGACCCACCGTGAGTTTGACACGTGGAACCATGGCATGGTAGTCATAGTCAGTACTCACAGTGATGGTGGTGAGTGTGATTCTTTAACCTGAAATCACTACACTCAACACATGTCGTTGGGCACACTTTGACATCATCAAACGTAGTCCTGAAACATGGGTTGTTATAAAGGTGATGATTGGGTGGCTTTGACACATGGGGATTTTGAGGGGTGAGTGATAGATATGGGATTTGTCCCTCCTGAGGGAGTTTGATATCCAAGGCCACTTGATGAGTAGGATTGAAATAGGCATGCGCACACATGTGTGATTCAATATGTGATATTGATGTCATACATATCTCTTCCAATCTGCTCTGAGATCAAGAAAGTGAATGAACATTGACAGAATGACTGTTCCATGCCTCGAGTTCATTCGGGATATCAGTGACAAAGGAATTATACATTCATTGTAACACCATTCACGGATTGTAGGATTGAAAGTTTTTCTCCAACTTTCTATTTCACTTGGGTAGCATTGATGTGTGACTAGGCACTGCTCTTTGCTTGTGAAGTCATAAGTGTTATGGACTTTCACTGCCAACGTGAAAAGGACCTGCAGGGTTACACACATAGGATTTAACCTGGAAGAGGAGTTTTGTCCACAAACAATGTTTAGATTGATTGCTAAAGGAGTTTAGTAGTTCAATTAAACACTCAATTAATTGATGGCTGAATATCATAGTGTTCAAGGTGTTGGACTGATTGATTAGAGTATCGGATTGATTGAAACTACAATTGACTATTTCTGCACAATCTCCACTCCCAACTGATCTGCTCATGTGATGAACCGATCGGCTGAGCTTGGTGAACCGATCGGATCAAGTGGTGAGTCGATCGGCTCAAGGACAGGGTGAAACGATTGCTTCAAGTGTTGAAACGATCGATTCAACTGGTGTAACCGAGCAAGTTGGGAAAGTAGGATTGGTGAGAAATTTCTTTTCATTTCACTTGCCTAATTTGATTGGAACAAGGATTGATATTTGATACAAATTAGAAACAAAAGAAGGAAAGTCAATCGGGAATTGACCAGGACCACGAACCGACCGGTTCAGAAGTGAACCGACCGTTTGAGGTGTCCCAATCAGTTGAGGTTTCAACCGACCGGCTCAGGTTCCCAACCGACCGTTTCAGAAATGAAATGATCGGTTCAGGTTGCGAGTTGGTTGTTTTGTGGAAAATCTTGAACCCTTCTACTCCTACTTTTAGTCCCGCATTGCCCGAGATGGAGAACCCTATCCCATGACCCTCCTATATATAGGGGTATTGGGGGCTTCTCAAAGTACAACCCACTGCAACCAGTTGCTCTGTGAAGTTGTCGTTCTCTCTGGTTTTGGTAACCGAGAGAGAGCCTGAGCAAGTGCTACCCGATAAGGGAGGCACAGCAAGGGAAAGACAACTACAGAAAGCAATTGGTGACAGGAGAGTGTGTCGGTGACTAGTATGCTGACAGGAGGGTGCAACTCCTTCCAATTCCTTGTGGGACAAGGAGATTGGAGTTCCAGGTGGTCCGTGTGGACTACTTTATAGGCGGGATATTTCTACCACTTGGAGGACAACTATCAATCCCGACAGTCTCGGTGAGACCAAGAGTCGTCAGTCCCGGTGCGACTAGGAGTTGCACAGACACCGTCCAAGACCGGAGGTGAAGACCGTGCAAGCCGCAAGGTATTGTCGTCCAGTAAGCCTCGGGATAAGGTATGATTCCACAAACCATCCTTTCCTATTTTATAGACGTTGGCGCGTTTCCTTGTTCTGGGTTTGGGGGAGAAAAGTTTTGTTTCCGCTGCCTTCTCTGCCTCTGCTAAAACCCAACAAAAGCAACTTCACAATAATCGATATAGAAATGGTGAAAGTTCTGTGGAGCCACCATGATGAGATCGATGCCACCTCGGAGCGAAACACCGAGTTTGAGAAGAAATATCCATATCTCTTTCAGGCTGCTTGAATTTTAGGAACAAAATTCTTAAAAGGAGGGGAGAATGTGATAGAGTGAGTTTTTCCATATATATTTTTCTCTCTCCTATAATTTGCATTATTCCAATTGTACTCTCAACCATCTCCCTCACTAATTTGATTAAATGGCCTATCAATTCCACATAATACAAAACCCTAAATGTCACATAAAGGTGAATTTTAGGAGTTAATACACTTAATCAATAGCTATGTTGACCCTTCAAATTTCAATTCAAATTTTGCACCATAGCTATATCATAACATTATAGAGCTATGCCAAAAATCTCATTAGAATCATATTTACCAATTAAGAGTTATTCACATTTGAAAAATAATGTGTGTAATGCCATCTAGTAACTCTAGGACCTAAGTTTTGGATTTAATTTGATAAATATATGTCACGCGACCCCTTTGGTTACTTGGGTGTGGACGACTTAACTGGGGTTTGACCCCATCCATCTGATTAAAGGGACATGGATCCGCTCAGGGATCCAAGGGTCAAGACCTCGTCTTCTACCTTCCGCCTTCTTCGGCCTCAACCCGAACAGTGCGCCGACCCCAAAGCTACCTCACACTCCCAGCTCCCACAATGATTGTGCAAGATTTTTGGAGGACAAATTCTACTCCCCAAACTGAACCTAACGAGCCCACACTCGATGCCCCTCGCACTCGGATCTGGGAGAACGAACTCTCGCTTCCTCGCACTTCTCCTGGAAGTAGTGACTTATTTTAGGGCTTCATTGCCCTCATCCTAAAACGCTTATATAAGGCCTCCAACAGCTCCGCCCGACCTCTCTTAGGCTCCCACGAAACCCAATTCAAGGCATCTGACCTCCGAGCACTGTCACCTATTTCACCTCCCCTCCATCGCTGCATCGCCTCGGTGGCACCTCCACAGACCTCACCCCACCAATTACCCTTCACCATCAAGTCAACCCCAACCCACGGGTGCTTTGCGGCCAACCCCCGACATCTCAAACACCCTACACATCTAAAGCCTCCAATATGCCGACGACCTTCACCACCCTCGCGGAGGAAGGGGACTCTAGGGGGAGACTGAGGGTGGGACCTTGACGCCTGGACACGGCGAGGTCCATCAAAGTTGATCGCGCCCACACTTCTTCACTGTCTCCTTGCTCCACGAGTCAGGCCATCACTGGAGCTTGATCTGGCTGCTTGGGCTAGCAGCGAGCAAGGAGAAACAGAGCAAGAGGGTAGAGGCCGAGTTGGACAAGTAAACTTTTGCCACATTAGCTAGAGGATTCGCGGGCCAACACTCCAACTCAACGATCCACGGGCTACCTTGCAAATCCTTGGATCAATAAGAGTCGTCGATCCAGTCAGATCCAGCCATTGATCAAGGTACTTTTTATTTCCCTTTTTCTTTACCTGAAATAGAAAATTGATTTTCCTAGAAAAATCCTAGCAAATGCTAGGAATATCAAAATATATCAAACCTATATACTATTTTCATCATAAAAATATTCTCTATCCAAATAAAATATGATCGGGACCTAGATCCGTTTCCTATCTCAAAAGTAGTTTCCTAGAGCCTAAATAACCTTTTTTATTATAATTAATTATTAATAATGGTTTTCCTTGACGATATCTGACTTTCTAAAATACATTTAACCCTAGATGAAATCCTATTTTCTAAATAACTCAAAATACTAGTCTAAGTTGATAAATGATGAAATGATTAGAAGAAACCCTAAATCTAGCCTTCTCTCTCTACATGCAATTAAAGGTACATCTTTATATCAAATCAAATATTATTAGATGATGATTAAAGATCATGAATGGTCCTGAACTATGATTTGAACCCTGATCTTATGAAATCATTAATATCCTAAGGGTTGCTTTCCTTTTTATCCGACCATCCTAGAAACCCTAGATTATGAAAATCTTCTATTTGATTAAATTAAACACTATCTTTTAATCAAGCTATATTATGATGGATCAGATCTGATAATATCTCAAAACCCAATTAAAATATGGAAAATCCCTGATCTGAATAAGATAACATGAAAGGAATAATAACTAAGAACATATCTTAGTCTTGGTCACATGGACCAATAGTAATGTTACACCCTTGCTTTCCTTGCATGGTGACTTATTTCTTGATTGATTCTAAATCTTTGGATATCTGATCTAAACAAGTAGGTATGTGGTCTTATAAGTATAAGACTAGATTTCTTGGTTGCCTATGATATGTAGTATCTTGAATGCTCATATTTGGATATGATTGCTTGGTTGAACTAGTATGAGTTATTCTTCACAAAAATCTAATATAACATAAATGATTATGATGGGTTGTTGGTACTAGAGCACATAGCCTAGTGTGGATGCATGTTTCCTAACATGGATGTATGATTCTTGGGCCCATGTTAGATGTATGATGATATTATATTACCCATACTAGATGTAAGTCAAGTGCAAATATGTGTAGTACAACCGCATCAAAATGAATGTAATAAAAAGGATGTTTACCATATTTTCACCTTAAGAAATGGTTTTATCTCTCTTTTCTTCTTTTTCAAATATTTTCCTTTATGCAACCTTATTATTGTAACTTTTACCATGTACCAACTTTGTTGATGTTTTTGTTTCTCGTATTTTCTAGGTGTAAGGAACAATTGAAAAACAAAGTGAAATGCATGCTCAAAGTACGTGAAGACATAAATTAATAAGCATGGAGGATATATTAGATAGACCTATTTCTCTTATCTCATTCTTGCTAGATGTTAGTTTATTTTTTCCCTAGTTGATGTTGAGGATGACTGAGATACTATGTAATAATGTTATATTTATCTAGAACAATATTTTCTCTCCTTATGAAATGACTTTATTTTATCCATATGAATGAATGTTTGTGTGGCTTTATGAGATTATGTGGACTTTGATCTTGGCTTAATCTCTGGTTTTAGTTTATTACCTTAATCTCTTATATTTTCCCTTTTGACATATATAGATATGAGTGCACGCATGTAACATACCGAATTCTGAAATGTTGTCTTTTGACCCTCTTTCCCATCTTTTGCTTTCATTTCTATCCTTATTGGCCTTTCTATTTAATTAATGGAATTTATAGTGGTTTACTGAACATTTATTTACTAATTGTACCAATACAAGGGTTTATGAACAAATACCTCAATGAAAGATTAATTACCATAATTAAGTGCTCTAAACCTTAATCTAACTTTTTTATGTGATTTGAAAACATAACATATGCCACATAACTCATTTTAGTGATAATATGAAGATAAGAAACTTCATCGGATGAACAATTTAGATAATGGGTCGTTAATGGGCCATATGACATATATCATAAAAAGAAGTCTCAAAAGAGTAAAAAAACTTCAAATTCGAAATCTACATATCCAAATTATCCTACATGTCAAATTTCATCTAATTTGGACAACATTGAAATATTAGGATAAGTTTAGGAGAGAGAAAATGAGTAAAAGCATAAGTAATGAATAATGTAAATATATAACCTCAAAATATGGAAATAATGATAAATTAATATTCTACACATCAAAGATAACTTGTGGATAAATTTTGGTCCAATTTGGATGTTGTTTGTGGAGGTTATGCAATTATATGCACATTCTGGACTTTTATGCAATTTACCCAATTGGGAGGTTTTCTTTGCAAATTATCACCTGAATTTTAATCCTTAGATATTACCTTACCATTAACGATATTTGAAACCATTTGAGAACCTAGTTTCACCTTGGTTTGATAGTATTTCTTTCCAAGGGCATTATAGGGATTACCCTCTTTATAAAGATGCTTATCCTTAAAAGCTATCAACCAATGAGGTTATTTCTTTCTTGCAAAACGGTGGGGATGGCCTAAAATAATCTATTGGCTCTTAGGACCGACTTTGGATATGCATGAATCCTCTATGAGCTATCCTCTTGCATGGCCATCAATCCCTAGGCTAAAGACACATGGAAAGTCCCTTAAGACTCCTCATGCTTCACCTCTTTCTATATATAGCCATGTATACCCCTTCCCAACTCATAATTCGAAAAATCTTTCTCTCCTTTTCTTTCCTCTAGATTAGATAATAGTTCCTTCTATATTTTGCCACGAATTTTCTGCCCCAAGGCAAGAGAGGGAGCCTACCTTGGTGAAGAAGGCTCCTAGGGCTTCCAAATTGCCCTATTAGGGTTTCTAAAGCTCCTCCTTGGTAAATTCGACCAAAACTAGTAAGTTTTCTCCATTCCTTACCTATTTTCATACTTTTAGTCTTCCTCAAACCTTCCTACAGGTCGGAACCATGACCATACATGGTGAAACCCCACCTAGAACCCTAAAAACACCTCATCTCTATGCTCTTTTGCTAGGGTTTATCACCTCTAAGTGGAGAAGGTGATCTTTGTTCAAGAAAGGAGCTAGGCTTGGAGCAACCAGACCTTATAAGCTCGGGTTCCTTGCTGTTTGGACCTTATTATATTCCCTAGGTATGAGATTCATAACCCCCTTCCCATATATTTCTTATTACATGCTTAAAACTCATGATCTTATGTAAAATTGATGATGTGTTGATTTCTAATTGGTCGATTTTCAATAATTCATAACTTTTGATTCGTTTGTCCAAAATTTAAAGTAAAATATGTTATGAACTCAGAAAAACATGTTATTTTTAATAAAAATATTTCCATGTATTGGTTTTCAGTTTTGTCGAAAAGAGTTTTTAGAAAATGAATTAAATACCTAAAAATCACCAAAAATACACTTTAACCTTCATAACTCCAATATATGCAAAATTATATGTTTTCTTAATTAGAAAAACCTAAATAAGGTATTGGTGATATTTTTGAGATCTGAATCGAGGTTTTGTGTAAAAATTTCATATATTAGGGTTTCAACTCTTTAATGTATATATGTTATTCTAATGCATGAATATGAAATTGGAAATAGGACAAGTGGACCTTGATTTCAACTAAAGGTTTGGAAAAGAGGTTAATAGGACTCTAAGTAAGAGAGGTATGTTGTATCCCCTATTCCTCTACAATGAGAAATTCACCTATCTTTTCATTCTCTTGAATTTGACCTACACAATATGTCTTATCTCTTGTTATCATGGTTCGTGTGAACTATCTTGCTTGTTATGAACTTAGATATTTTCTTGTGCCTTGGTGCATGTTGGTCTCTTATATTGGTATGTGCCACTTTGAAGTGGATGTTATATATTTGTGTTGTCCATTGTGTGATGGCAACCTTTGTATCATCTTCTGACTAAACTATTTACTTGCCTCTACATTAAACATGCTATGTGATTCAGTAGCACTAGAGTAGTGTAATTACATTGGTTTTGGGGCAGTATTCCCCTATTGTTTATTTGGAGGGTGGCAGTATACCATTCCTCTGTAATCGAGTGTGGTAGTAATCCATACTCAACTTTATATATTTGGGAGATTGGCAGTATTCCTTTCTCTATCAGGCTTCAACTTTATGAGGGTTGGCCGCCAATTGTGTTTATATTGTTCTAGGGCTATGTTTATCTCACATGCATGCAGGTTGATTATTGTGGGGTGTGTGCCCTACTACTTTCTTCTGTGCCAGTATTGCACAATCTTTATTGTTTCGATCATGGAAGGTATCTTCTTTTATTATATGATGATTCTTTTCTTTTATGCCCGATTGGATAGTCCTTATCTCTTGTATGGGAAGCATTTTACATTTGCAGTCCTTATTTATTAAATTGCTCAAAGTTTCCTTTAGCATACACATACCAGCTTTTGCTGATGTATTTCTTTTCTTCTTCTCTTTTGTGGGGTATGCTTCCAACCCTAGGTTAGATCAAGGAGAGGCAAACTTCGACATCAACCTTGTAGATGAGCTTTTGGGGAGGCTTGAAGAGGTGGTTAGATGACCCTCAGCTTGATCTTTGGCTTGTATGATTAGATTTCCTTTTTGACACCCATATGCGGTGAAGTGTTGTATCATGTTATCGAGCATTGTAAATTGTTAGACAATGATATTTTCCGCTGCTACTCCTTGTGTAATGATACATACATGTTGAAAGAATTGGTCTCCATCCCTTTGACAGAAAATTTGATGTGGTGTTTGGTTTTAAGGGATGTGGTCTTTTCTTTTTAGTAGAGGAGTGGTTTCACTCCTTTACAACATGGTATCAGAGCCCATGGTAGTCGGAATCTGACTATTTCAGTTTTGTCTCCCTAATTAGAATCCCTGCCTTACATAGTTCCTTTAGGTGACATGGTTGCCCTACAGTTGATCTATAAATGATGAAAGGTTGATTTAGGACCCTATAGTTCCACATTAGTATCATGATGAATAAAATCCTAAAATACTCATAACTAAAATATGCATAACTTAATGTGGTTTAGGTTTGCCTTTAGGCAACTATTAGGGCATGAAGTTGAAGCAAAGGTGTCTAGAAAGGATCAGGTTCTGGGGGCTGGCAATATTTTCCTCCGCGCCACTTGCTTGGTTTACGAGGACTCCCAGATCCATATGATATCGGCCTGGCCTAAGCTGAAATGGATTGTCTGAAATAGTTTGCTTTATGCAATAGTGACCTTAGACATCTATGTTGTATATATTTGGGAACCCTAAGATTTAGGTGTATGATGACTTGTTTGAGGATGGATACCAAGACTAGTTTCCTTATTACCCATAGAACCACATGTTTGGATAGTTATCCCTAGAACCTAGACTTTGAAGTTTGGGGTTAAGTGAGCTATCAGAGTACACAGTCGAAGTGTGATGGATCTTGTACATGGTTTAGTTAGACTCATCCTTTAAACCTAGTGTATTTTGTCTTGATAGGTCGAACTCTTTAAGGGGTAGATTATAGTTAGTTTGATGATGATGGGTGGTTAGACTTTGAGGACGAAATCCTCTTTAGGGGGGATGGATCCCTATGACATCTTTAAATCTATGTACACTATCTTTAGAAACCCTAACTCCCTAATTCAGAAGTTAGTGTGCTTGAATCCTTAGTTTTGACCAAACAAGTTATAGTTGTAACCACATGTTTCTTTATATATTAATGAACATATAATGATCATCTGAGGAACTATTTATATGTTCAAACCCTAATGAATCCATAATGCACATAATATGAGTAACTCACATATTAATTCTAACAGATATGCATGGTGTTGCCCATGTCATAAACCAATAAACCTTAATGAAATGACGAGCAAGATAATTGTAACCCAATCTTGTATTTAATGCATACTAAGAATGTATAGATGAAGAATAATGATCATGTTAACCTAAACCCTAAGTTGTAATCATCTAACCTTAACATATACATCCTTAATGCCTTTCATGATACATTAATGACATTAGGTGTCATAATAAGTTAACATACTTTGATACACATAAATGATATATATAATCATCTAAACACATATTAATCAAGTCATCAATATGAAATGCATGGTATGTTACCTTGTTATCTAATACACACACGATTAGTCACTTAATGTGAATCAATTTGTAATATGTCCCACCTTGATCACTAAAATACATATAATGACTTCAATATGGATAAGTAGTAATTGATTCATATAAAAGTGCATAATCAATCATAAGAACTGAATAAATATTAACGATGACATTAATGTGAATAAGAAAGTTAATGTGACAATGTAAATATAGATATAAGTGATTAATGTGACATTGTTTGGATTACTTGTAACAAGTTGGATAAAATGTCTTAATTCATGCAAAACAATTTGTTATAATTCAATATGTTGATAATAGAGACTAAATCCAATTATTAAGGATAATAATCAAGTATATTGATAATTGAGAAACTCTAATTGCGTTAAAACTCATGATGAGGTAAATAAGAAATATATATCGTTTCAAGCATAATAATGAAATATAACTATTTTGGAAACAAAGTAAATATGATGTGAAATAATTAAGAGAATAATAATGATAATGTGATATCATAATAAATATAATCTTAATAAGACAAAAATGTAAATAATGTTAAATATCCTAAAAAGAATATCTAAATAATGGAAAATAGGTGATCCTTGAGAACCTGACCTATGTTGAGATGCTTGTGGAGTATATGTTGATGAGTTGTTTGGTGGAAGTTAAGGTTGGAGAAATAACCTGAATTTTTGTGATGAGATGTTGCCCACTCACCCTTCCCTTCTTACTTGTGATTTCGGGGACGAAATCCTCTTTAAGGGGTGGAGTGTTGTAACATACCGAATTCTGAAATGTTGTCTTTTGACCCTCTTTCCCATCTTTTGCTTTCATTTCTATCCTTATTGGCCTTTCTATTTAATTAATGGAATTTATAGTGGTTTACTGAACATTTATTTACTAATTGTACCAATACAAGGGTTTATGAACAAATACCTCAATGAAAGCTTAATTACCATAATTAAGTGCTCTAAACCTTAATCTAACTTTTTTATGTGATTTGAAAACATAACATATGCCACATAACTCATTTTAGTGATAATATGAAGATAAGAAACTTCATCGGATGAACAATTTAGATAATGGGCCGTTAATGGGCCATATGACATATATCATAAAAAGAAGTCTCAAAAGAGTAAACAAACTTCAAATTCGAAATCTACATATCAAAATTAGCCTACATGTCAAATTTCATCAAATTTGGACAACATTGAAATATTAGGATAAGTTTAGGAGAGAGAAAATGAGTAAAAAGTATAAGTAATGAATAATGTAATTATATAACCTAAAAATATGGAAATAATGATAAATTAATATTATACACATAAAAGATAACTTGTGGATAAAGTTTGGCCCAATTTGGATGTTGTTTGTGGAGGTTATGCAATTATATGCACATTCTGGACTTTTATGCAATTTACCCAATTGGGAGGTTTTATTTGCAAATTATCACCTGAATTTTAATCCTTAGATATTACCTTACCATTAAAGATATTTTAAACCATTTGAGAACCTAGTTTCACCTTGGTTTGATGGTATTTCTTTCCAAGGGCATAATAGGGATTACCCTCTTTATAAAGATGCTTATCCTTAAAAGCTATCAACCAATGAGGTTATTTCTTTCTTGCAAAACGGTGGGGATGGCCTAAAATAATCTATGGGCTCTTAGGACCGACTTTGGATATGCATGAAGCCTCTATGAGCTATCATCTTGCATGGCCATCAATCCCTAGGCTAAAGACACATGGAAAGTCCCTTAAGACTCCTCATGCTTCACCTCTTTCTATATATAGCCATGTATACCCCTTCCCAACTCATAATTCGAAAAATCTTTCTCTCCTTTTCTTTCCTCTAGCTTAGATAATAGTTCCTTCTATATTTTGCCACGAAGTTGCTGCCCCAAGGTAAGAGAGGGAGCCTACCTTGGTGAAGAAGGCTCCTAGGGCTTCCAAATTGCCCTATTAGGGTTTCTAAAGCTCCTCCTTGGTAAATTTGACCAAAACTAGTAAGTTTTCTCCATTCCTTCCCTATTTTCATACTTTTAGTCTTCCTCAAACCTTCCTCCAGGTCGGAACCATGACCATACATGGTGAAACCCCACCTATAACCCTAAAAACACCTCATCTCTATGCTCTTTTGCTAGGGTTTATCACCTCTAAGTGGAGAAGGTGATCTTTGTTCAAGAAAGGAGCTAGGCTTGGAGCAACCAGACATTATAAGCTCGGGTTCCTTGCTGTTTGGACCTTATTATATTCCCAAGGTATGAGATTCATAACCCCCTTCCCATATATTTCTTATTACATGCTTAAAACTCATGATCTTATGTAAAATTGATGATGTGTCGATTTCTAATTTGTCGATTTTCAATAATTCATAACTTTTGATTCGTTTGTCCAAAAATTAAAGTAAAATATGTTATGAACTCGGAAAAACATGTTATTTTTAATATAAATATTTCCATGTATTGGTTTTCAGTTTTGTCGAAAAGAGTTTTTAGAAAATGAATTAAATACCTAAAAATCACCAAAAATACACTTTAACCTTCATAACTCCAATATATGCAAAATTATATGTTTTATTAATTAGAAAAACCTAACTAAGGTATTGGTGATATTTTTTAGATCTGAATCGAGGTTTTGTGTAAAAATTTCATATATTAGGGTTTCAACTCTTTAATGTATATATGTTATTCTAATACATGAATATGAAATTGGAAATAGGACAAGTGGACCTTGATTTCAACTAAAGGTTTGGAAAAGAGGTTAATAGGACTCTAAGTAAGAGAGGTATGTTGTATCCCCTATTCCTCTATAATGAGAAATTCACCTATATTTTCATTCTCTTGAATTTGACCTACATAATATGTCTTATCTCTTGTTATCATGGTTCGTGTGAACTATCTTGCTTGTTATGAACTTAGATATTTTCTTGATATCTTTTCTTGTGCCTTGGTGCATGTTGGTCTCTTATATTGGTATGTGCCACTTTGAAGTGGATGTTATATATTTGCGTTGTCCATTGTGTGATGGCAACCTTTGTATCATCTTCTGACTAAACTATTTACTTGCCTCTACATTAAACATGCTATGTGATTCAGTAGCACTAGAGTAGTGTAATTACATTGGTTTTGGGGCAGTATTCCCCTATTGTTTATTTGGAGGGTGGCAGTATACCATTCCTCTGTAATCGAGTGTGGCAGTAATCCATACTCAACTTTATATATTTGGGAGATTGGCAATATTCCTTTCTCTATCAGGCTTCAACTTTATGAGGGTTGGCCGCCAATTGTGTTTATATTGTTCTAGGGCTATGTTTATCTCACATGCATGCAGGTTGATTATTGTGGGGTGTGTGCCCTACTACTTTCTTTTGTGCCAGTATTGCACAATCTTTATTGTTTCGATCATGGAAGGTATCTTCTTTTATTATATGATGATTCTTTTCTTTTATGCCCGATTGGATAGTCCTTATCTCTTGTATGGGAAGCATTTTACATTTGCAGTCCTTATTTCTTAAATTGCTCAAAGTTTCCTTTAGCATACACATACCAGCTTTTGCTGATGTATTTCTTTTCTTCTTCTCTTTTGTGGGGTATGCTTCCAACCCTAGGTTAGATCAAGGAGAGGCGAACTTCGACATCAACCTTGTAGATGAGCTTTTGGGGAGGCTTGAAGAGGTGGTTAGATGACCCTCAGCTTGATCTTTGGCTTATATGATTAGATTTCCTTTTTGACACCCATATGCGGTGAAGTGTTGTATCATGTTATCGAGCATTGTAAATTGTTAGACAATGATATTTTCCGCTGCTACTCCTTGTGTAATGATACATACATGTTGAAAGAATTGGTCTCCATCCCTTTGACAGAAAATTTGATGTGGTGTTTGGTTTTAAGGGATGTGGTCTTTTCTTTTTAGTAGAGGAGTGGTTTCACTCCTTTACAGCATGGTATCAGAGCCCATGGTAATCGGAATCTGACTATTTCAGTTTTGTCTCCCTAATTAGAATCCCTACCTTACATAGTTCCTTTAGGTGACATGGTTGCCCTACAGTTGATCTATAAATGATGAAAGGTTGATTTAGGACCCTATAGTTCCACATTAGTATCATGATGAATAAAACCCTAAAATACTCATAACTAAAATATGCATAACTTAATGTGGTTTAGGTTTGCCTTTAGGCAACTATTAGGGCATGAAGTTGAAGCAAAGGTGTCTAGAAAGGATCGGGTTCTGGGGGCTGGCAATATTTTCCTCCGCGCCACTTGCTTGGTTTACGAGGACTCCCAGATCCATATGATACCGGCCTGGCCTAAGCTGAAATGGATTGTCTGAAATAGTTTGCTTTATGCAATAGTGACCTTAGACATCTATGTTGTATATATTTGGGAACCCTAAGATTTAGGTGTATGATGACTTGTTTGAGGATGGATACCAAGACTAGTTTCCTTATTACCCATAGAACCACATGTTTGGATAGTTATCCCTAGAACCTAGACTTTGAAGTTTGGGGTTAAGTGAGCTATCAGAGTACACAGTCGAAGTGTGATGGATCTTGTACATGGTTTAGTTAGACTCATCCTTTAAACCTAGTGTATTTTGGCTTGATAGGTTGAACTCTTTAAGGGGTAGATTATAGTTAGTTTGATGATGATGGGTGGTTAGATTTTGAGGACGAAATCCTCTTTAGGGGGGATGGATCCCTATGACATCTTTAAATCTATCTACACTATCTTTAGAAACCCTAACTCCCTAATTCAGAAGTTAGTGTGCTTGAATCCTTAGTTTTGACCAAACAAGTTATAGTTGTAACCACATGTTTCTTTATATATTAATGAACATATAATGATCATCTGAGGAACTATTTATATGTTCAAACCCTAATGAATCCATAATGCACATAATATGAGTAACTCACATATTAATTCTAACAGATATGCATGGTGTTTCCCATGTCATAAACCAATAAACCTTAATGAAATGACGAGCAAGATAATTGTAACCCAATCTTGTATTTAATGCATACTAAGAATGTATAGATGAAGAATAATGATCATGTTAACCTAAACCCTAAGTTGTAATCATCTAACCTTAACATATACATCCTTAATGTCTTTCATGATACATTAATGACATTAGGTGTCATAATAAGTTAACATACTTTGATACACATAAATGATATATATAATCATCTAAACACATATTAATCAAGTCATCAATATGAAATGCATGGTATGTTACCTTGTTATCTAATACACACACGATTAGTCACTTAATGTGAATCAATTTGTAATATGTCCCACCTTGATCACTAAAATACATATAATGACTTCAATATGGATAAGTAGTAATTGATTCATATAAAAGTGCATAATCAATCATAAGAACTGAATAAATATTAACGATGACATTAATGTGAATAATAAAGTTAATGTGACAATGTAAATATAGATATAAGTGATTAATGTGACATTGTTTGGATTACTTGTAACAAGTTGGATAAAATGTCTTAATTCATGCAAAACAATTTGTTATAATTCAATATGTTAATAATAGAGACTAAATCCAATTATTAAGGATAATAATCAAGTATATTGATAATTGAGAAACTCTAATTGCGTTAAAACTCATGATGAGGTAAATAAGAAATATATATCGTTTCAAGCATAATAATGAAATATAACTATTTTGGAAACAAAGTAAATATGATGTGAAATAATTAAGAGAATAATAATGATAATGTGATATCATAATAAATATAATCTTAATAAGCCAAAAATGTAAATAATGTTAAATATCCTAAAAAGAATATCTAAATAATGGAAAATAGGTGATCCTTGAGAACCTGACCTATGTTGAGATGCTTGTGGAGTATATGTTGATGAGTTGTTTGGTGGAAGTTAAGGTTGGAGAAATAACCTGAATTTTTGTGATGAGATGTTTCCCACTCACCCTTCCCTTCTTACTTGTGATTTCGGGGACGAAATCCTCTTTAAGGGGTGGAGTGTTGTAACATACCAAATTCTGAAATGTTGTCTTTTGACCCTCTTTCCCATCTTTTGCTTTCATTTCTATCCTTATTGGCCTTTCTATTTAATTAATGTAATTTATAGTGGTTTACTGAACATTTATTTACTAATTGTACCAATACAAGGGTTTATGAACAAATACCTCAATGAAAGCTTAATTACCATAATTAAGTGCTCTAAACCTTAATCTAACTTTTTTATGTGATTTGAAAACATAACATATGCCACATAACTCATTTTAATGATAATATGAAGATAAGAAACCTCATCGGATGAACAATTTAGATAATGGGCCGTTAATGGGCCATATGACATATATCATAAAAAGAAGTCTCAAAAGAGTAAACAAACTTCAAATTCGAAATCTACATATCAAAATTAGCCTACATGTCAAATTTCATCAAATTTGGACAACATTGAAATATTAGGATAAGTTTAGGAGAGAGAAAATGAGTAAAAAGCATAAGTAATGAATAATGTAATTATATAACCTCAAAATATGGAAATAATGATAAATTAATATTCTACACATCAAAGATAACTTGTGGATAAAGTTTAGTCCAATTTGGATGTTGTTTGTGGAGGTTATGCAATTATATGCACATTCTGGACTTTTATGCAATTTACCCAATTGGGAGGTTTTCTTTGCAAATTAGTACCTGAATTTTAATCCTTAGATATTACCTTACCATTAACGATATTTGAAACCATTTGAGAACCTAGTTTCACCTTGGTTTGATGGTATTTCTTTCCAAGGGCATTATAGGGATTACCCTCTTTATAAAGATGCTTATCCTTAAAAGCTATCAACCAATGAGGTTATTTCTTTCTTGCAAAACGGTGGGGATGGCCTAAAATAATCTATGGGCTCTTAGGACCGACTTTGGATATGCATGAAGCCTCTATGAGCTATCCTCTTGCATGGCCATCAATCCCTAGGCTAAAGACACATGGAAAGTCCCTTAAGACTCCTCATGCTTCACCTCTTTCTATATATAGCAATGTATACCCCTTCCCAACTCATAATTCGAAAAATCTATCTCTCCTTTTCTTTCCTCTAGCTTATATAATAGTTCCTTATATATTTTTCCACGAAGTTTCTGCCCCAAGGCAAGAGAGGGAGCCTACCTTGGTGAAGAAGGCTCCTGGGGCTTCCAAATTGCCCTATTAGGGTTTCTAAAGCTCCTCCTTGGTAAATTCGACCAAAACTAGTAAGTTTTCTCCATTCCTTACCTATTTTCATACTTTTAGTCTTCCTCAAACCTTCCTCCAGGTCGGAACCATGACCATACATGGTGAAACCCCACCTAGAACCCTAAAAACACCTCATCTCTATGCTCTTTTGCTAGGGTTTATCACCTCTAAGTGGAGAAGGTGATCTTTGTTCAAGAAAGGAGCTAGGCTTGGAGCAACCAGACCTTATAAGCTCGGGTTCCTTGCTGTTTGGACCTTATTATATTCCCTAGGTATGAGATTCATAACCCCCTTCCCATATATTTCTTATTACATGCTTAAAACTCATGATCTTTTGTAAAATTTATGATGTGTCGATTTCTAATTGCTCGATTTTCAATAATTCATAACTTTTGATTCGTTTGTCCAAAAATTAAAGTAAAATATGTTATGAACTCGGAAAAACATGTTATTTTTAATAAAAATATTTCCATGTGTTGGTTTTCAGTTTTGTCGAAAAGAGTTTTTAGAAAATGAATTAAATACCTAAAAATCACCAAAAATACACTTTAACCTTCATAACTCCAATATATGCAAAATTATATGTTTTATTAATTAGAAAAACCTAACTAAGGTATTGGTGATATTTTTTAGATCTGAATCGAGGTTTTGTGTAAAAATTTCATATATTAGGGTTTCAACTCTTTAATGTATATATGTTATTCTAATACATGAATATGAAATTGGAAATAGGACAAGTGGACCTTGATTTCAACTAAAGGTTTGGAAAAGAGGTTAATAGGACTCTAAGTAAGAGAGGTATGTTGTATCCCCTATTCCTCTATAATGAGAAATTCACCTATCTTTTCATTCTCTTGAATTTGACCTACACAATATGTCTTATCTCTTGTTATCATGGTTCGTGTGAACTATCTTGCTTGTTATGAACTTAGATATTTTCTTGATATCTTTTCTTGTTCCTTGGTGCATGTTGGTCTCTTATATTGGTATGTGCCACTTTGAAGTGGATGTTATATATTTGCGTTGTCCATTGTGTGATGGCAACCTTTGTATCATCTTCTGACTAAACTATTTACTTGCCTCTACATTAAACATGCTATGTGATTCAGTAGCACTAGAGTAGTGTAATTACATTGGTTTTGGGGCAGTATTCCCCTATTGTTTATTTGGAGGGTGGTAGTATACCATTCCTCTGTAATCGAGTGTGGCAGTAATCCATACTCAACTTTATATATTTGGGAGATTGGCAGTATTCCTTTCTCTATCAGGCTTCAACTTTATGAGGGTTGGCCGCCAATTGTGTTTATATTGTTCTAGGGCTATGTTTATCTCACATGCATGCAGGTTGATTATTGTGGGGTGTGTGCCCTACTACTTTCTTTTGTGCCAGTATTGCACAATCTTTATTGTTTCGATCATGGAAGGTATCTTCTTTTATTATATGATGATTCTTTTCTTTTATGCCCGATTGGATAGTCCTTATCTCTTGTATGGGAAGCATTTTACATTTGCAGTCCTTATTTCTTAAATTGCTCAAAGTTTCCTTTAGCATACACATACCAGCTTTTGCTGATGTATTTCTTTTCTTCTTCTCTTTTGTGGGGTATGCTTCCAACCCTAGGTTAGATCAAGGAGAGGCGAACTTCGACATCAACCTTGTAGATGAGCTTTTTGGGAGGCTTGACGAGGTGGTTAGATGACCCTCAGCTTGATCTTTGGCTTATATGATTAGATTTCCTTTTTGACACCCATATGCGGTGAAGTGTTGTATCATGTTATCGAGCATTGTAAATTGTTAGACAATGATATTTTCCGCTGCTACTCCTTGTGTAATGATACATACATGTTGAAAGAATTGGTCTCCATCCCTTTGACAGAAAATTTGATGTGGTGTTTGGTTTTAAGGGATGTGGTCTTTTCTTTTTCGTAGAGGAGTGGTTTCACTCCTTTACAGCATGGTATCAGAGCCCATGGTAATCGGAATCTGACTATTTCAGTTTTGTCTCCCTAATTAGAATCCCTACCTTACATAGTTCCTTTAGGTGACATGGTTGCCCTACAGTTGATCTATAAATGATGAAAGGTTGATTTAGGACCCTATAGTTCCACATTAGTATCATGATGAATAAAACCCTAAAATACTCATAACTAAAATATGCATAACTTAATGTGGTTTAGGTTTGCCTTTAGGCAACTATTAGGGCATGAAGTTGAAGCAAAGGTGTCTAGAAAGGATCAGGTTCTGGGGGCTGGCAATATTTTCCTCCGCGCCACTTGCTTGGTTTACGAGGACTCCCAGATCCATATGATACCGGCCTGGCCTAAGCTGAAATGGATTGTCTGAAATAGTTTGCTTTATGCAATAGTGACCTTAGACATCTATGTTGTATATATTTGGGAACCCTAAGATTTAGGTGTATGATGACTTGTTTGAGGATGGATACCAAGACTAGTTTCCTTATTACCCATAGAACCACATGTTTGGATAGTTATCCCTAGAACCTAGACTTTGAAGTTTGGGGTTAAGTGAGCTATCAGAGTACACGGTCGAAGTGTGATGGATCTTGTACATGGTTTAGTTAGACTCATCCTTTAAACCTAGTGTATTTTGTCTTGATAGGTCGAACTCTTTAAGGGGTAGATTATAGTTAGTTTGATGATGATGGGTGGTTAGACTTTGAGGACGAAATCCTCTTTAGGGGGAATGGATCCCTATGACATCTTTAAATCTATCTACACTATCTTTAGAAACCCTAACTCCCTGATTCAGAAGTTAGTGTGCTTGAATCCTTAGTTTTGACCAAACAAGTTATAGTTGTAACCACATGTTTCTTTATATATTAATGAACATATAATGATCATCTGAGGAACTATTTATATATTCAAACCCTAATGAATCCATAATGCACATAATATGAGTAACTCACATATTAATTCTAACAGATATGCATGGTGTTGCCCATGTCATAAACCAATAAACCTTAATGAAATGACGAGCAAGATAATTGTAACCCAATCTTGTATTTAATGCATACTAAGAATGTATAGATGAAGAATAATGATCATGTTAACCTAAACCCTAAGTTGTAATCATCTAACCTTAACATATACATCCTTAATGCCTTTCATGATACATTAATGACATTAGGTGTCATAATAAGTTAACATACTTTGATACACATAAATGATATATATAATCATCTAAACACATATTAATCAAGTCATCAATATGAAATGCATGGTATGTTACCTTGTTATCTAATACACACACGATTAGTCACTTAATGTGAATCAATTTGTAATATGTCCCACCTTGATCACTAAAATACATATAATGACTTCAATATGGATAAGTAGTAATTGATTCATATAAAAGTGCATAATCAATCATAAGAACTGAATAAATATTAACGATGACATTAATGTGAATAAGAAAGTTAATGTGACAATGTAAATATAGATATAAGTGATTAATGTGACATTGTTTGGATTACTTGTAACAAGTTGGATAAAATGTCTTAATTCATGCAAAACAATTTGTTATAATTCAATATGTTGATAATAGAGACTAAATCCAATTATTAAGGATAATAATCAAGTATATTGATAATTGAGAAACTCTAATTGCGTTAAAACTCATGATGAGGTAAATAAGAAATATATATCGTTTCAAGCATAATAATGAAATATAACTATTTTGGAAACAAAGTAAATATGATGTGAAATAATTAAGAGAATAATAATGATAATGTGATATCATAATAAATATAATCTTAATAAGCCAAAAATGTAAATAATGTTAAATATCCTAAAAAGAATATCTAAATAATGGAAAATAGGTGATCCTTGAGAACCTGACCTATGTTGAGATGCTTGTGGAGTATATGTTGATGAGTTGTTTGGTGGAAGTTAAGGTTGGAGAAATAACCTGAATTTTTGTGATGAGATGTTGCCCACTCACCCTTCCCTTCTTACTTGTGATTTCGGGGACGAAATCCTCTTTAAGGGGTGGAGTGTTGTAACATACCGAATTCTGAAATGTTGTCTTTTGACCCTCTTTCCCATCTTTTTCTTTCATTTCTATCCTTATTGGCCTTTCTATTTAATTAGTGGAATTTATAGTGGTTTAGTGAACAATTATTTACTAATTGTACCAATACAAGGGTTTATGAACAAATACCTCAATGAAAGCTTAATTACCATAATTAAGTGCTCTAAACCTTAATCTAACTTTTTTATGCGATTTGAAAACATAAAATATGCCACATAACTCATTTTAGTGATAATATGAAGATAAGAAACTTCATCGGATGAACAATTTAGATAATGGGCCGTTAATGGGCCATATGACATATCTCATAAAAAGAAGTCTCAAAAGAGTAAACAAACTTCAAATTCGAAATCTACATATCAAAATTAGCCTACATGTCAAATTTCATCTAATTTGGACAACATTGAAATATTAGGATAAGTTTAGGAGAGAGAAAATGAGTAAAAAGCATAAGTAATGAATAATGTAATTATATAACCTCAAAATATGTAAATAATGATAAATTAATATTATACACATCAAAGATAACTTGTTGATAAAGTTTGGTCCAATTTGGATGTTGTTTGTGGAGATTATGCAATTATATGCACATTCTGGACTTTTATGCAATTTACCCAATTGGGAGGTTTTCTTTGCAAATTATCACCTGAATTTTAATCCTTAGATATTAACTTACCATTAACGAGATTTAAAACCATTTGAGAACCTAGTTTCACCTTGGTTTGATGGTATTTCTTTCCAAGGGCATTATAGGGATTACCCTCTTTATAAAGATGCTTATCCTTAAAAGCTATCAACCAATGAGGTTATTTCTTTCTTGAAAAACGGTGGGGATGGCCTAAAATAATCTATGGGCTCTTAGGACCGACTTTGGATATGCATGAAGCCTCTATGAGCTATCCTCTTGCATGGCCATCAATCCCTAGGCTAAAGACACATGGAAAGTCCCTTAAGACTCCTCATGCTTCACCTCTTTCTATATATAGCCATGTATACCCCTTCCCAACTCATAATTCGAAAAATCTTTCTCTCCTTTTCTTTCCTATAGCTTATATAATAGTTCCTTCTATATTTTTCCACGAAGTTGCTGCCCCAAGGCAAGAGAGGGAGCCTACCTTGGTGAAGAAGGCTCCTAGGGCTTCCAAATTGCCCTATTAGGGTTTCTAAAGCTCCTCCTTGGTAAATTCGACCAAAACTAGTAAGTTTTCTCCATTCCTTACCTATTTTCATACTTTTAGTCTTCCGCAAACCTTCCTCCAGGTCGGAACCATGACCATACATGGTGAAACCCCACCTAGAACCCTAAAAACACCTCATCTCTATGCTCTTTTGCTAGGGTTTATCACCTCTAAGTGGAGAAGGTGATCTTTGTTCAAGAAAGGAGCTAGGCTTGGAGCAACCAGACCTTATAAGCTCGGGTTCCTTTCTGTTTGGACCTTATTATATTCCCTAGGTATGAGATTCATAACCCCCTTACCATATATTTCTTATTACATGCTTAAAACTCATGATCTTATGTAAAATTGATGATGTGTCGATTTCTAATTGGTCGATTTTCAATCATTCATAACTTTTGATTCGTTTGTCCAAAAATTAAAGTAAAATATGTTATGAACTCAGAAAAACATGTTATTTTTAATAAAAATATTTCCCTGTATTGGTTTTCAGTTTTTTCGAAAAGAGTTTTTAGAAAATGAATTAAATACCTAAAAATCACCAAAAATACACTTTAACTTTCATAACTCCAATATATGCAAAATTATATGTTTTCTTAATTAGAAAAACCTAACTAAGGTAGTGGTGATATTTTTGAGATCTGAATCGATATTTTGTGTAAAAATTTCATATATTAGGGTTTCAACTCTTTAATGTATATATGTTATTCTAATACATGAATATGAAATTGGAAATAGGACAAGTGGACCTTGATTTCAACTAAAGGTTTGAAAAAGAGGTTAATAGGACACTAAGTAAGAGAGGTATGTTGTATCCCCTATTCCTCTATAATGAGAAATTCACCTATCTTTTCATTCTCTTGAATTTGACCTACATAATATGTCTTATCTCTTGTTATCATGGTTCGTGTGAACTATCTTGCTTGTTATGAACTTAGATATTTTCTTGATATCTTTTCTTGTGCCTTGGTGCATGTTGGTCTCTTATATTGGTATGTGCCACTTTGAAGTGGATGTTATATATTTGCGTTGTCCATTGTGTGATGGCAACCTTTGTATCATCTTCTGACTAAACTATTTACTTGCCTCTACATTAAACATGCTATGTGATTCAGTAGCACTAGAGTAGTGTAATTACATTGGTTTTGGGGCAGTATTCCCCTATTGTTTATTTGGAGGGTGGCAGTATACCGTTCCTCTGTAATCGAGTGTGGCAGTAATCCATACTCAACTTTATATATTTGGGAGATTGGCAGTATTCCTTTCTCTATCAGGCTTCAACTTTATGAGGGTTGGCCGCCAATTGTGTTTATATTGTTCTAGGGCTATGTTTATCTCACATGCATGCAGGTTGATTATTGTGGGGTGTGTGCCCTACTACTTTCTTTTGTGCCAGTATTGCACAATCTTTATTGTTTCGATCATGGAAGGTATCTTCTTTTATTGTATGATGATTCTTTTCTTTTATGCCTGATTGGATAGTCCTTATCTCTTGTATGGGAAGCATTTTACATTTGCAGTCCTTTTTTCTTAAATTACTCAAAGTTTCCTTTAGCATACACATACCAGCTTTTGCTGATGTATTTCTTTTCTTCTTCTCTTTTGTGGGGTATGCTTCCAACCCTAGGTTAGATCAAGGAGAGGCGAACTTCGACATCAACCTTGTAGATGAGCTTTTGGGGAGGCTTGAAGAGGTGGTTAGATGACCCTCAGCTTGATCTTTGGCTTATATGATTAGATTTCCTTTTTGACACCCATATGCGGTGAAGTGTTGTATCATGTTATCGAGCATTGTAAATGGTTAGACAATGATATTTTCCGGTGCTACTCCTTGTGTAATGATACATACATGTTGAAAGAATTGGTCTCCATCCCTTTGACAGAAAATTTGATGTGGTGTTTGGTTTTAAGGGATGTGGTCTTTTCTTTTTAGTAGAGGAGTGGTTTCACTCCTTTACAATGCATATCTGTGAATGTCACTATGGAAAGTATATAGAAATTGGGTTCGTCACAATATGAATGACTTATAATGAATCATGTCATTCAGCACATAAAACATCACCCTCTCAGATAAGTAAATTGATGTTAATACCACGTATGCAACCCTTGTTGTAGGATGAGTGGTCCCCATTTGTCTGCATCAAATGTTTCACAAAACATAATTTGGTTTTTAAGAAAATACATATCAATTGTATTGGGTGTAAGAATTTAACAATCTATAAATAAAACAATGTTCAAGATTCTAAAAACAATAGTGTCAATGGGAACATTGGAATTTAATTCTTAATTAAAATTTGCAACTAAGAGCACTACCATGCATAAGTTGTAGAAATATGAATGAACACGTTGGTAGTGAAGAGTAAATAATTTGCATGTAGATGAAAGCACATGTATGTCAACTAGATTTGAGTTGATTTTTTTATTACATACTAAACATAGTCATATTCACCTCTAAAAATCCAAAATACATTCTACTTATATTTGTAAGTGAGAACACTAACAACTATTAACAATGAAATATATAATAAATATGATACAAAAATCATAAGAAAAAAATTAAAATCTAGTTCATATTAGATGAAACATGGTGTGCCTCCATTGGATAAGAAATTAGTTCAACATCATGATATCCAACCAAGACTTGAAGATCAATGTAGGCCCATGTTTAAGTATAAGTATGAGTATTGCTGCTTTTGCAATGAAAATGGTCTCATTGATAGTTCAAAAGAAGTTCCCAATAGTGATACTAGTTTAGAGGGCCGACTTAAAAAAAGAATTAGCATAATACAACATGTTGAAAGAACACTTATATACAAGCTCAGAAGAAACAACACTACCTTCTTTAGCCGCGAAGATTTGAATATGATGACAAAACCAATTGAACTTGAAAGCATAAATGCATACCTATTATTATTTTTTCAAAACTCTTCCACACTGATAGATATCATGACAAATACCAATGATGACTAAGATTGTTTCAATCATGTTTTGATCACAATTTCATAGAAACTATTGGAGATATGATGGTGCTCACACCACATACCTAGAACTTAAGAATGGAAGTAAAGAATATATTGTATTTTATATAAAATTTATTTTAAAAGGAAAAGTCAGACACTGTTTACATAAAACAATGTAGATTAGATACATATCAATGTCATCTTCATTTCAATTTTACTAGTCTTGAGTATGTAACAATTTTGGGAAATTGAATATTGACCCTCATCATAGGCAAAGTTCTTGTCCAGCCACTAGTATGCTTCTTCCATGAAGCGCATAATACATATGATGGTTCCCTAGACTTCACCTCCAAAATTAGTTTAGAGTACAACAATAGTTTTTTAAGGTTTAAGAGAACTCATACAAAACTTTAAATACGAGAGATGCTAACTTTTGATCCATCTCAAATTTGGACTAGCCCTTTCCAACCTAAGGGGAACAATCATAGTTAAAATCTAATCAATGTATTGTCTTTGTTGATGCAACATTCATGTAAATAATATGTGAACGCCATCTACCTAACAACGATAAGTCTTGATTGTATATGCAATAAGAAACACAAGCTTAGCTTGGCTTTGTTCTCCCAACCCCTACAAAATGTGTGAGGTTGTTGGTTTTTGGTTTTCTTATTCAGGAACAAAAACTTATTTATTGAACTTTGATAGAATCTATTGACTTCTTATAGTGTTGTAATATACAAAAAACAAACGTTAAACAAATAACGATACACATCCATTACAGTCAAAAAGAAATCACATACATAGAGTGAAGATGGGTTAATACCTTGCAAAACTCCTTCAGTCCTTCATGATCAAAATATGTTCTTCTAGAAAATAAGGATTGGAAATCCACTTCAGGGAAAAAAATTGAAAAACATGTAAATGAAATGCTAGGTTATTGTGCAAATAAAACCAACCATTAGTAGCAAGAAGATTTATTAAGGGTGAGGATCTGTGTTTACCATTTCACTTACAATAGAAGGTTATTCTCCTTAAATCCTTCTCGTTAGGTTCCCTTCTGATCATCTGAACCTTTTCATTTCCTAAATGTTGGAAAGGGATTGTGACACTTGATCTTTGTGAGCAGAACAAAGTAAAGGAACTGATTTCTAGAGGAAAATCACTCATCGCACAGTTTACTTCACACACCCAGATAGTCACGCCGTGTGCTTGGACAATGACTTCACACGCACGTGCTAGGGGATGGGGGTTGATAATTCTAACCATTGTGTGACCTGAATGTCGCGTAGCTATTGATAAATACTAGCCGCCGCACCAATAGAAGGCAACATAGGCTAAGTGAAAGACTGATAATAGGCATGCCACTGAGAACCCTAGAGTCGTAATCACCTTTATTTAGTTGTGTTTTCTATTTGTAATTTGGGTGAGGTAGATCTATAAAACTACTACCAAAATTTACTAGAAATTATCTAATTAGAAGATATGAATCATAAAGGTTTTAATTTTTATATTGACTGAATAGGTTAGGTTCAAGTAAAATTTCTATAGGGTACTAGTCAAAATGTACCAGTATAAATTATCAGTGTCAGTAAATACAACAAATACCAGCATAAATTATATGATGTTGGGATATGGTGTCGGTACTGACAAGATTTCTTGTAGTGTTTTCCATCTTCTGGTCTCATAGGAGATCTTGTCAGAGAAGATAGTGGCTCTAATACCACTTGTTGGATCAAAAGGTCTCTAGAGGGGGTGAATAGAGCTAAAATCACTCACACAAAACTTGTTAGACCTTCAAGTTACTTTAACTAGGCACAATTGCAAATAGTGGATTTGACAGTAATCTAAACATACATAGAAAGGATGGGAGAGATTAAAATAAGTAATTGAATAGGGTTTTAGAGTGGTTCCACTCTTAAAACTAGGAGAAAGTCAGTCCACTACCTAGAGAGGTCAAGCTCTAGGATTTTGCAACTTATGTATATTTATACTCCATTATAAGACATGCAATTGACCTTCCTTTTATGAGAAAAGGATACCTAGCTTCCCTTTGAGGTCAAGGGAGCCAATAACCTTATAACCAAGGTCTTACCTATCTAAGAGTTGGAGTCTTCTACCTCACCAAGGTCTTACCCAATCTTGCAAGCAACTGGACACCTTCACCAAGGAGAGCCCTTCTTTGCATTGAGTTTTTTGTCTTGAAGGATTTACCCACTCTACTCTTGAATCTTCAACCTTGTCCTCCTCCTTCACTCGTAGAAGTTTTTTACATGTTCTTCTACAGCTTGAAGAAGCTTGCACCTTCTCCTTCACTTGGAGAAGCTTTCACCAACTTGATATTGAAGAAAGGGGTTGGGAAAAGGATGATTTGAGAGCTCTACAAGTATACAATAAAGTAACTCTCTCATACATGATATGAAAATGTTTTCAAGGATAGGATTGTTCCTCGGCAACCCTCTACGAGTCGACAAAGCAACGTTCGAGTTGAGAGATCTGGAGTTTGCAAGACTTCATATTTTAATGGCAGTAGACTCGTCGTTTCCAGCTGAGTTAGAAGTGGAGAGCGACAAAGGTGCTTCCCATCTAATCAACTTTGAATATGAATGGAGGCCTAATGTCTTCCCTGTATGCAAGCTATTCGGACATAATGATTATGCCAGAGAAGCTCATAATCAAAGGAAGAAGATGGTCTGGGTGCAGAAGAAATCATGCTTTGATGCTGTTAAGGTGCCTGCGATTATGCCTGATTCACAAACAACTCTGAACAAGAATCTTCCACCCCCTGTTGAGGAGTAGGCCGCACAAGTGTCTTCGAGTAATCCTGTTATAGAACCAATTCCCATTGAGAATACTATGTCCCAAGTTCATCTTCCTATTGCTAATAGTGGTGACCATGTGGTTGCTCCTGGAGAAGAGGAAGAGTTTCATGTGCCTAGTGACTCGTTTGAAGACACCCTACTTAATTCAAATTCTGATTCTTCTGAAGCCGGTAGCTTAGTCACAAGGTCTGTTGTTGACCTGTCTACTCCGCCTATGGCTGAACAGGTAAATGAAGATGATGGATTTGAGATTCAGAAAGGGTACAGGAGGAAGAAAGGGAAAGGAAAGGGGAGGAAGGCCCCGACTACTAATAAGGAGTCAGATTCAATTTCCCAAAATGCTTTTACCAACTTGAGGATGGATGGTAGAGAAGAGATCATCTCAGAAATGCCCCAAACTAGTGAAATACTGGTCTCAAAGGTGTCAAATGGATAGCTCCATCAACATTCTCTTGTGGAATGTAAGAGGTTTAAACTTAAAAGCTCTGGCATTACAGAATAAAATTAGGGAGTTCTGGCCTAACATTGTTATTTTAAATGAAACTAAAGTTAGGGAATCTAAAGTAAGCAAGATTATGTCCAAGTTTTTTCTGGAGTTCATGTGGATATCCAATCACTCTTCTCATGCTTTGGGGAGAGTTGTTGTCTTGTGGAAAGAGGGTGATGTTTTTGTGAATAAAATCTGTGAGACTAATCAGTCTGTCCATTTGAGAGCCTACTGTGCTGACAAAGCTTTCTATTACTGCTGTTTATGGGCATAACCCGGATAGTGATAGAGTCAGGCTATGGAATGAAATAGATACGATTTCTCAGAACATGGTTGTCCCCTGGATTATCTGTGGAGATTTCAATATTGTGAGGAAAGTTGATGAGAAGATGGGTTTAGATCCTCCTTCTGCTAAGTCCATGGAAGATTTTAACAACTGCATGTTGAGTTGTAACCTGTTCGAGCTTAGACTCAATGGTTTTCTATTCTCTTGGGACAATCATCAAAGTGGAAAAGGTTTTGTGACTTCTTACATTGATCATATTCTTTACAATGTTAAATTCATGTCTGAGTTTGATGACTATAAAGGCGTCCTTCATTCTAATACTATTAGTGACCACAAGATTTTGACCCTTGACATTGGGGAAAGAGTTAAAGTTAAAACTTCATTTAGATTTATTAATGCTTGGTGTTCTAGACATGATTCTACTGACATTGTCAAGAGAAGTTGGAGCAAGGATGTTTCAGGTTTTCCTATCTTTAAAGTGTATTCCAACCTTAGGAAGCTTCATATGGCTCTCTCTGAATGGAACAAATCCCATGTGGGAAACTTTTATGATAAAGCCAGGAAGAAAGAGTTCTTAGTTGTTGAAGCTCAGCTGGCCCTGGACTTGGATCCTTCTAATGTTACTCTTCAAGAAGAGGTTTGTCTCAAGAGGAAAGAAGCTATTGCTGCTAATTTGCAGGAGGAATCTTTGCTTAGACAAAAATCTAGAGTTATGTGGCTGAAAGAAGGGGATTCCAACTCGAATGTTTTTTATACCACCATTAAAGTCAGAAGGAACTTCAATCATATTAAGGCTTTATATATTGATGGCACTGTTTTTTCTGATGTTTCTGCTATCAAGAAGCATATTGAGGACTATTATTATGGCTTGTTTAATAACACTCATGTTGCTTCTCTGGATATTCTGGATGACCTTCCTTTCCCTAAGCTAAGTGATGTGGATAATCTTGTCTTAGATATGCATTTCATCATTAAGGATATCATTGATGTTGTCAAAGGTTTCAAATCTGATAAATGCCCTGGACCTGACGGTTTTAATGGTAAATTCTACAAGGATTGTTGGAGCATCATATGTTCTGATGTGGTCGAGGTTGTATTTAGTTTTTTTAACATAGGGAGGTTGCTTAAAGAGGCTAATCGTACTTTCATTGTTCTCATCCCAAAAGTGAAAGATTCAAATGAGCTCAAGAACCTTAGACCCATATCTCTTTGCAATGTTTTTTATAAGATTATCTCCAAGCTGTTAACTAATAGAGTGTAGAAAGTTTTGCCCTCTATTATCAGTGACAATCAATGTGCTTTCGTTCATGGTAGAAGCATCAAAGATGCTGTGCTTCTTTCCAATGAATTGATTCATGACTTTAACAAGAAATGTTGTAAGCCGAAGATGTGTATCAAGATTGATATTTCAAAAGCATACGACTCTATTTCTTGGGATTCCCTCTTCTACATCTTTCGTGTTATGAACTTCCCTCACTGCTGGACTGTTTGGTTTAAAGAAATCTTTGGTACTATGTCTTATGAGGTTTTAGTCAATGGAGAAGCCACGAACTCCTTCAAGCCTAGGAATGGTGTGAGGCAGGGCGATCCCATAGCCCCCTATATTTTTGTTCTCATTATACAGGTGGTCTCTCTCCTTTTTGAGGATGAAGTGAAGAAGGGTAACCTAAAACCGTTGAGGGCCTCTGACTCCTTAGTGATTTCTCACTTAATCTTTGCTGATGACTTAATGGTTTTTGCTGAAGTGGATGTCCAGAGTGCGGCTTCCATCAAGAGGGTCCTTGATAAGCTTTATAGTTCTACTGGTTTGAAGATTAATTTTGAGAAAAGTGTGGTTATTTACAGCTGTGGTGTGGATAAAAATAGCATTGGCAGTGTCTTGGGTATCAATGAAGGTGCACTCTCGGTTAGGTACCTTAGTGTTCCTCTCTTCATTGGTAGGCTTACTAAAGCTCACTGTAGTCCCTTAGTGGATAGGATCAAAACGAGACTTGATAACTGGAAAGCCTCACATCTTTCTATGGCTGGTAGGATTGAATTAGTTCAATCTACCGTCACTGCTACGTATCAATATTGGGCGACTATTTTTCCTTTACCTTATTCCATTTGTGAGGACATTGACAAGCTTTTTCGTGATTTCATTTGGGGTAAAACGGATTCTAAGTCTTCTGTCCATCTTGTCAAGTGGAGTTCCATAGTTAAACCCAAGATCACTGGAGGTCTGGGTATTAAAAATATCAGGGATGTTGTGCAGCTACTATTCTTCATAGGTGGAACATTGCAAAAAAGAAAGATGGCGTTTGGAATCAAATGGATTCACGAGAGATACCTGAAGAGGCATTCTTTCTGGTCCCTGTCGATTAATGATTCTATCTCCGGGGTGTTCAAGGAGGTGTTGATGGAACGTGATGTGCTTAGAGGGTTTATTAGCCTCACTATTGGCAATGGCTTAGATACTTATGTGTGGCTTGATCCTTGGCTCCCGAAAGCTAGGTTCCTTGTGGAGGTGCTTGGGAAGCAAAGCTTTATTCAATTGGGTCTTCCTAGTAAAGCTACTGTAAGTAGCCTTATTAATGATGGTGAATGGTTTTTTGATGAGTCTAGACTGCATATTAAGCTTTTTAATATTTTAAAGACTCTTCCACTGCCTAATGGCTTTAGTGATAACATCTGCTTTGTTGGGAATTCTGATGTGAATCTAAGGTTGATTATGGAGAATCTAAGTTCTGCTCGTGCTGTTACCCCCTCTCCCTTTTTCAATGGCTCTGGAGTATCAGTGGTCCTAAAAGGTTTCAGCTACTGGGCTGGAAGATTGGTCATGGTAGAGTCCTTACTTCTAGTTATATCAAAGGTTTGGGCATTTGTCTGGCGTCGAGATGCCCTTTATGTAAGGCTGCTGAAGAGGAGGTCTTCCATGTTTTCTTTTCCTGCCAGTTCACTAGGGCTGTTTGGAGTCTCGCCTTCTCTGCTTTCTCTTTCTATATTCCTGAAGATTTAAACAATCTATGTTCCCTTCATGGAAGGAAGTATGTGGTGATATGCATCTGCATTTTTCATTGGTTGTGGAAGGAAATGAATGATAGAATTCACAAAAGTCGAGAGAGAAGTTCCCACAACCTTTGGTTGAGTATTCTGGATGATATTCGATGCATTCTGGAGTAAGTTGTTGATGGTTTTTTTGATACCACGACCACGACCGTGTTTGGGATAACACGACCGTGTTGGGTCCCTGTTGTCTGTGCTTCCTGTTGGCTCTTCCTTGACCACGACCGTGTTTTGGATAACACGGTTATGTTGGGTCCCTACTGTCTGTGCTTCCTGTTGTTTCTTCTGTGGGAGGTGCTTGGTTGTATAGTTTGCCTTTTTTTTTTCTTCTCCTGCATTCCTTGATTACACTCCTTTGTTCTTTGTATAGAGAGTGTACATATTCTTGTACAGTTTACAAAAATTTATAAAAAGCAATGGAAGAGCTCAGTTCACTAAAAAATAAAACTCTCACACATGTCCTATCTCACTCATATGGATGTTTTGATTTGCAAACAAGAGAGAGAAAGGGACTCGAGTGAACTAGATGCACTCAACTATAGTTAGGAACTTGAATACCATGAAGGAGCAAGCATGGAATGAACTCCATGATGTCCTATTTATAGTTGAGGGTGTCCACTAGAGGGTAGGAGCACTAAGAAACGATTTCTAGCTATTTTGAGGGTTGCAACATATATAATTTCAAATTTTGTACCACTCTAACGGCTAGAACTAATTTTTTTACATATTTTGTACAGTGCATTCGGTCGAGTTCTAGTAAAGTTAAAACGATCGATTGCACTATGCGCCAAAGCCAATTTGAACCATTGGTCGAGTTTATCCTAGATGAAACTCGACCAAATGATTAAATCAGTTTTGGTCAGTGCAGGGATCTGTCGAGTTCTGTGAGTGTGTAACTCGACCATATCAAAATTTTCTCAAAGTCTGGTAAGGGGATCGGTTGAGTTTTTCATAGGGAAAACTCGACCAGAAAAGTCCCAGTAATGAACTTTGGAAAATGTCATTAGAGCGATTAAACGTTCGAATTTATGGCTCCTGATTTTTTCTCATCTTAGTTACAAGTCGTATAATCAACACAAATGGTTACAAAAATCATCCTAAGAGTTTTAAGGTGCTTTCTAGAAAAGTGCATTTGTATGGCTTTGACTTGAACTTGGATCAAGCAAGGACTTGTTGAATTTGATCCTTTTCATGTACCTAATGTCTAAAATCAATCATATTAGATACATATTAATGGAATGATTGAGTCATTATCAAAATATGGACAATGTATAACTCTCAAGACAACATATTTGAGTGAGAAATGTTCCATAAAAATTAAGAATTGGGCTTGTAATGGCTTACTCAATATCCCAAAATTCTATATATGATATATGATTGCCTTGTGCTTGTGGGGGATAGTCACGAAGAATACAAGTATGTAAATCCCTAAAATGTACTAGGATAAAAATTTAATGATCATAGAAGATTGTAGTATGAATTTCCCCAATAACCAAATAACATACTAATATCATTACTTCTTGCAAGATATTTCCTTGAATATGATAGCTTACATTCATTTCGACATTATCATTTATCACAAACTTGCGTTGGTGACATATCCAATAGTGCAAATATTAAAGGCATGATCTTATGTTCCATATATAACGTTAAACATTGGTGATGCTCCTCATTTAGAATAGCCCATTAACAATCATGCTTAGTCGCATAAAGAGTGAACTTCCATTTGCCAACTCGTGATTCACTAGTACAGAAATGGTCGGTAGCGTCGGTTTTTTAAAGCCAGCAGCGTCACTTTTTAACCGACGCCTAGGTGGGCGTCGCTACAGAATTTGGTCTATAGCGTCGGATTATTTAACCAAATAAAACCGACCTTACAGAGTAAACACCGACGCAAGAGCTTGTAAAAATTCTTACCTAGGCGAGAAAAAAGGAGCCTATAAGGTCAGTTATTTCATAAAAACCGACCCTATAAACGTTCTCGGTCAAGAACATTATCGACCGAGAGCCTTTACAGGGTCGGTTTTTATGAAATAACCGACCCTAAAGATTGAATACCATTTCAATGGTAACTCTCAGTCGAGAAAATTGTTGACCGAAAACTCTTTATAAGGTCGGTTTTATGAGAAAACCGACCCTAAAAATTGAATAAAACATTTCAGTGTAAGACTCGATCGACAAACTTCTCGACCGATAGTATTTCGATCGAGAAGTTTGTCGACCGAGTCTTACACTGAAATATTTTATTCAATCTTTAGGGTCGGTTTTTTCAAAAAACCGACCTTATAGAGGACATGTAGACTCGGTTTTTTACAAAAACCGACGTTAGAAGTTCTATTTCGTTCGAAAATTTTTCGACCGAAGAGTGTACAATGAATTCAATTTATAGGGTCAGTTATTTAAAAAACTGACGCTAGAAGTTACGATTTTTTTTAAAAACTTTCTGCAGAAATTGATATAGAACAGAAGAACAAGAAGATTCATATATTCTAGGAGAGGGGAGCATTGATGCTCAACCGTCACCATTCAAAACCACACATTCATAACAAAAATGATAATAAATATTCATAATTTACAAAACGATAGAGTGCAAGTCTGAGATGACATATTACAAAAGTAAAAATATGAAACAGTACGTACTCAAACCACATACATAAATGGAGCCGACATATTTAATACAATGCTATTTCGACTTCACTTATAAAACACTCTGACCACTCTTCTCGGAATTCATTGAAGTCCACATGTGTGTAAGGCTGAGTTGTAAAGATCTATAACAGAAAATGCACATGCTAATATTTTATAAAAATGACTACAATCACTTGTAAATTTATGATGTTATTCTTTATTACCTGACTTATAGTCTGAATGTCATGTGATGCTTGTTTGACAATAGCTTGCATGTATTTCATTACATAGTAGCCACAAGCCCAGTTATTATTTTGCATAGGACACTACAAATAACGAATTATACTTAATGTTAGTAAACTACTATAAACAACAGTTGAGATAAGACTATAAGAGTTGACATATTAGAATTGAAAAATTAATATAAGACTAAGCAGTTGTCAAAGTAGCTACCTTGACATTTTTCAAAGTCAATGTCTTTAATTTTGTGGGTATTTGTCCTCCAGCTTCACGAAAAGCCTTTATACCCCTATCAATTAAACAATAGTTGGTAAAATAGAAATTCTAAATAAAATATCATGTTGAAGCAATTGATTAAATTTATGCTTACTCCATAGCTGACAATTTCAGTTTGTGACTCCTTGTTGTTTTATCCATTGGGTCAAGATAATAAAGAGTCATCAATTTTGGGACAATCACCAGTAATTTCCAATGTCTAGCTCTGAGTAAGAATAAAACAAACATTAAAATAAATAGTTTCATTCATTATTAAAATTATATTGAATAATAATACTTACTGGACGTTAAAAGGACTTAGGATAATTTCCTTCCCCTCACTAGCAAAATATTTGAATGCATTGGAGAAGTACTCATTCACTTCCTCAATATTATTTGTCTCCGCCTGACTAGTGACCGAAGGAACTAAGAATGCAATATTCTTTATATCAAAGTTGGTGACCTCGGTATATAAATGGCTGTTAAACATTTGTAATTATTTTCATATGTAGAAATAAGCTAAAATTTTGTATTGTAATTTTCTATATATATTGACAGATCCTTACCTTATCCATACTTCTATTATCGAAGTGTTCAGCCAATCATACCGGAACAACTCTATAATATCGTCAAGAAAAATAAAATTCTCAAAGTCCCTCCCAACTACATCTTCTATTAACTTGACCATCATATTTGATCCCGATCTTTGGTTAGCTAAGTATCGACACAAACATTTAGATTTGCTTCCCAATTCGTCGAATGTAGTTTCGGGAATGAAAGATGGCTTGGGCATAGGAGGACGACTAGTAGAAGTTTTACTTTTTGGTTTACAAACCTGTTAATTAAATTACATACTTATATTACATGAGTTCATATATGCAGTCAAATATGAAAAATATGGTAGAAATAAGGTATACCTTGTTATTGATAACCAAGTGTCTAGGCCAACCCACCATAGCACCCTCAGCTTCTTCAACTGTACTATATTCAGGATTAGGTATGGGTAGTGGTTTGTCCCCCATTCCGTCATACACAAGATGGATCGACACACGGCAGATGTCATCAGTAATTTGTTGGCAATGCAATGTACCACCAAGGTTGTACACTTTTCCCGCTGCCACAACATTATATTCTGGAACCTCCACTACAAGTTTACAGTTCATACCAATCTAGATTGAAATAATATAAGTTATATAAGAAACAGTAGAACAGATACATGTTACAACTATATATTATCATATATTTATCATACTAATAACACAACATATAGAACAAAAACTTACTACAGATTGTTGTGGTGGTTCATCAGGAGTGCTCCCATGACCTTCTACAACTGTAGCATGGTCTTGTACCTCATCACTTGAGAGACGTGCAGTATGAATAGGTTGAGAAGGTTGAGTAGGCTGATATGAAGACATTATTTCTTTTACTTTCTGCGCTACTAATGCTTCAACATCCTCTTGTGTAAGACCTCCTGCACGACCTCTTTTAGATTGCGAAGGGCCAAAATAAGACTTGAATCCTATGCCAGCTCCTAATCCCCTAACACGGCCAGGATGCTCCTTCGTACCAAGAGAAACTGCTAGTTCATCCATGTAGCCAGTTGGGATGAACTTTCCTTCCTTCCTTTGCTCATGGAGATCAATCTATTCATAGTTAATAAAAATATT
This sequence comes from Alisma plantago-aquatica, assembly GCA_963693085.1. NCBI lineage: Eukaryota > Viridiplantae > Streptophyta > Magnoliopsida > Alismatales > Alismataceae > Alisma > Alisma plantago-aquatica. Next base: position 475,576,428 of record OY856409.1, read on the forward strand.
AAATCACAATATCAATTAGATATAAATAAATCTAAGTTTGTGGAAGTTACTCTTTACTTAGTTGGGATAAACCTACCATCTTTTGTGCCACCTCCTTAGTTGCAGGGTTGACAATTTCATCGGCTCGATTCTTTCTAGCATCAATCCATGTCATGTGTCGGGGTGGTCGCTCAACTTGAGTTGTACTAGATTCTTCTCCAGAAGATGATTGCTTCTCTTGTAGTTGGCGGCGGAAGGCATAACCACCGGGCCCCAAGCGATGGTCATGCACATTTTTAGCCCGTCTTTCCTTTTGAGCCTGGTGAATAGCCTGATCATTTAAAATGAGGTATTGCAATTTAGACTTGGCAAACATGTATAAAAAGATTCACCTCCTTAATTGTATAAAATATTCATACAATACATCACAATCTTTATTACCTAAAACTCTTCCGATCTCCTAGCTGCAACAAATCTTTCCCACACCTCAAGATCAATAAAAATATATACATCTGTAGCTTTCTTCTTTTGTTTAGGATTATTTATAAATTTCCTTACAAGATATGTCTTAAAACCCCTCCATCGTACACCACAACGTTGTAGCACTCTTTTCTTGTGATCTTTTTCATTTAGAAGAAAAACACCCTATACATACAAAAGAAGCAATTAATAATGTTGTGGAGGAAGAGAAGAACTTCACGGAGAGGCGGCGACCTTTGTGGAAGAGTGGAAGGTGGCGACGGCGAGCTTCACGGCAACGAAGAGCTTCACGACAACGACGAGCTTCATGGAGGAGGAGGGGAAGGCGGCGGCGACGAGCTTCACGATCTTCTTCGCGGCGACGACGAGATTCACGATCCTCTTGGCGGCGTGGAGAGGCGGCAACGGCTTCACGGAGAAGCGGCAACGGTGGAATGACAAAGTGAAAAGGGTTTCGCAGCACCGCGGGAAAGAGATTAGAAAAGAGAAAAGGGTTTCACGGGAGGAAAAAGAGAAAAGGGTTTCGCGGGAGGAAAAAAAAACCCGATTCTACAGATAAATGGTGCCCGTGTCGAGTTGTTTACGCAAACTCGGTCGACGAATTTGTCGACCGAAAAGACCTCTAGGGTCGGTTAATGGGTAAAACTGACGCTACAAGTGCTAATACGAAGAAATCTGACTCGTTTCGGTCGACGAATTTGTCAACCAAAAAGACCTCTAGGGTCGGTTAATGGGTAAAACCGACGCTACAAGTGCTAATACGAAGAAATCTGACTCGTTTCGGTCGACGATTTGTCGACCGAGAAAGAGTAAGATTTCTTTGTATTAGCACCACTAGAGTCGGTTTTTTCTTATAACAGACCCTAGAGGTGCCTATACATATGTGAATAACTAAACTGGATATTGTCGGTCGACAATATTGTCGATCGAGACCCCCTATAAGGCCGGTTATTAGAAAAACCGACCCTAGAGGTGCTTCTAAGAAAGAATTCTGGCTTCATTCGATCGACAAATTCGTCGACCGAATAAGTCGGTCGACAAAGTTGTCGACCGAATGAAGCCAGATTTCTTTCTTAGAAGCACCTTTAGGGTCAGTTTTTCTAATAACTAACCCTATAAGGGATCTCGATCGACAAATTCGTCGACCGAGGAGCTCTAAAGTGCTTCCACAACCCTAATAATTATGTTATGTGAAACTTTAATATATGGTGATGTCATATGAAACCCTAATATGGGATAATGTTATGTGAAACCCTTATATGGAATGATGTTTTGTGAAACCCTAATATGGAATGATGTTTTGTGAAACCTTAATATAGGGTGGTGTTGTGTAAAAACCCTAATATGGGATAATGTTATGTGAAATTTCAATATGGGATGATGATATGTGAACCCTAATTGATAAAGATGGGAAACTCTAACCCCAATGAGGGAATAGAGATGTTATTTTTGTATTGCATGATGTTGATATGAAATTGATATGGTCGATATGAAATTGAGATGATTGTGTAACAAATATCCTGAATACCTTGGTCAGATGACCTGAAGGTAATAGTTACCTGATAAATGATAACCATGTTTAGTGATGAAATAAGGGTTTGAATACCCAGAATCAGCAAATGTGATGATGGTGGTATTGAGGGATGTGAATTCCCAACAATGAGACAAAAGATTGAGATCCCAATGCTTTATAACGTTTTGAAAAGTACTAAACTCTATTCAATAATTCAGTCGGTCGACTATTTGTCGAACGAAAGATCTCTAGGGTCGGTTATAAGGAAAAAACTGACCCTAAAGTCATCCTCGGTCGATAATATTGTCGGCCTAATTTATCTCGGTCGATAATATTTTCGAACGATATTAACCCTATTTCAATGTTTTAAATTAAGTACCAAGTGTGTGTGTATGAGATTAACCAAGTGATGCTTTGTCAAATTTAGCCATAATTTATTTTTCAATCATTTGAAATAACAATATTCTTATATAACATGTATATGTCCAAATGAAGCCATGGAAAACACTTTTATTCATAACAATTTAATGCCCATACACTTTATAAGATGAAACATGACATACTTGCTTTATAAAAAGATATACATTACATCATTACAAAGATATCTCATAATCTCACTGGAAAGATCGAAGGATTACATCAATGTCTGGGTCTTTTCCAAGAAAGGGCTCAGCTCCATAATATTTGACCAGTGTCTGCCACTCCAAGGCACCTGTCATGGTTAAGGCATAAGCCTCCAAGAAGGTGGGAACACGATCAAAGCGAAAGTTGGCAGCAATGTCTTGAAGTTGAATTGGGGAAAACTGAGTATGTGTGAGATCAGGAGATGGTGGAGGTGGAGTTTGATAGTAGTTGTAGGAAGGATTGTAGGGATTTATCATGCCAGGATTAAGGGAATAGGGATATTCATCATGTTGGTTAGGAGAGAGAGCTTGCATCCTTTGGTTTAAATAAGTCATGCCATGGTGATTATAATCCAATTTCCTACTTAGGTGATATTGGGAGCCAGCAATGTATGTCAAGGTATTTGTAATAGGATCATGGGGTAGGTTGGTAGGAGGAGGTGGTGGAGGTATGTCTTGGGTGGATGTCTCCCGTTCAGTCCTAGCCCTTTTGTGGCCAAAGTCAATTCCCATCTTTTCCACCGTATTTTTACTTATTTTTTGGGGTTTTCTATCCCATGTGTAACCTAAGTCGTCCTCAATATTCTTCTTAAGAAAATGTTGAGTGATTTGGCATACAAAGTCAGCATATGGTGGATTTCCAGAAAGCTCAAACATATTCTTAATGATGATACGAATAAAGTTTATGGGAATACTTTTGAGAATGGCATAGATAAGGTACATACGAAAGGTGGGTACTTCAGATTTGTTTGCTCTAGGATGGATATTGGTGGCAACAATGAGATTTATGATCCTAGCTTCAGGTTTTAAATTTATGGCATAATAGATACCCCTATCTTTATGACATGTCGTATTTGATTGAAAGATGGCTCTTTTGACATCACTAAGGATAATTGTAGTGTTATCTTGGGAGAGTTTGTTGAGTGGAGTTCCTCTAGTGAGATCAATAAAAATTTTATATTCTTCTATATCTATGTCAAGCATATCAAGAATACCCTCCTCAGTAAAATATAATCCATACCCACCAACCATAGAGGAGAAGGAATCATGTTCAGGATGTTCGGCTAAATTGGCATAGAATTCATTAACTAGTTTGGAGGAGTAGGATTGGAAGGAGGGATTTAGAAAATCAGTCAAATGTTACACCTTGAAAAGTTCCTCCAAATCGACAATGCTTTGGAAGTCCATGACGTCGACTGGCCGTCGTGGAAGAGGAGTTTTTGAGGAGAGCCTGAGGTAGCGGTCGGTTGTAGCTTGGTCGATGAAAGGGACGTCGTTGATGACCGGCAGCGGTGCAAGGCCCGTCCTTCCTTTCCTACCTGCAACTTGCTTCTTTCCGCGCATAGATGATGAAGCTATTTCGTTGCTTTGAAATGGAGAAATAGCAAGCAAGAATTGGATGTAGAGAAGCTGAAGATTTTCACAAGAATACACTAGAGAGGAGCTAGAGAAGTGAGAATGTGAAGGTGTGAAGAAATGGATCGTTTTGGGTGCTATTTATAGCAAAACAGAGCCAATTTCGGCGACAATTTGTCGACCGACGGCCGCAACGGTCGTCTATCGGTCGGCCAACAGTCGATCGAAAAAATAGCTGTTACGACGGTCAACGGTTGTATTTATAGCCGTTAACGGTTGAAATTCTAGCCGTTATGAATGTTGATTTTTTTAGCCGTTATGACGGTTGATTTTTTTAGCCGTTATGACAGTTGGTTTTTCTAGTCGTTCCTCGGTCGACAAATTCGTCGACCGATATGTTTCGGTCGATAATATTGCCGACCGAATGGACTTCTAAGGTTGGTTATTAAGAAAATACCGACCCTGAAAGTTGCTTATACACATGAAAACTGACTCCTTATCGGTCGACAAATTTGTCGACCGAAAATGCTCTAAGGTCGATTATAAGTGTAAATTCGACGCTAGATGTGCTTATACATGCGTGAACTATCTGGATCCAGAATAGATATCGGTCAACGAATTTGTCGATCGAGAAAGAGCCAGATTTCTTTTCGAATAAGTACATATAGGGTCGGTTTTAAGGAAAAAACCGACCTTAGAGGTACTTATCGGTCTACGAATTTGTCGACCAAGTGGATCGGTCGAAATATTGGTCGACCGAGGAAGGCTCTAAGGTCGGTTATAAGTGCAAATCCGACGCTAGATGTACTTATACATGCGTGAACTATCTGGATCCAGAATAGATATCGGTCGACGATTTGTCGACCGAGGAGGCCTTTAAGGTCGGTTTTGTAGGAATAATCGACCTTAAAGGTGCTGAACCGAGGAGGATTGTAAGGTCGGTTATAAAGAAAAACCCGACCCTATAGGTGCTTGTATACTTGAAATTCAGCTCTTATTCGGTCGACGAATTTGTCGACCGAGGATCCCTGTAGGGTCGGTTATAATGTAGAACCGACCCTAAAGATCGAGGCAGGAAGCCAAAACCAAGCAAATTTTTTGCCGCCGGAAAAATTATCTATAAGGTCGCTTATTTTAGAAAAACCGACCCTATAGAGATGTACTACAAGGTCGGTTATTTTAAAAACAGCGACTCAAAAGGTCTTAAGTGGTGTCCACATTTTTTATAGACATATAAGGTCGGTTATTTGGAAAACCGACCTTATAGAGATACACTACAAGGTCGGTTATTTTAAGAAAAGCGACCCAAGAGGTCTTTAAGTGGTGCCCGCATTTTTTATATACATATAAGGTTGGTTATTTGGAAAACCGACCCTATAGAGTTACACTACAAGGTCGGTTTATTTAAAAAAACTGACCTAAGAGGTCTTAAGTGGTGCCCGCGTTTTCTTTAGACATATAAAGTCGGTTATTTGGTAAAACCGACCCTATATGTAGTGACGTTATAACCCATTTCTGCACTAGTGATTCGGAAAGACAAGTATGATAATCATGTAGACAAACGAAGGAGTAAATTGTTAAATATTTGTAAGTATAAAATATCGACTATAGTAAGACCATCAAAGGCAGTTTGAAAATTTGTGTTCATGTAAATAAAATTCAAATACACTATACCGATTTTTTGGGTTACATTCAATATATGTACAAGAAAGTTACTCACTGCTGAACTGACCAGGACTGAGGATAACTTGTTTTCCGGACAAAATACAGCATTGTTGTTCGCTATGTTCAAACAAAAAAGGTAAGAAAATAACGCAATCTGACAGCTAGATGGAGTCATGGAACATGCAACAGGCTAATATTATTTAATCCATTTACTTGCGTGCTGCAGGAGACTGAAAACATGTTCACGCTGCCACACACATGCGCGCACCAGTAGATTCTCTATGGCAACGCATGGGACGACAACCTCAGGACGAGTGCGGATTCGCTGCTCCTCTTTTTAAGAGAAGCATGCTACTCCTTATTACAAGCAATTTATGATGCTGGGTTGAAATTAAATTTGTTAACATCGTGACAGCATCTTGGAGGGGGAGCAGCCTGCTCCACGTAGAAAGGGGACCAGCAAATCTTGCAGCCCTCAGGACATCTTGATCTAGGATACGTAATTACGTACGGTGCGTTTTATGTGAGGCTTGTTTTTCAAGGATCACGTTGGCGCTCATAGAAATATGAATACGAGATATGATGGCAATATCAATGCAGAACCTGTAGTTTGCATGTGGAGATTACCAAACACAATTGGAATAAACACTAAACTAACCACCAACAACTTATTCTAAATCATTATTAGACGGAAGCCCACGGTCTAGCGATTTTGAGTTCTTATGAGGTACATTCATCTACCCATTCAACATATAAATCATTTCTCCACTTACCATTGTTACATCATTCATTGTATTTCTTCCATATATTTTGTGAAGACATGGTATTGGGCTCCTTCTATTTACTTTTGAATTATAAAGGATCTAATAGAAGTGTAATACAGAGTGAAAGTTATATAGACCCAATAGGTGCGTAATAGTCTCAACAATTTTTTATGATGGAATTCATCGTGAATTGGATTTTTCTAAAATAACAATCGCACCCACATACATGATATCTCATTAATGGTGTGAGAAGAAAAAGTCCAATCAATACAAACTGCGTTACAAAACCTTTTGTTGTTGTTATAAACTCCTCCCCCAGGTGTCCTAGTTGAGTTATAGCCTACCACGTGTGATACATCCAACAACGCAGACTTTGTTTACCATATGAGTCCGTTGTTGAATGCCAACACACCCACATGCATAGTTGTCACTTGCGGTTTGTATTTCACTTCGAAACTTCTTTTAAAAATTTTAAGGCATGTGAATGGTTCCTTGTTATAATTACAATCAAATGATTTCAATTAGTTGTCAAATAATTTATTTGTCAGACACCTTGTGTTTGGTCGGGTACAATACTTGGTTCAATATAATGTTAAATATGATTTTTTTTGAAAGCGAAAACCATCTTATTAATGTAAATCAGAACTAGTTACATTCTTCAGAGAGTTCGGAAAAAAGAGCGGATCCATGGATGAACTAACCGTGCCGTGTAAAACACCTTTACCTACTTCATCGGCCAACCTATTACAGTGACGTTTAACAAAGAAAAAAGAGTAGAAAGTAAACATGGAGACTACAGACTTAATGTCGTCGACGATGAGTCCCAGGTGGTCCCTCCTCCTGTCAGATTTGAGCAAGGAATCGACTACTGTCTTGGAGTCAGACTCCACCTCAGCGGAGCTAAAGCCCCATGTTGCCGCTTGCTTCATTGTTGTAAGCACCGCCTATGCTTCTGCAGATTTTACATCACTAGAACTGTGCCCTCTTTCAGCTACCACCGCCAGCAACTTGTCATTTGCATCCCTTATTGCTCCCCCCATGCCGATAAAACCATTCTGCCCCAAAGCTGCGTCACAATTGAGTTTTACCCTTCCTTGTTGCGGCCTAGTCCAGGTAGTATTGGTGGCTTTCGTGTTGGCCTTGTCAATGTCTTGCAGTCCTCCATTAAAGCGGCTAAAGTCTGCCATGAAGCTGAGTGATTGGCGTATAAAGCTTTCCGATTGATTTTTTGTATTACTAAAGATGCATTTGTTTCTAAAAGTCCATAAAACCCACATTGTTCCCACGACTTTCATAAAGTTTGTAAACTACAGTATGATTTAGAACTATTTGAATATGCTATCTGGTTGGACATTTAGTTAGATGCATTTGCTACTAGGCTAGATATAGTGATATATGAGATTAACAAATCCCTCAATAAGATGGTCTTATAGTTAGTGGAATACACTTGGACTTGACTAATGTCATTCTCACCTAGTCCAGTACAATTGTATCCAACCATATGACTGTCATATACAATTGGATTCATCTATCACCTTCTGTGATTATTATCATGTTTTGTTATGTCTCCATGGTTATGTGGAGGCCATTATTATAGGAAGTTTTCTATAATAAAAGTGTAAGAGACCAATAAAACCACAAGAAATCATTTTTCTGAGAAATAATACATATAAGTTTTATTAAAGTTATCGAGTTTAATCTTCTTACTATTTAGGTTATAGACATTTGTCTCAAGATCTAATAAATAAATACCATAAGATATAGAGACACTGCCATAAAGACCTCATCTTTAGAAATAAAACATGGACAATTCTTGATATGAAATGAAAAACTATTTTTGTCCAAACATGATAAAAAAATGATGTTTATATTTATGATAGGTATGAATAGCAATTTTCTAACTCTTGCTCTAATTGTAACATGTAGTTCTACCTCTGCTTTCTTCAAGGGTCTAATTGTTATCAGATTATGCATATTTAAAGATACATACATCCACATTCGATATCTAATACCCATGCTGAAGAGGTAGATAAGTTTAGTTACAATGTTCTCACTATCACATTTATCCATCCATGTTGGATCAACATCCATAACAATATCAATGAGATCTCTATCTTTCAGCTCATGTTCCTGCCTAAACATCCTGAAGGTACAAATATAATGATTTTGGGGACTCTAGTACCTCATGTAGTTAATGATGAACTTGAGGGTAAGAACCGTGTTGACTGGGAGAACTCTAACTGGGGAGACGAAGATGCAAAAGAAGCATAGGTTTTTCTCAAGTGACTTCCTAATGTTGAGTTGGACTATGGTGGTGATACATCGCCATCAAGGTAATTGTACTCCAACAATGCCTATGGCTTTATAGCACTTCTTTTGATCAGCGGTGCCATGGGCTTGAATTTGATCGATTGAGGGGAAATTCAAGTGGGGGTGCACACAAGTCAGGATCGCCTTTAAGAATGGAACATGTACTTTAAATAAGAAGGGATGTGTGATGTGATGAAGATGCTTCTCCAAGAAGGATTGTTGTCAAATATTATTGAGCATCTAATTCAGTGACCATCTGGTGGCTATACTCAACATCTAGAGTGTCAACACCGTTAGATTGGTAGGCGTAGCCCCTATAAACTTCCCTAATAAAATCATGAGAAAACTACCTCTCTGGGATTCATATTTTTTTCAAACATGTTAGGTGAGTGTACTATGAATAAGAGAGTGATGGAGATTTCTCTTTGTCCTTCTTATTCCCTCTAGTGTTGAGCTTATTCATGATGTCCATGAGACTATTACAATGATCGTGGAACCTCTCTACTTTTTCATTGATGAAGGGATGGACATGAAGTGTTGTTGGAGCAACCCGTCGATTGATTGGTGACATGAGATGGTTGATTGATGAAGTGAGTCGGCTGACTGATGTGATGAGTTGCCTAATTCATGAAGGAATTTGTTTTTTTAGGGAATTTTGTCAGAGCCCAACTAATTAGATGGGAGTATGAATCACCTAATAGGGATTGGACAAACAGCCAGAAGAGTAACACATTGTTGGTGTGGGTCATCAATGTGGAATTGCTAATTGGTCGACATGTGATGAGGCAGTGGTGATGCCATCATCCAACTAAGGCTAGGGCAAGCATGATAGAGAGAGAAGAAGGGAGTGGGATCAGTCATTGGTTGGAGAGGTGGCCTAAGTAGTCGTGTGTGGCACGCAAGCTAGTGAATTGGTGGGGAAGGCATGCAATGGTGAATCAAATGACTAATCTAGGACAAAATGGTTGATTGGTGGGGTAGCAAAAATTGGGGAAATTAATGATGAACTTGATCATCAACTTATCCTTATATGTAGGGGAAAGAAGGGGCAACGGGTGGTGTACTTGGTGTCAATCCCCTGCCTTAAGGTAAAAGTAATATATATTTTAACAAATACTAGTATACTAGTTCACATGACCATATCGATCGACTAACACTAGGCAGTTGTAGCAGCGCTTGCACGTGAACTGATCACTGGATGAGTCAATCAGCCGATTTGCTAATATTCAGGAACTCAGTCATTTTTTCCATCTTTTCCTACTAGTCGATGCAGAGAATGAGTCACTTGAATGGACAATGTGATCACATTTCCACATCCCATTAACAAATGCATTGGAAAACTAACCACCTGATTTATGTGTTTTAGTCATTATTTCAGGAACATTTTTCCTTGATTTCATGTGTAGATTAGTCAATTATTTGATTTATTATGCATGAAATGACTTAGATGACATGTTTCTATTAAATGCATCAAATTATATGATTTTTACTATGCACCCCAGTTGTGTGACAATACTTCTCGGAAAATGAGATCAACGAATGCGGAAGTGATTAACTAGCAGCGGAATTACTGAAAATCACAAAATTTTAAAACTTTTTGCACAAAGATCCACAACCTGTAAGACTTTTTCATAAAAGAACAGGATAAGTTATTTACAAGCTGATACATTAGCACATCTCTGTAATATCACACTTCGAGAGATCACAACGTCAATTGCCTTGTAACTGTACAAGGCAAGATACAAAAATCTCGAGGCATTATGCCAAAATCTCAGATCTATATTAAACATCTACTGACTCCTAGGACATGGGAGTACAGAGACGACACATAGGACATTCTATCTACAAGACTTTGACAGACAGTGTCTCCACCTGAGGATCACTGTTGTCCCTCATGTTGCTGCTGCTCACCCACTGAAGGGTTCCTTCGTCCTCGACGTCTACCTAAAAAGTCGAATCCCATGGGGGTGAGACAATTGAATAATTGTCCTAGCGAGAGTTATAACTCTCCGCCAAAAGCATTGTTATTGCAATAATTAAGATAACAATGAGCATCAGGACTAAATTATTTAACAACAGGCAATCCATTGATTAAACTAAGTAGAGTAGCATTCTCTAGGCAATTATTTCAATTATAACTTAATTGAATGACAAGACATATATCAATAAGGAATATGAAGAACATGTATACTAGTTATTTAACTAGAGCACTATAAACAATGTAATATCAATCATTGTTTCTCATAATTCAACCTAAGCAAATATGCTACACGACTGATTACATTTTACAGACATTTTTGTGCCCTGAGGAGATGAGTTACACCTCTCATACTCCAACCGACCATTACAAAATCGCAATCGGTACCATACATAGGTCATTAGAAGAGTCGTATTCCTATGACCTCATCCTCCTCAGTCAGTGTGAGGATCAACATGCAGGACATCTTGTATCTCTGCTATAATAGCATTCCAGGGTATTCTGGAAACTTCACTATTAGAGTTATAGTGGCGTGAAGTACTCTCTTTTCCATCAAGGGATTTCTCGTTTATCTCACATCGATGCGGCATTAACAACGTCATCGGGAGATTAGTGATACATCATTCCGACATAAACATATAATGAAGGATTGGGAGATTACAGGTACATCTCACATCAAATCCTACATTAGTACGTAAGGATATTCGCGTCCATAACCCCCACATACTCAAAAGTATGCTCTCCAGGAGTTCACTTAGGAAAACTTGTTTCACCACCATTAAACTTCTGACAATGATAGATCTATGGTCAAGGCTCTACATGATATCATTATACTTGATTATTTAAGTACATTATAGCATTCTTTTAGCATCAGGCATGTTTTCAAACATAAACCAATAAGACAATTGCTATAAAGAAAGAGTACTGATTGTATCAAGTTCAATTCATATTTAGTTATAATTGGGATATCAATCCCTAACCATTTCATCATTATGATTCAAGAACATGGGTATTCAAACCCTTAAGTCACCAAAACACTTGTTATCAAGTATCATACTGTCCTCAAGTCATTTGACAGTATAAACAAAATAATAGCAATGCTGATATTTCATATGGCTCATATAGCCTGTCAATCTCTTATGTTTCCTTTCACTATGCAACATAGAAAATCATTACATTCAAAACTTATAATGTGCTTTCAATGAATGTGACATCATAGCTCTTACCTGGCTATGTTCACCATTTCATAAAGACCAGCATAATTAATACATCTGATAATGAACACATTATCTCTAAATCAACACATTGCAAAGCAAAGATAACTTTACTATTCAAAGGTTGTACCACTATACCCTTATTAGGGTTAGGGTTTTCCTTGTTTAATTCAATTAGGGTTAACCAACCCCTTTAAGTAAATTAGGAATAGTAATTCCTCATTTCATAATTTAATCATGGAGTTTCAAACATAAAAGCATAACTCAGAATTAGGGTTTACTGTTCACATCATCACATTACCCTAGATTAGGGTTTATTATTCACATTACATCACATTACCCTAGATTAGGGTTTACTATTCACATTTCAATGAATTAAGATTATACTATCATCATGTTTGGGAATTACTTCTCTTAGTGCTCCAAAATAGGGTTAAGATTCATTAACCATCATAATTAGGGTTTCCATGATCTCGCTATGAAGGATCATACCCTAATTAGACACATTCAAACATATTGGAGATTTATTGCTTGATTCTCATTCATATAGGGAGTCTTCTCTCTCCTCTTTCTATGAGATGATGATTACATCACCCTTGATTAGACTAAGTCAAATTAACCTTGACAACATAAGTTATGTCATCACCATTATAGTCATTAGGGTTTACTTGATCAAGGGGTATTAGTTACATTATCCCATCAAGGGTACTTTTGTAATGTTCACCATTTCATAACATGCATTGATCCACTAATTACTTAGTCTCTTAATCACTTTAGATATCTATAAGGTTTAGGTTAGTCAACCACTAAACCATCTTGACCACTAAGGCATCAAACGTTCTTAACCTTTTTCGACCTCAAATGGTCTTGCACACTAACCCACAAAATGGTCTTGGATGGACCTTGAAACCATTTGGTGGTGTTGACCATTTGGTCCCTTTGACTTTTGAAACCGTTTGATAAAGTGCACACTCAAAACTGGTTGCCCAAGATGGGGTGAAGACCGTTTGGTCTTGTTGACCATTTGGCCAACTTTGACTTTGAAACCGCATGGGCAAAATTGATCATGAAACTGCATGAGCACCAAACGGTTTGGGATCGTTTGGTCCCAAATGGTCCAAACGGTCTTGAGACCATTTGGTCCCAGCCACCTCAAAACCGTAAGGACCAAAAAGTGTCTCAACCACTTCAATTGAGTTAGGGTTTTCAAGGTTGAACCCCTCAATCGTTCATGCACTTGTTATCCACTTATCAATTGAGTTAATTAGGTCAACCCTCTACTTATTTTATACTCAATTGACCCTTAATTGATCACCAATTAGGGCTTGGATCAATTGAATTAGGGTTTGGAATCGATTACCCTTCAACACTCCTCAACATGAGTCTAATTGATTTGAAACCATTAAACCATCATTCAATTTGGTCATGACCTGACCCCAAACGGTCTTGGGATAATTTGGATGACCTCCAAACGGTCTTGAGAACATTTTCCCAAGTCAACACCAAAAACTAACTCAACCACTTAGGGTTTAGCTCATTAGATTGATCATTAGGTCAAAAATTAATTGTACTACAACTTATTGCCTTTGAATCTTTAACCACTTAACCATAGTCAACCCTAGACCTCCAAACGGTCTTCGGTGACCCCCAAACGGTCTTGGGATCATTTGGACATTCTCCAAACAGTCGCGAGACCTTTTTCCCATTATTTCATCAAAAATCAAGTCATTCTCTTAAGGGTTGAACCCTAGATTAGGTCACCAAATCAGCACTTAATTGTTCAACAACTTGATATCATTGGACCCTCAATTGCTCAACCCTACTTAAACCTAGACCTCAAAACGGTCTTGGGTGATCACCAAAAGGTCTTGAGACCGTTTGGGTGATCCCCAAATGGTTTTGAAACCGTTTGGGCCACTCAACCCAAACTTCAACTTAATTGTATTATTGAAATCAGCAACTAACACGATTAGGGTTTAGGTGACTAATGTGCTTTCAATTGGTGATTCTCTTGGAATTACTTGATGATTTTTGGTGGGTGATTATTCCATATTGTTTACAACATACCTACAAACGGTCAATGCCTGGTCAACACATCCAAACGGTCTTGGACCATTTGCTTCCATGTGTTCTTGGTTGAAATCGTTTGCTCTCAAACGGTTTGGGAAACCATTTGAGCAAGAGGTGGAGGACCGTTTGCTAAAGAAAGATTGTGGATAAACTTTGGAATTAACATCATCATCTTCCACCTCAAGAACAGGGGCTGTTCTTCACGGAATTGCTTGCAAGAATCAACAAAGATGCCTAAGGAAGAAGAATAATCAACGTTTCTAAGAAAGAAGGGTGCAAAAGCAAAGCTTAAGGGTTAGAGTTATAAAACCCACCTTTAGATCTGATCTAGAACTCCAAGCTTCGTACATTTAATGGTGGGTGCATCTCAAAAGGTTTCCCAATGTCCGTTCTTCAAGATTTGGATGGAGAAGATGGCTAGAAAGAAAAGTTGTGTAAGGAAAACTAACAAACCAACCTTGTATTAGAGTTTCCACCATGAATTCGAGCTAGGTGATGATCCATACTTACCAACTTAGCTTGGTCATCCTCCTCTGTTCCAGAGCTTCTCCTTATTCGGCCAAAGCAAGAAGATGAGAAAAGAAACTAATGGAAATGTTCCCTTGCTTTGTGGAAAAAAGGGTGTTTATATATTTTTGGATATTATCAAGGCAAAGAAAAAAGATAGTTATTTCTTTTATTTCTTAAACCCATCCACTCATGCTCGCTCCACCCTTGGCCACGTTTCTTCCTCCTTTTCACATGCAAAACCTCTCTTTTATCCAAGGTTAAAAGGAAAAGAAACCAAACACCTTATTAAGCTATACATGTATAAAAGGGCCATTTTGCTTAAAACTTGGTTATTTAAATATTAAGGTTATCTTTATTATTTGATCATTCAAATGAGGCACCACTCTCATTTTATTTGCTCTACTTGATGCCAAGAAACATGAGAGATACTTTATAGGGTACATTTTTCATGTTGGACCCTAGGTTTTGGGTAATTTGCACATTACACCAAAACTAGGTTTTAAAGCACAAGGATTGCTCTACAAGCTTTATCTTGGTGCTCAAGCTTGGAGAATCCATACCACTACATCATATTCATTCTTATGATGTCTCATTATCAGAAGAACATCTTAACATGTGCAATTTGCAAGTTAACCCCTCTAATTGGGTAATTTGCACTTTAGTCCAAAATTTACAAAACAATATTACATCATTGTTCAAAAAGGACTGAAATAGAAATATAGGTTCCTCAAAAGCTTTAATTACATTACACAAGATAACCACAAGCATCTAATCACATATTGAAGCAAAACACCTAGGGTTAGTTCATAACCCAGGTTAGGGATGTTACAAATTATCCACCCCTTACAAGGATTTCGTCCCCGAAATCAACAAAACATATTTAGATAAAAGAGCTGGGTATTTCCTAGTCATCTCTCCCTCTAGTTCCCATGTGGCTTCTTCAACACCACGGTGATTCCAGAGGACTTTCACAAGACTTATGTCTTTCTTTTTCAGCTTTTAATTCTTTTATCAAGGATCAACACAGGTCCTTCCTCATAAGACACATCATCATTCAGTTCTACTTCCATAGGTTGCAAAACTGATTCTGTATCAGGATGACATTTCCTAAGCATGGAAATGTGGAACACAGGGTGTAACTTCTGTAACTCTGGTGGTAACTCTATATTATAAGCTACTCTTCCAATCCATTCAATGATTGGATAAGGCCCCATAAACCTAGGAGCTAACTTTCCTTTCCTTCCAAATCTAAGAACTCCTTTCCAAGGTGAGACCTTGAGGTACACTCTGTCTCCAACCTGGAATTCTAAAGGTCTACGACGCTTATCAGCGTAAGATTTCTACCTATCCTGTGCAATCTTTATCTATTGGTGTATTACTTTAATCTTCTCAGTGGTCTGCTGCACAAGATCAGGACCTAAAAGTTGATATTCACCGGTTTCATACCAACATAGGGGTGATCTACAACGTCTACCATATAAAGCTTCATAAGGTGTCGTGTCAATGCTATGTTGATAGCTATTGTTGTAGGCAAACTCTATCAAGCTTAGGTGCAGATCCCAACTCCCCGTAAACTGAAGAACACATGCTCTAAGAAAGTCCTCCAAGGTCTGTATAGTCCTTTCTGACTGTCCATTAGTCTGAGGATGAAAGGTTGTGCTAAACCTTAACAGTGTGCCTAAGGCTTTATGAAGTCGCTCCCAAAAACAACTCATAACCTGGGGACCTCTGTCAGAAACAATGGTAACTGGGACTCCGTGCAGTCGTACTATCTCATCTACATACAACTGTGCCAGTTTTTCAGTAGAATAGGTTGTTTTGGAAGGTAAGAAATGTGCTTTCTTTGTCAACCTATCAACTATTACCCAGATGGAGTCATGACCTTTGGCTGTTATAGGTAAACCAACCACAAAATACATGGTCACATGATCCCACTTCCACTGGGGTATGGGTAAAGGTTGCATTGTTCCTGCAGGCTTCTGGTGTTCAACTTTAACTTGCTAACACACAGGACGCCGCATAACGAACTCAACAACATCCTTCTTCATTCCAGGCCACCAATGCATATCTTTCAAGTTTCGATACATTTTGGTGCTTCCCGGATGCATAGCATACATCGAAGAATGAGCTTCTTCCAGGACTAACTTCCTCAAGTTACCCACATCCGGTACTATCATCCTACCATGATAACATGCTACTTGATCATCTGAGTCATGGAAACCATCTCGTTTCTCACTACCATACTCCGATCTGATCTGTTGAACTACAACATCAACTTGTTGTGCCTCCTTAATCTTCTCTCTCAGAGTAGGTTTTATATGCATCTCAGCTAACAACCCTGATAACAATGATACTCTTAACTGTACATTGTCTTGCCTTAAGGAGATAAGCATATCCCTCCTAGAGCACACCAAGGAATTCAGTTGTGCTCTATCTAAGGCTGGTGTTGCTGATTTTCTACTTAAAGCATCAGCAACTACATTGGCCATCCCTGGATGGTAATCAATTGTACAATCGTAATCCTTGATTAAATCCATCCAGCGGTGTTGCCTCATGTTAAGCTCATGCTGAGAAAAGATATACTTAAGATTCTTATGGTCTGTGAAAATCTGGAATGTCTCTCCATAAAGATAATGTCTCCAAATCTTCAAGTCATGAACTACAACAGCTAGTTCTAGATCGTGTGTTGGATAATTCTCCTCGTGTTTCTTAAGTTGTCGAGAAGCAAAAGAAATCACTTGTTTAGCCTGCATTAACACACATCCTAGTCCATTCTTAGAGGCATCACAGAAAACTATATATCCTTTTCCTTACTCAGGTAACACTAGTACATGTGCACTTGTCAACCTCTTCTTCAGCAACTGAAAGGATAGCTAACACTTGTCACTCCAGGCAAAAGGAACATCCTTCTTGGTCAACTTAGTTAAGGGTAAAGCTATAGAACTGAAGTTCTTAATGAACCTCCGCTAATAGCCTGCCAACCCTAAGAAACTTCGAATCTCTGTTGGTGTCTTCGACTGCTCCCAAAGCAGAACAAATTCTACCTTTTTAGGGTCAACACGAATACCTGAGGTAGATATTACGTGTCCAAGGAAAGAAACTTCTAGCAACCAGAACTCACACTTGCTAAACTTAGCATATAGCTTATGCTCTCTTAGAAAAGTTAGAGCCTGACGAAGATGTTATTCATGTTGCTGAGCATCTCTACTATAGATCAGGATGTCATCTATAAAGACAACAACACACTGATCGAGAAAAGGTCGGAAGATTCTATTCATGAGTTCCATAAATGCAGTTGGTGCATTAGTTAGTCCGAACGACATAACTGTGAACTCATAGTGACCATACCTTGTCCTAAAAGCAGACTTAGATATGTCACTATCCTTAATACGCAGTTGGTGATATCCTAACCTCAAATCTATCTTTGAGAAGACGGTCGCACCACGCAATTGGTCAAAGAGATCATCTATCCTCAGCAGAGGATACTTATTCCTTATTGTTACTTTATTTAATTGTCTGTAATCAATGCACAACCGCATTGATCCATCCTTCTTTTTAACAAAGAGGACCGGAGCACCCCAGGGTGAAGTACTCGGTCGGATGAAACCTTTCTCAAGTAACTCTTGTAGTTGTTTCTTGAGTTCTTCCATTTCAGCAGGCATCATCCTATATGGTGTTTGTGCTATAGGTTGCATGTCTGGGATTAGATTAATTTCAAAATCTATTTCTCGGGGAAGTGGTACACCTGGAAGTTCTTCAGGAAATACATCTACAAATTCCCTGACTACAGGAACTTCAGCAAGGTTAGGACTATCCATGGTAGTATCTACCACATGGGCCAAGAATGCATAACATCCTTGCCTCATCAGCTTCTCAGAAACCATAGCTGACACAAGACAGGTTGGTAGAATCTTTCTTTCTCCTTGAAAGATCCATGTGTCACTTTCATTGGTGAACACAACTTGCTTGGACACACAATCCAAGACAACCTTATACCTTTCTAAGGTATCCATTCCCAAGATTACATCGAATCCATGCATCTCAAGCGGTATAAGCTCCACTTGAATGTGATGCTCAGAAAAGAAGAGGATGCAAGGAGAACATACCTCCTGCAACACAGCAGATCCCATCAACGGAGTTTCTAATAATAAACTATCTGCTCTATGACTTATAGTAAAGTTGCAGTCAAAAATCACTCTTCGAGTGATAAAGGAGTGTGTAGCACCCGAATCAATTAAACCAGATACAACGCAAGATGTAGACATATCAGAATATAACAATTCCATCTGACCTGCCACAACCTGAGGGTTGATCACTACATCAGGTGGATTCATCGCATAAAATCTTGCCGTCTCCTGTGGTTGATTCGGTGCTCGTTGACTAGGTGTCGATGATCCAACTTGGGACGCTTGTCCACATCCTCTAGCTCCTCCTAGAAACTGTCTCCTTTGAGATCCTTGCTGACTCTGCCTTTGAGGTTGAGTCACACTCACTTCTCTGGCTCTGCAATCTTTCATCAGATGTCCCATCTTTCCACATATATAACAGCTTCTGTTCAGTTGTTGTGGTCTGGGTGGTTCTGTAACCGACATAGATGTTGAGCTACAAGCTCCTTCTAGCGTAAGCTTCGTCCTCTACCTCTATTCGACGTCCACTGTGTCTGGGTACTGAATCTAGGTGGTGGTGTAGGCGCAGAAAACCTAGGTTTCTTGAAATCTTTAGATGAAGATCCTTGGAATTGGGGATACATCCTTTTGTTCTGGGTCTATCTCTTCTCTGATATAGACCTCTCTATCCTCCTAACTGATTCCACAAAGGTAGCAAACCTTTCTCTAATCTCTAGGGAAGACACAGGAGTAGTCAATTCAACATTTAATCCTTTCTCAAAACGCCTAATCATTTCTTCATCTGTGGTCGCCATGTGCAGACAGAACCGTAAAAGCTCCATGAACTTAGCCTCATACTCGCTAATGTTCATTGGACCTTATCTTAACCTCTCAAACTGAGAGATTTTCTCATCCAGAAACGTCTTAGGGAAATATCTATTGATAAATTCCCGTCAGAAAACTTCCCATGCAACCTCTACACCTGGCCTTTTCTTTTCTTCCATGGTCCACCAATGACCAGCGCTCCTCTTAAGAAGATATACATCATGTCTAACCTTCTCACCTTCTGGGATGTTCAGGATTCTAAATGCCTTCTCTAGTTCAGTTAACCATAAGTCAACATCTGCTGGGTCAGCTGTTCCAGCATACTCCGTGGCTCCAACTCGGAGAAGTCATTCAAACGTATTGCTGACTCCTTTTCCTTCAAGATTGGTAGGTTCCCTAGGTACAGGTATATGCATCCTATCAGTCATGTGTGTCATGGAAGTCATAAACTGCCCAAACATGGCATGGACGGCTGGGTTCCCCATGTCAGTTGGATTGAACTGGGGTGGTTCAGGTACAGGTTCTTCTATTTCTAGATCTCTTGCACCTTCTCAGGGTGCAGCGACACTACTCTCGGCAACATGTTCCTCATGTGGTCCAGACATCTTTAATCTTATCTTCTTCTCCTGAGGAGCAGAAGACACTATCAGGTATACTGGAAGACACTAGAATAGACTCAACAACCTAAGTCCTATGTCTCTGTAGACTCAGCGAACCTAGAGCTCTGATAGCACTAAATTGTGATGATACTTCTCAGAAAATGAGATCAATGAATGCAGAAGTGATTAAATAGCAGCGGAAGAACTAAAAATCACAAAATTTTAAAACTTTTTGCACAAAGGTCCACAATGTGTAAGACTTTTTCATAAAAGAGCATGATAAGTTATTTACAAGCTGATACATCAGCACATCTCTGTAATATCACATTTCAAGATATCACAACGTCAACTGCCCTGTAACTGTACAAGGCAAGATACAAAAATCTTGAGGCATTACACCAAAATCTCAGATCTATATTAAACATCTACTGACTCCTAGGACCTGAGAGTACAGAGATGACACATAGGACATTCTATCTACAAGACTTTGACAGACAGTGTCTCCACTTGAGGATCACTGTTGTCCCTCATGTTACTGCTGCTGCTGTTGCTCACCCACTGAAGGGTTCCTTCGTCCTCAGCGTCTACCTAAAAAGTCGAATCCCACGGGGGTGAGAGAATTGAATAATTGTCCCAGCGAGAGTTATAACTCTCCGCCAGAAGCATTGCTATTGCAATAATTAAGATAACAACGAGCAACAAGACTAAATAATTTAACAGCAGGCAATTCATTGATTAAACTAAATAGAGCAGCATTCTCTAGGCAATCATTTCAATTATAATGTAATTGAATGACAAGACATATATCAATAAGGAATATGAAGAAAATGTATACTAGTTATTTAACTAGAGCACTATAAACAATATAATATCAATCATTGTTTCTCATAATTCAACCTAAGCAAATATGCTACACGACTGATTACATTTTACAAACATTTTGTGCCCTGAGGAGATGAGTTACACCTCTCATACTCCAACTGACCATTACAAAATCACAATCAGTACCATACATAGGTCATTAGAAGAGTCGAATTCCTATGACCTCATCCTCCTCAGTCAGTGTGAGGATCAACATGCATGACATCTTGTGTCTCTGCTATAATAGCTTTCCAGGGTATTCTGGCAACTTCGCTATTAGAGTTATAGTGGCATGTTGTACTCTCTTCGCCATCGAGGGATTTCTTATTTATCTCACATCGATGCGGCATTAACAACGTCATCAGGAGATTAGTGATACATCATCTCGGCATAAACATATAATGAAGGATTGGGAGATTACATGTACATCTCACATCAAATCCTACATTAGGACGTAAGGATATTCACGTCGATAACCCCCACATACTCAAAAGTATGCTCTCCAAGAGTTCACTTAGGAAAACCTGTTTCACCATCATTAAACTTCTGACAATGACGGTTCTATGGTCAGGGCTCTACATGATATCATTATACTTGATTATTTAAGTACATTATAGCATTCTTATAGCATCAGGCATGTTTTCAAACATAAACCAATAAGACAAGTGCTATAAAGAAAGAGTACTTATTGTATCAAGTTCAATTCACATTTAGTTATCATTGGGATATCAATCCCTAACCATTTCATCATTTTGTTTCAAGAACATGGGTATTCAAACCCTTAAGTCACCAAAACACTTATTATCAAGTATCATACTGTCCTCAAGTCATTTGATAGTATAAACAAAATAATAGCAATGCTGATATTTCATATGGCTCATATAGCCTGTCAATCTCTTATGTTTCCTTTCACTATGCAACATAGCAAATCATTACATTCAAAACTTATAATGTGCTTTCAATGAATGTGACATCATAGCTCTTACTTGTCTATGTTCACCATTTCATAAAGACCTGCATAATTAATACATCTGATAATAAACACATTATCTCTAAATTAGCACATTACAAAGCAAAGATAACTTTACTATTCAAAGGTTGTACCACTATACCCTTATTAGGGTTAGGGTTTTCCCTTTTTAATTCAATTAGGGTTAACTAACCCCTTTAACTAAATTAGTAATAGTAATTCCTCATTTCATAATTTAATCATGGAGTTTCATACTTAAAAGCATAACTCAGAATTAGGGTTTACTATTCACATTATTACATTACCCTAGATTAGGGTTTATTATTCACATTACATCACATTACCCTAGATTAGGGTTTACTATTCAAATTTCAATGAATTAAGATTATACTATCATCATGTTTGGTAATTACTTCTCTTAGTGCTCCAAAATAGGGTTAAGATTCATTAACCATCATAATTAGGGTTTCCATGATCTCACTATGAAGGATCATACCCTAATTAGACACATTCAAACATATTGGAGATTTATTGCTTGATTATCATTCATATAGGGAGTCTTCTCTCTCCTATTTCTATGAGATGATTACATCACCCTTGATTAGACTAAGTCAAATTAACCTTGACAACATAAGTTATGTCATCACCATTATAGTCATTAGGGTTTACTTGATCAAGGGGTATTAGTTACATTATCCCATCAAGGGTACTTTTATAATGCTCACCATTTCATAACATGCATTGATCCACTAATCACTTAGTCTCTTAATCACTTTAGATATCTATAAGTTTTAGGTTAGTGAACCACAAAACCATCTTGACCACTAAGGTATCAAACGTTCTTAACCTTTTTAGACCTCAAACGGTCTTGCACACTAACCCACCAAACGGTCTTGGATGGACCTTGAAACTGTTTGGTGGTGTTGAACGTTTGGTCCCTTTGACTTTTGAAACGGTTTGATAAAGTGCACACTCAAAACCGATTGCCCAAGATGGGGTGAAGACCGTTTGGTCTTGTTGACC
Source organism: Alisma plantago-aquatica (assembly GCA_963693085.1). NCBI lineage: Eukaryota > Viridiplantae > Streptophyta > Magnoliopsida > Alismatales > Alismataceae > Alisma > Alisma plantago-aquatica. The sequence goes on from OY856409.1 coordinate 475,599,274, forward strand.
GTTTGGCCAACTTTGACTTTGAAACTGCATGGGCAAAATTGATCATGAAACCGCATGAGCACCAAACGGTTTGGGATCGTTTGGTCCCAAATGGTCTTGAGACCGTTTGGTCCCAAACAGTCTTGAGACCATTTGGACTCAAACGGTCTTGAGACCATTTGGTCCAAACTACCTCAAAACCCCAAGGACCAAAAAGTGTCTCAACCACTTCAATTGAGTTAGGGTTTTCAAGGTTGAACCCCTCAATCGTTCATGAACTTGTTAGCCACTTATCAATTGAGTTAATTAGGTCAAACCTCTAATGATTTGATACTCAATTGACCCTTAATTCATCACCAATTAGGGCTTGGATCAATTGAATTAGGGTTTGGAATCGATTACCCTTCAACACTCCTCAACATGAGTCTAATTGATTTGAAACCATTGAACCATCATTCAATTTGGTCATGACCTGACCCCAAATGGTCTTGGGATTGTTTGGATGACCTCCAAATGGTCTTGAGACCGTTTTCCCAATTCAACACCAAAAACTAACTCAACCACTTAGGGTTTAGCTCATTAGATTGATCATTAGGTTAACAAGTAATTGTACTACAACTTATTGCCTTTGAATCTTTAACCACTTAACCATAGTCAACCCTAGACCTCAAAACGGTCTTGGGTGACCCCCAAACGGTCTTGGGATCATTTGGACATTCTCCAAACGGTCTTGAGACCGTTTTCCCATTATTTCATCAAAAATCAAGTCATTCTCTTAAGGGTTGAACCCTAGATTAGGTCACCAAATCAACACTTAAATGTTCAACAACTTGATATCATTGGACCCTCAATTGGTCAACCCTACTTAACCCTAGAACTCCAAATGGTCATAGGTGATCACCAAACAGTCTTGAGACCGTTTGGGTGATCCCCAAATGGTTTTGAAACCGTTTGGGCCACTCAACCCAAACTTCAACTTAATTGTATTATTGAAATCAGCAACTAACCCGATTAGGGTTTAGGTGACTAATGTGCTTTCAATTGGTGATTCTCTTGGAATTACTTGATGATTTTTGGTGGGTGATTAGTCCATATTGTTTACAACAGACCTCCAAACGGTCAATGCCTGGTCAATGCATCCAAATGGTCTTGGACCATTTGCTTCCATGTGTTCTTGGTTGAAACTGTTTGCTTTCAAACAGTTTGAAACCATTTTCTATTAAATGGTTTGGGAAACCGTTTGAGGAAGAGGTGTAGGACCATTTGCTAAAGAAAGATTGTGGATAAACTTTGGAATTAACGCCATCATCTTCCACCTCAAGAACAGGGGTTGTTCTTCACGGAATTGCTTGCAAGAATCAACAAAGATGCCTAAGGAAGAAGAATAAGCAACGTTTCTAAGAAAGAAGGATGCAAAAGCAAAGCTTAAGGGTTAGAGTTATAAAACCCACCTTTAGATCTGATCTAGAGCTCCAAGATTCGTAGATTTAATGGTGGGTGAAGCTCCAAAGGTTGCCCAAGGTCTGTTCTTCAAGATTTGGATGGAGAAGATGGCTAGAAAGAAAAGTTGTGTAAGGAAAACTAACAAACCAACCTTGTATTAGAGTTTCCACCATGAATTTGAGCTTGGTGATGATCCATACTTACGAACTTAGCTTTGTTGTCCTCCTCTGTTCCAGAGATTCTCCTTAGTCATCCAAAGCAAGAAGATGAGAAAAGAAACTAAGGGAAACGTTCCCTTGCTTTGTGGAAAAAAGGGTGTTTATATATTTTTGGATATTATCAAGGCAAAGAAAAAAGATAGTTATTTCTTTTATTTATTAAACCCATCCACTCATGCTCACTCCATCCTTGGTCATTTTCTTCCTCATTTTCACATGCCAAACCTCTCTTTTATCCAAGGTTAAAAGGAAAAGAAACCAAACACCTTATTAAGATATACAAGTATAAAAGGGCCATTTTGCTTTAAACTTGGTTATTTAAATATTAAGGTTATCTTTATTATTTGATCATTCAAATGATGCACCCCATGAGAGATACTTTAGAGGGTACATTTTTCATGTTGGACCCTAGGTTTTGGGTGATTTGCACATTACACCAAAACTAGGTTTTAAAGCACAAGGATTGCTCTACAAGCTGTATCTTGGTGCTCAATCTTGGAGAATCCATACCACTACATCATATTCATTCTTATGATGTCTCATTATCAGAGGAACATCTAACATGTGCAATTTGCAAGTTAACCCCTCTAATTGGGTAATTTTCACTTTAGTCCAAAATTTACAAAACAATATTACAACATTGTTCAAAAAGGACTGAAATAGAAATATAGGTTCCTCAAAAGCTTTAATTACATTATACAAGATAACCACAAGAATCTAATCACATATTTAAGCCAAACACCTAGGGTTAGTTCATAACCAAGGTCAGGGATGTTACAAGTTGCTTATGATGATTTTGTGTGTTTAGGTACAAGGAAGAGCCACAGACTCGGTGCTACCAACCTGGCAATAGTCTACGATACCCACTTGACATCAGACACCTATCAAAAACTCACCAGAGTCGGTATTACAGATAAATGAAGTCGGGGCTACCAATTTTTCATCAGCATGCCCCAGTATGAATCAAGAAAACTCAATGCTACCGAGTTTCCAACTCTGTGCTACCGAGTTGACGTCAGAGAGGTAGCTCAAAAACCACAAAACTCAATGCTATCATGTCCAGTCAATAGTACCGATAGGATCAGGATCACATGACCAAACCTAAGTGATTCGGTACTACTAACTCACCTAGTCGGTACTACTGAGTCTGCCTGATCAGGCCAACCACAAATTTATCTCTAATCCAACGGTGGACATTAATTTGTACCCTAAGTGCCTTCTATGACTTAGGGGGGCGACACCCAAAGAGTGGGGGAAGATGTTTCCATTGCACGACAACCAGAGAGAGAGAAAAGAAGAACCGAAGACTGAAAGCTTAGACTGAGGAGATTTGAGCACTTTTGGAGGATGATTCTACAGCCAGAAGATAGCAGAGCGCTCGCACGACAGAGGGGATCTTCCAGATAGGCGTAGATTCAAGGGTTACTTTAGTTTCTTCATGTTTCCCACATTTTTCTTTTTCCCTTCTATTTATTCATCGATGAAAACCATGCGATCTTAATTTTTTTTATTCCTTAGGATCCGAGAGTAGCTCGGATATACATTGTGATTGATTTCCATGCATTAATATCATTTTTATCTCTTTATACTAGATAAAAATCTATGAAAGCTTTATGTTCTACTTGTACTTGATCACCATGAGTGGATTGATAGACACTTAGTCATCTCAGGAGAGAGGTTGAGGATTAGACAATATAGATTTACCCATCTACTGTGCCCTTTGGGAAAAGTGGAGTGTAAACGGGAGGAGAAACCTAGAGAATAACCGTAAAGAATGTAACTAATCAACCAATAACTATAGAAGTGGGGTTGTAATTAGATTAGGTAGTGAATTACACTGTGGGAGTAGGTAATTCTAGCTACATGCTCCTTATCCAATGATTGAGATAATAAATTTCAATCTGTGTGAGATCGATTATTAGTGTTATCCATGGTGAAACCAGTGTCTTAGGGAATTCACCCCACCTTTGATTAATTCCACCTTTAATTCATTTTATTTCTACTTTTGTTCTTTATTTAAACCCAATTCAACCATTTTCAACTGGCTTAGCTGATTTGACTGTAGTTAGTAGTAGTCTACTGGATAAACACTTTCGCTTGCGTACTACACAAGGTAAATTTGTGTTAATTTTTTAGTGTCGTTGCCGAGGAAGCGACAAAATCCAACACTATGAGTGTTGTGGTCGACCACTCCAGGCAAAGTTCTCTTTTTATTTTATTTTTATTTAAATTTCTTTGAGATGAATAATAAGATCTTTTTGATACATTATATATTTCTTGCATGAATACCTACTATCTACTATTTTACAAAAACTAGTACATGGTGTATACCAGAGCCATAGAATATGGAGAATCATCCTCACTAGGCTTTGGATAAGCCGAGCTCTTACAAGGAAAAATGGAGTCTGGCAAATATATGGACAGGTTTAACCAAACCCCTCCACCGACACCTACACCTGAGAGACCTACAACACCAAAGGAACAAGAGATAGTAGAAATAGAGGCAGAAGAAGAAATCACAGTATGGGAAAGGATAAAATCTTTGTCTGCTATAGCCTAGAAAGGGCCCATCAAAAGGCAAGCCATCAATGTGGGCAGCTGCAAAATAGATCATGGACTTGTTGCCTTAGTCAAATCTCAAGCATTTCATGGCCATCCCTATAAAGATCCAATGACACATATCTGCAATTTTGTGGAGAACTGTGACGTGGTCAAGATAGATAGGATTCCAGCGACTATAATATATCTTAAGCTGTTCTCATCTTCTCTGGAAGATAGTGCAAAATCATGGTTCAACAATCTTGATGATGAGATCATTGAGACATGAGTCAGACGATAGATGCATTCTTTGAGTGCTACTTCCCTCTGCAAAAAATGAATGATCTCACGAAGAAGATTCACAACTTCAAATACCAAGAAGATGAGTCATATTCAGAGGCATGGGAAAGGTTTCAGAATATACTGAGAAAAGTGTCTCATCATGACATTAATCTATTGGGGCAAGCCAAGATTTTATATTATGGCCTACACAAAGGGGGAGAACACCTCTTTACAGTGCAGGAGGAGGCTTCTTCCTCAACAACAAGCCCACTTGCTACCATGAAATCCTTAAGAACATGTCCAAAAACCAATCATGGGGAGAAGAAAGAGAGCCACCGGCAACCATCAAGAGTGTCAAGGAATCCAAAGTTATATATGCTTTAAACAAGAAGTTATATCTCATTTCTAAGAAACTATGTGCTACAGAAAAAGTTCCTACTGAGGAAGAGGAAGAAGAGTGCAAGTATGTGCATCAGGGGCAATATAGGAATAATGATTATTCTTGGAGGAAAGACCCCAAATTTTCTTGGAAGGATCCTAACAACGTCCAACAGGATCCATCACAGGCACAATATCAATCAATATGGCCAAGCACAGTATCAACCAGAGCAACAAAAAATTGACAAGATTGAAGAAATGTTGGGAAAGCTATTGAGTCAAAATGAGTTGTAGATTGCAAAAACTCAAAGGGATCTTCAAAATCAAGGGGCACGTATTCACAACATAGAGACACAGATCTCTTAGATAGCATCATATGTTAGTGCATTAAAGCAACCACCCAAAAAGGATTTCCGACGAACACCAATGTACCTTCCAGAAACTAGCATGTGAAGGATGTTCTGCTACGCAGTGGCAAGAAACTACTGAATGATGCATCACACGGGGAAATTACTGAAGAAGCTACAAATCAAACTATACAAGTGGATGCAGAAGAACCAGACATGGAAGCACATTAGAAGATGACAGAGGAGCAAGGAGATTGGGGGTAATAAAACTCAGGCTTATATTCCACCTCACCAGAGGGAACTTGTAGTTCATGTGCCCTTTCCAAATAGTTTGAAAGCAACCAAGATGGACTAGAAGTTCAAGAAATTTCTAGAAAATTTTGGAAGTTATCTATGAACATTCCCTTGATTGACGCTATTGAGCATACTCCATCCTATGGGAAGTTTTTGAAGGATATAATTACAAAGAAGAGAAAGATACTAAATTTGGATGTTGTGGTTCTGAAAGACCAGGTTAGTGCCTTCATCTTGGGGCCACTGCTTCTGAAAAGATAGGATCCGGGATGCTTTAATATCACATGCTTCATAGGCAAGACAAAATTTGGAAAGGCTCTATGTGATTCAAGGGCAAGTATAAATCTGATGCCTCTATCTACCTTCAAGAAGATTGGACTTAAGGAATCTAGGAAGAGTAGCATGATAATCCAATTGGCAGACAATTCAGTAGTTAAGTCATATGTTATATGCGAGGATGTCCTGGTGAAAGTGGATAGGTTCGTCTTTCCTACAGATTTTGTTGTGGTGGAAATGCAGGATGACCATGGCAATGAGCTTCTACTTGGAAGACCGTTTCAAGCTACAACAAACATGATACTTTAGATGGGAAGAGGGCGTCTAACTATGGGAATCCAAAATGACATGTTTGAGATCAAGATGTCGGAGCACTCTCAAACCACGGGAGATAAGGTGCAATGCAACATGATTCAACATGTGGATAACAAGTTTTCTCTATTTCTAGGAAAGTCGTTCCTAGATATGGCCCGTGTTATGACTAAAGGAGAAAGAGGTACTCTAGTAGTGGACATCCTAGAAAATACAATGGTGATCTCACTGACTAAAGAAATGCACTCTCCAGACGATGAGGGAGACGACTATGACCCTGCTACCGAAGAAAAAGCCATAGCTGATTTTGTGATACAATCATCACCCAATCTACCCTTAGAAGCATGCTTGATGGACAGAATAGAGGATAGAATTTGCAACAACCATCTAGAGGAGTGTGTTCTGATGCTGAATGCATTACCTTGGACCACCGCCCTCACCATTGGTCCCATCTCTATTGAGCCCACTAAACTTAGAGCTGAAGCCATTATCGTCGCACCTAAAGTATGTCTTCTTAGATGTAGAGGAAAAGCTCTGGGTGATCATATCAGCTTCTTTGAGTGGTGAAGCAAGTAGTTCCTAAGAAAGGGGGAATCATGGTCGCCGTCTAAATGCATCCACTCTTAAAAATCATTTCCCTTTAGCCTTCATTGATCAAATCTTGAAACGATTAGCTATCTGTTCACATTTTTACTTTCTTGATGGGTATTTTGGGTATAATCAAATTTCCATTGAGCCTAAGGATCAGTAGAAATCCACTTTCACCTTCCCTTATGGCACGTTTGCATACCGACAGATGCCATTTGGCCTTTGTAACGCCCCTGCTACGTTTCAATGTTGTATGATCACCATTTTTCTAACATGGTAGAGCAGTGCTTAGAGGTTTTTATGGATGATTTTTCTTTGTATGGGGAATCTTTCAATGATTGTCTATATAACCTTGATAGGGTGCTACAGAGATGTGCAGACACTCACCTAGTTCTAAACTGGGAAAAGTGTCACATGATTGTAAGTGAAGGGATTGTTCTCAGACATAAGGTGTCCGAAAAGGGCATGGAAGTGGATCCAGTTAAGATTGAAGTCATCTCCACACTACCTCCACCGACATCAGTGAAAGGAGTGAGGATCTTTTTAGTATACATTGGATTCTACTGCCATTTTATCAAGGATTTCTTGACAATTGCCGAACCATTGTCTGAGCTTTTAGAAAAAGACATCAAGTTTTCCGTTGATGAGCGATGTTTAAAAGCTTTGGAAATCCTTAAAGAAAAATTGATCTCTACACCTATTGTGTAGGCTCCTGACTGGAGCCTACCCTTGGAGCTAATGTGTGACACATTAGATTATGTAGTAGGAGTTGTGTCGGGTCAACGCAGAGAAAAGACCCCAACTGTCATATATTATGTGTCAAAAATTTTGAATGATGCGCAGTTGAATTACACCACTACCAAAAAAGAATTGTTGGCGGTAGTGTTTAATTTTGAAAAATTCTGCCAATACCTAGTTGGGGCTAAAGTGATAGTTTGGACAGACCATGCTTCCATCAAATACTTGTTACAAAAAAAAGATGACAAACCCAGATTGATTAGGTGGATTCTTTTACTTCAGGAATTTGACATTGAGATTAGAGACAAGGTAGGGGTTGAGAATGTTGTAGCCGATCATTTGTCTAGGTTGGAAAGGATGGACAAAAAAGATATACCCATCCCTATTATTGAGGAATTTCTAGATGAGAAATTATTTGTAATTAAAACTGATGATACTTGGTTTGTAGATATTATTAATTACCTAGCTTGTAAGGAATTGCCTGCAGATTGGGGGTATCAAGAGAAAAAATGATTTTTCTACTCATTGAAGTTTTACATTTAGGATGACCTGGTTCTTCTTAAGCAATGTAGGGATGGGCTGTTAAGAAGATGTGTACCTGAATGTGAGGTAGAGAGCATCTTGTCACACTATCATTCTCTACCCATAGGTGGCCACCATGCGAGCTCTAGGACTACAGCTAAAGTCTTAGAGAGTGGGTTCTATTGGCCTACCTTATTTAAGGATGCTCACAACTTTGTTCGTCATTGTGACACATGTCAATGTGCGGGTAATATCTCAAAGCGACATGAAATGCCCTTGAATGTGTTTCAAGAAGTTGAAATTTTTGATCTTTGGGGTATAGATTTCATGGGACCATTTGTGTCATCTAATTCCAATCTATATATATTACTTGCAGTTGATTATGTTCAAAGTGGGTCGAAGTCATTCCTACCCGCATTAATAATGCGTAGATAGTGTGTAGGTTTGTGAAGGAATACATTTTCTATAGGTTTGGTGCCCCCACCTAATTATTAGTGATGGTGGTTACCATTTAACTAATAGGAAGTTTGGGACTTTACTTAGCAAATATGGGGTGAAGCACTGAGTGGGCACTCATTATCACCCACAGACTCAAGGACAGGTTGAGGTGTGCAATAGAGAGGTGAAGAAAATCTTAGAAAGGACATTCTCAACCAATAGGACGAACTGGAGCTATGTGCTAGGTGATGCTCTTTGGGCTTATAGAACAGCCTACAAAACCCCTATAGGAACAACACTCGTAGAGATTGAGCATAAGGCTAAATGGGCAATGAAGAAGCTGAATTTCAAAATAGACGAAGCGAGTAGAAAGAGGCTTTTGAAGCTTAATGAATTAGATGAGCTTAGGATGGATGCTTATGAAATCTCTAGGATATATAAGGAAAGGACTAAGAAAACTCATGATAGACACATTCTAAATAGGGTGTTTCTTCAAGGTTAGAAAGTCCTCCTTTTCAATTCTAGGCTTAGGATACATCTGGGTAAGCTAAGGTCTAAGTGGAGTGGACCGTTTATGCTGAAAAAGTCTTTCCCCATGGTGATGTGAACATTGTAGACGGGAACAGGTCATTCCTTGTAAATGGGCAAAGATTAAAGCACTATTTTGGAGGTGAGGTAGAGCCTCGGATAAAAGAGGTGCAACTTTGCACCATTCCATTGAATCTTGCTCTATTGACTGTCTAGTCTAGGATGTTAAACAATGACACTTGTTGGGAGGCAACCCAATCTTTATTTTCTTTGTTTTTATGTTCAATTTTCATTTTTAGTTGTCACTTTAATTTAATTTGTGTAAAAATGGTACCTTCATTCGTGTTGGAGTGTGCATGGCTTTAAAGTTAGTAGCATCGAGTTTTGTAGTCGATGACACCGAAATGAGGTTAGCATTTTGTCCGCAACAACAACATAGACTCGGTACCACCGACTCTAACGGTCGTTACCATTAAATCTCTAAAGATCTTTTGAGGCTTCACTAATAAGGACTCGGTACCATCAATTATTTCAGTCAGTACTACCAACTTTTGGGCGTGCCCAAGTTTGGTATACCTAGTCTACAAATTTAAAAGTATCGACAAATTCCAACAGTCGATACTATCGACTCATAAAGTCAGTACTACCGACTCGCCATGTCAACAATCTGGGTAATCGAGATCCAACAGGCATGACACACTTGATCAAGTAGTCGGTGGCACCAATCTATGACACAAGTCGGTATCACTTACTCAAGGTTATCCACGCCATCTACGTCATCCAATCATAAGCCATCTCGGTACCACCTTGGTACCACCGACTCAAAAAGTCAGTAGTACTGACTCTTCTGCGTTCAGCTATATAAGGAGGGGTGGTGGATCCATTCTCTTCACAACCTCAACTTCCACTCCTCCTACATTCTAGAGCAAGGCTACACCAGGCGCGGATGGTCTTTCCCAAGCTTCCATTCTCTTAACCTCCTTACATCAACAACATGGCTCCTAGGAGAGGAGTTGTTCCCCCGCAGGGTGAGTTGGTCCCCCGACCAACTCACATTCAACACCCATTCTTGAAGATAAAGAAGCTCTATGAGGAGTTGCAGACAAGAAAGATCATCACGTCGAGATATGGTGACCACACAATGATCGAGAGGGTGGGCTTTACTGACAACATGTGTTGGGTATGTAAGAAGCAAGAAACTGAGGGAGATAATCCTTTCTTCAATGACTGGAAGACCTATATGGATCTTGTCTTGGAGTTCTTGGCATCGCTTGATGTTCTCCTTGCCCCCAAGCAAAATATATGAGTTAAATGACGGGAAAGCAAGGTTAACTTCTGCCTCTTCAACAACAACTACTTTGTCACACTGAGGGCCTTCAATCATATCTTCAACTGGGCTCATGTCCCAGAACACTCAGCTTCATCAAACTTTGATTACGACTTGGCCTGGGAGCAATTGACTAAGGTGCCGGAGGGATTCCATATAAATTGGCACATCAGTTCTGTGACTGATATTGAGCATCCTTTTTCTCATATGCTTCACCGTCTCTACATAAACACTATTTTTTCTCAATCCAGTCAAACTCAAGGGAAGGTCCAAAAGGTGGACCTCTACTTTCTCTACCGGCTACTGGAGGTGGAGACTGTTAATTTTGGAGTTTTTCTACTACTCCATATGATCTCTATGAGGCGTAATGTGACAAGGAAGGCACCAATCTTATTTTGGGTTCACATCACCCCTATTGCACTCCACCTGCGCTTTGATTTGTCCACCCTCAAGACATTGGAGGATATAAAAAGCTAGACCTCCTTCACTTTCACAAGGCACATCTTCTCCAATACCACCACAATGTGCTCTATGCGCATTGCATCCACTGAGGCATATTTTGGGAGAGGAGCCTTGCTAACCCCATTTTCAACTTGTACGGGGTAAATCATCCCAGGTGGCCACTGAATGAGGGGGAAGATGAAGATCTTCCCAGTGCAGTACTTAGGTCAATGACAAGGAGGATGGTGGTGACAACGGCGATGAAGTAGAGGAGGTGGAACCCACCATCCCCATGACCAGGAGAGCAGTCCCAAGATAATGGGTCTGCACATATGCTACCTCAACTTCCTCGGCCCCACCACCTTCCCAGGAGGTGCAATACCCGTACAACGTAGCGGGCATGTATACCATGTTGTAGGAGATCCAAACCGGATAGCAACATCATCAGGCAATGTTGGCCAGCATACAGGATATTCAAGGAAGGTTGTACCAAAACCAACATGCAATCTATGAGAATTAATGCCTTCTCTTATCCAACCAAGAGAATGTTCACATGTGCCTATAGTGGATGGAGCAGTACTAGTAGACTTTCTTCAACAACTTTTAGGCAGTACCCACAACCACCGCCTATGCCGCCTACAGACCTCTCATTCCAGGGGATGTTCCCTCCACATGACCCCAACATGCCACCTCTTCCATTTTGAGCCCTGGTACCACGGTTTCACCTCTTGGGTGCGAGTATTGACTAGGAGGACATAGTCATTGTGGCATACAACTCTAAAAAACATAATTAACTGATGTGGAAGTGTTCACTAAGCAGCGGATTACCAAAAATCACTAAAAATTAAAACCTTTTTATCAAAAGATCCGTCAAAGGAAAACCTTCTCACATAGAACCAAAGTAACATAATTACATTCTTGTTCACAGGTACATATTATGTATCTTCTCCTTTTGAGAATTACAAGCATTAACTGTCCTGTCAAGCTAAATACAGGCAGTATAAAATCTCAAGGCACTGAGCCAAAATCTCAAAAGCACTAACTACTACTCCGAGGACCTGAGAGTACAGAGACGACACATAGGACTCTATCTATATCTATACAAGGCATAACAGCCAGTGTCTCCACCTGAGACTTCACTGCTGTCCCTACTGCTGTTGTTGCTACCCTTCTCCTACTGAAGGATTCCTGCCTCCTCGTCCGTGTCCACCTAAAAATGTGATTCCCATAGGGGTGAGACAATTGTAAATTGCCCCAGTGAGAGATATAACTCTCCGCCGGAAACATTATTATTGCAGCTTAAGAAGATAAATATACACAAAGAAATTATATTTGTTTGGTAGCAGTTAATTCAATGTCTAACAGATTAGAACATCATTCTTATCAAAAGCAATACAGCTATAATTTGATAGAACAACATGTCACTTATCCTTTAACGAATATGAAGAACATGTATAACATTTATTCACTATAGAATCATCACCACATCATTAACTCTCTTCAGTCTTAGATCATATATCTAATGCCTGGCATTGTCATTGGGGAGTCATGGCCTGTGGCCATACTCTTTTCACAAAGTGTTGGGATCTTACTCTCTCAACTCATCAAGTACATTTCAACTTTTTAATAAGTTCATTATCATGATTATAGAATCTGGGTATTTGAACCCATAACTCACCATAGAACACTTATTTCCACTTATTAGGTAATTTCATACCTTCATATCATCTAACCCAGGGACATTATAATTCTTGCTACACAAAGCATTGCACATAGTTCACAAAGCTCATAAACAATCTAAGATAATTAGCACATCATGTTACACACATGACTTATTAATTGTAGGTTACCTCTCACTAAGCAACAAAGCATATGAAGGCTTATAAGGCCTATAGAACATTTTCAGTATATAAAACATCATAGCTCATACCTTGATATGCTCATCATCTCAACATATTTGCATGATTAGTAATCATGATACCATTACAAATCAGTACTATGCAATACTAGGGTTATCTTATTACATTCATAACCCATTAGTCTGTATTTGAGCTTTACATAGGATTACTCTGTGTTAGAATTTCACATGGCATCACTTTGTATTAGGGTTTCACATAGCAGTACCCTGTATTAGGTTTTCATATAACATTACCCTATATTAGGGTTTCGCATAGCATTACCCTATATTAGGGTTCACATAGCAAGGAATCAATATGGATAACATAAGTATTCAATCATACTTACTTATTCTCATCATTCATCATTGAATGTATTATCAACACAAAGTATGAGTTTCTCTCTCATCTTGTCAGAATATGATTATGTCATATTTTATAGGTTTGGATTAACCTTTTTGTAAGGCATGTTAGCCTACATTCAACATGGTGCATTACATCTCAATGTAACCATTGACATGACACATCTCATGTGTCATTCATCCAATTATCCTGGACTTATAACACATCAAGGTATACCAGTTTTGGGGTGTTGGATGTGATATCTATCATATCTTGATGTATCACTTCCCTCAACACCTTTATCTTACTTGAGTTCATACACTTAGTTTGTATTATGCTATTCCCCATCCGAATACTTTATGCACCAGTTCATCACAATTATCGTGTAAAGTAGTGGTCATTAATCACTCACTTAGAATATACAACCATTGCCAATATTATGGACTCATCCTTGAGTTAGGAACTATTAATATAAGGATATTCATTATCAACCTCTCTAGGTGTTACATTTTTCATAACATTAATCACACTTCCATTATTAGGAACAGTATTCTACATATTTATAATTTGAGGATTCACATAGAATATTCCACACATTTATGGATTTCACATAGTATTACTCTTCAATAGAGTTTCATATAATCATCCTTATATATCAGGGTTTCACCTAGTATTATGTGAAATTAAGATTTCACAATACATCACCCAGTGTTAGGTCTTCACATAGGATTAGTGGCACTACCTATATTAGGGTTTCATGCATATCATTGCTCTAATTAGGGTTTCACACATAGCATTGCTCTAATTAGGGTTTCACACATAGCATTGTTCTAATTAGGGTTTCATACATAGCTTTTCTCTAATTAGGGTTTCACACATAGCATTGCTCTAATTAGGGTTTCACACATAGAATTGCTCTAATTAGGGTTTCACACTTAGCATTGCTCTAATTAGGGTTTCACACATAGCATTGCTCTAATTAGGTTTTCACACATAGCATTGCTCTAATTAGGGTTTCACACATAGCATTGCTCTAATTAGGGTTTCACACATAGCTTTGCTCTAATTAGGGTTTCACATATAGATTTGATCTAATTAGGGTTTCAAACATAGATTTGCTCTAATTAGGGTTTCACACATAGCATTGCTCTAATTAGGGTTTCACACATAGCATTGCTCTAATTAGGGTTTCACACATAGTATTGCTCTAGTTAGGGTTTCACACATAGCTTTGCTCTAATTAGGGTTTCACACATAGCTTTGCTCTAATTAGGGTTACACACATAGCTTTACTCTAATTAGGGTTTAACACATAGCATTTCTCTAATTAGGGTTTCACACATAGCTTTGCTCTAAATAGGGTTTCACACATAGCTTTGCTCTAATTAGGGTTACAGCTCATTGATTAGGGTTTCATGATCTCATTATTATGGATCAACCCTTATCACATAGTTTACTCATAATGAGATAATTAGGGATTAATTATATAAGCATTCATCTCTCTCATTCACTCTCTCATCCTCTTTAGGATGTTAACTACTCCAAGATTAATCTAGGTCAACTCTTCACTTGAGTACACATAGCTAGGGTTAACCTTCACAATCATCATGGGTCTACATCTTTAAGAATCACATAGCTGATTGGAATTTGATCATATTAGATATCTAAATGGTCTAATCAATTAAACCATCAATTATATAAGGAATTCAAAAGAATTGACCAATTAAACTTTCAATTCCACAAAGTGATCAATTGGGTTAACCATTGAAATCTTCAATTGCATTAAGTATCTAAATAGGTTCACCATATTGGACCTTCAATTACATGAGATGTTCAAATGGATTAACCATGTTGATTTTAACAAAGTTAATTACTTAGAACCTCAATGATCTTGGTTCTCATACATAAATTGGTTGAAAACCATTTGAACAAGTTATACTTGAAACTAATTGGACAAAGTAGGTATTGAAACTGTTTGCACTTTGGGTCTCCAAACGGTTTGAGATCGTTTGGTGCCAAACGGTCTTGAGACCATTTGGACTCAAATGATCTTGAGACCGTTTGGACCCAAATGGTCTTGAGACCGTTTTCCCATTCCATCATCAAAATCCAAGACATCCAATTAGGGTTTTGGACCATTGGATTGATTATCAAATCAGCACTTAGTTGCAATTCAATTTGGTACCTTTGGACCTTCAAACACTTAGCCATACTTAACCCTAAACCTCCAAACGGTCTTGGGTGACCCCCAAACGGTCTTAAGACCATTTGGGTGATCCCCAAATGGTTTTGAAACCGTTTGGGTCAATCAACCCAAAACATCATCTCAATCAATTGGAAATTCAGCACTTAGTCGATTAGGGTTTGCAATTAAGGAATCATTCAAAATTGAAACCTTCAAGATAAAACCAATTGAAACCATTGGATCAATATCCAAGCATCACAGAATATATCTTCAAATGGTCAACCATCTCAAATTGTCAACCATTCCAAACGGTTTGGAACTCAAACCACCAAACGGTTTGCAAACCGTTTGGTCACCAAATGGTTTGGTGAAACCGTTTGGACTCAACATAGAAACAGTTTGCCCTAGATATTTGGGGAGTTGTGTGATTATGATGAAGTCATCATCATAAAGCTCCAAAATCACGAAATCTACTGTGATTTCCATGGATATTGCATCAATCAACCAAACTTAATTTTGGAAATGTAGAAATGATCACCAATTGATAAGGAATTGATTGCAATAATAAAATTAAGGGTTCAAGTTATAAAACCCACCTCCAATTGAGCTCCAAAAGCTCCACGCTCATGGAAACAATGGTGGATGCAACTCATTTCACTATTCCAAGGGTCGTCCTCAAGCTTTAAGTGAAAACAATTGGTTAGAAATGAAGAGGGGATCGAGATATGAAGAATTTATGCATTGATTTTCAATTTTCACCATGGATTCAAGGTGAAAGGAGGTCAAGAACCTTACAAATAGGTTGGGGTCGTCCTCCTGATCCTCCACATCTCCTTGGTCGCTTTCCAATAAAGGGGAAAGAAAGGAATTCGAAAAAGCCTTTGTTTTGGCTTGGAAAAGGTACTTTTATAAGAAAATTGATGAGAGAGAAAATTCTTTATAAAAGTCTTTTAATTCCAAAATTGTTGCCACCACTTAGCCCTTGGTTTCTTACATTCAAGGGAATATCTATCCCCACCGAGTTCCCTTCCATTATCCATGAATTAAGGGAAAAAAATTAAGCACCTTAACCCTTATAATAAGAATATCCATATTTGAGTGGAAATTCTTTTTCTTATTATAATGGTGAGTGGAATTTCACCTCCTTAGGATATTCTCGTGCCTTTGCAAGTCTTTAAGCTCATCCACACACATCTGAATCCAACCATTTTAATTTTGGTTGAAGGCCCTTTAATTAATACATTTATTTTTGTCCTAAATTGAATTAGGGTTTCACTTAGGATTAAATCTTGATTATTTTAATATCAAGATTCTCTCTCCTCCAACTTAATTCAAATGTGGTGCCACTCTCATTTTATTTTCTCTACATGATGACAAGAAACATTAGGGACCTTATTGATGTGGTAATTTTCATATTGAACCCAAGGTTTTGGGTAATTTGCACATTACACCAAAACTAGGTTTTAATGCACAAGGATTGCTTTACAAGCTTAATCTTGGTGCCCAAGCTTGTGAAAACCATACCACTACATCATATTCATTCTTATGATGTCTCAACATCATAGGAACATATTATCATGCAACATTTGCAGTTTAACCCCTCAACTTGGGTAATTTGCACTTTAGTCCAAAATAAGCAAACATTGCTTCAACATTGTTCAAACAGGACCAAAATTGAAACATAAGTTTCTCATGAGCACTAAATACTTTTCCCAAGATAAGATTAAGTATTTGCTCAACCTTATTAGGAAAAATATCTAGTTTCAACACATAAACCAGGTCAGGGATGTTACATTCATATTCAAGCTTGGGGGAGTGCTGGAATGACATTCTATCTTTGTTTTTATTATTTTTATCTTTAGTTGTTTGTTTTAATTTCAGAAATGCAGTACTTAGGGTGATGACAAGGAGGATGGTGGTGACAATGGCGATGAAGTATAGGAGGTGGAACCCACCATCCCCATGACCAGGAGAGCAGTCCCAAGATAATGGGTCTGCACATATGCTACCTCAACTTCCTCGGCCCCACCATCTTCCCAGGAGGAGCAAGACCCGAACAACGTGGCGGGCATGTATACCATGCTGTAGGAGATCCAGACTGGATAGAAACATCATCAGGCGATGTTGGCCAGCATGCAGGATATTCAAGGAAGGTTGTACCAAAACCAACAGGCGATCTATGAGAATTAATGCCTTCTCTTAGCCAACCAAGAGAATGTTCACATGTGCCTATAGTGGATGGAGTAGTCCTAGTAGACTTTCTTCAACAACTTTTAGGTAGTACCCACAACCACTGCCTATGTCGCCTACAGACCTCTCATTCCAGGAGATGTTCCCTCCACATGACCCCAACATGCCACCTATGCCATTTTGAGCCCTGGTACCACTGTTTCACCTCTTGGGTGCGAGTATTGACTAGGAGGACATAGTCATTGTGGCATACAACTCTCAAAAACATAATTAACTAATGCGGAAGTGTTCACTAAGCAACGGATTACCAAAAATCACTAAAAATTAAAACCTTTTTATCAAAAGATCCATCAAAGGAAAACTTTCTCACACAGAACCAAAGTAACATAATTACATTCTTGTTTACAGGTACATATTTTGTATCTTCTCCTTTTGAGATTTACAAGCATTAAATGTCATGTCAAGCTAAACATTGGCAGTATAAAATCTCAAGGCACTCAGCCAAAATCTCAAAAGCACTAACTACTACTCTGAGGACCTGAGAGTATAGAGACGACACATAGGACTCTATCTATATCTATACAAGGCATAACAGCCAGTGTCTCCACCTGAGACTTCACTATTGTCCCTACTTCTATTGTTGCTGCCCTTCTCCTACTGAAGGATTCCTACCTCCTCGTCCACATCCACCTAAAAATGTGATTCCTATGGGGTGAGACAATTGTAAATTGCCCCAACGAGACATATAACTCTCTGTCAGAAACATTATTATTACAGCTTCAGAAGATAAATATACACAAAGAAATTATATTTGTTTGGTAGCAGTTAATTCAATGTCTAACATATTAGAACATCATTCTTATCAAAAGTAATACAACTATAATTTGATAGAACAACATGTCACTTATCCTTTAAGGAATATGAAGAACATGTATAACATTTATTCACTATAGAATCATTACCACATCATTAACTCTCTTCAGGCTTAGATCATATATCTAATGCCTGGCATTGTCATTGGGGAGTCATGGCATGTGGCCATACTATTTTCACAAAGTGTTGGGATCTTAGTCTCTCAACTCATCAAGTACATTTCCACTTTTTAATAAGTTCATTATCATGATTATAGAATCTGGATATTTGAACCCATAACTCACCATAGAACACTTATTTCCACTTATTAGGTAACTTCATACCTTCATATCATCTAACCCAGGGACATTATAATTCTTGCTACACAAAGCATTGCACATAGTTCACAAAGCTCATAAACAATCTAAGATAATTAGCACATCATGTGACACACATGACTTATTAATTGTAGGTTACCTCTCACTAAGCAACAAAGAATATGAAGGTTTATAAGGCCTATAGAACATTTTCAGTATACAAAACATCATAGCTCATACCTCGATATGCTCATCATCTCAACATATTTGCATGATTAGTAATCATGATACCATTACAAATCAGTACTATGCAATACAAGGGTTATCTTATTACATACATAACCCATTAGTCTGTATTTGAGCTTTACATAGGATTACTCTGTGTTAGATTTTCACATAGCATCACTTTGTATTAGGGTTTCACATAGCAGTACCCTGTATTAGGTTTTCATATAACATTACCTTATATTAGGGTTTCACATAGCATTACCCTATATTAGGGTTCACATAGCAAGGAATCAATATGGATAACATAAGTATTCAATCATACTTATTTATTCTCATCATTCATCATTGAATGTATTATCAACACAAAGTATGAGTTTCTTTCTCATCTTTGTCAGAATATGATTATGTCATAGTTTATAGGTTTGGATTAACCTTTTTGTAAGGCATGTTAGCCTACATTCAACAGGGTGCATTACATCTCAATGTAACCATTGACATGACACATCTCATGTGTCATTCATCCAATTATCCTGGACTTATAACACATCAAGGTATACCAATTTTGGGGTGTTGGATGTGATATCTATCATATCTTGATGTATCACTTCCCTCAACACCTTTATCTTACTTGAGTTCATACACTTAGTTTGTATTATGGTATTCCCCATCCTAATACTTTATGCACCAGTTCATCACAATTATCATGTAAAGTAGTGGTCATTAATCACTCACTTAGAATATACAACCATTGCCAATACTATGGACTCATCATTGAGTTAGGAACTACTAATATAAGGATATTCATTATCAACCTCTCTAGGTGTTACATTTTTCATAACATTAATCATTGTTCCATTATTATGAATAGTATTCTCCATATTTATAATTTGAGGATTCACATAGAATATTGCACACATTTATGGATTTCACATAGTATTACTCTTCAATAGAGTTTCATATAATCATCCTCCTATATCAGGGTTTCACCTAGTATTATGTGAAATTAAGATTTCACAATACATCACCCAGTGTTAGGTCTTCACATAGGATTAGTGGCACTACCTATATTAGGGTTTCATGCATATCATTGCTCTAATTAGGGTTTCACACATAGCATTGCTCTAATTAGGGTTTCACACATAGCATTGTTCTAATTAGGGTTTCATACATAGATTTTCTCTAATTAGGGTTTCACACATAACATTTCTCTAATTAGGGTTTCACACATAGAATTTCTCTTATTAGGGTTTCACACTTAGCATTGCTCTAATAAGGGTTTCACACATAGCATTGCTCTAATAAGGGTTTCACACATAGCATTGCTCTAATTAGGGTTTCACACATAGCATTGCTCTAATTAGGGTTTCACACATAGCTTTGCTCTAATTAGGGTTTCACACATAGCTTTTCTCTAATTAGGGTTTCAAACATAGATTTGCTCTAATTAGGGTTTCACACATAGCATTGCTCTAATTAGGGTTTCACAAATAGCGTTGCTCAAATTAGGGTTTCACACATATCATTGCTCTAATTAGGGTTTCACACATAGCTTTGCTCTAATTAGGGTTTCACACATAGCTTTGCTCTAATTAGGGTTTCACACATAGCTTTTCTCTAATTAGGGTTTCACACATAGCATTGCTCTAATTAGGGTTTCACACATAGCTGTGCTCTAATTAGGGTTTCACACATAGCTTTGCTCTAATTAGGGTTATAGCTCATTGATTAGGGTTTCATGATCTCATTATTATGGATCAACCCTTATCACATAGTTTAATCATAATGAGAGAATTAGGGCTTAATTATATAAGAATTCATCTCTCTCATTCTCTCTCTCATCCTCTTTGGGATGTTAACTACTCCAAGATTAATCTAGGTCAACTCTTCACTTGAGTACACATAGCTAGGGTTAACCTTCACAATCATCATGGGTCTACATCTTTAATAATCACATAGCTAATTGAACGTTGATCATATTAGATGTCCAAATGGTCTAATCAATTAAACCATCAATTATATAAGGAATTCAAAAGAATTGACCAATTAAACTTTCAATTCCACAAAGTGATCAATTGGGTTAACCAATGAAATCTTCAATTGCATTAAGTATCTAAATAGGTTCACCATATTGGACCTTCAATTACATGAGATGTTCAAATGGATTAACCATGTTGATCTTCACAAAGTTAATTACTTAGACCCTCAATGATCTTGGTTCTCATACATCAATTGGTTGAAAACCATTTGAACAAGTTATACTTGAAACTAATTGGACAAAGTAGGTATTGAAACCGTTTGCACTTTGGGTCTCCAAACGGTTTGAGATCATTTGGTCCCAAACGGTCTTGAGACCGTTTGGACTAAAATGGTCTTGAGACCGTTTGGACCCAAACGGTCTTGAGACCATTTTCCCATTCCATCATCAAAATCCAAGACATCCAATTAGGGTTTTGGACCATTGGATTGATTATCAAATCAGCACTTAGTTGCAATTCAATTTGGTACCTTTGGACCTTCAAACACTTAGCCATACTTAACCCTAAACCTCCAAACGGTCTTGGGTGACCCCCAAACGGTCTTAAGACCATTTGGGTGATCCCCAAATGGTTTTGAAACCGTTTGGGTCAATCAACCCAAAACTTCATCTCAATCAATTGGAAATTCAGCACTTAGTCGATTAGGGTTTGCAATTAAGGAATCATTCACAATTGAAACCTTCAAGATCAAACCAATTGAAACCATTGGATCAATATCCAAGAATCATAGAATATATCTTCAAATGGTCAAGCATCTCAAATTTTCAACCTTTCCAAACGGTTTGGAACTCAAACAACCAAACGGTTTGCAAACCGTTTGGTCACCAAACGGTTTCGTGAAACCGTTTGGACTCAACATAAAAACCGTTTGCCCTAAATACATGGGGAGGTGTGTGCTTATGATGAAGTTATCATCATCAAGATTAAAAATCACGAAATATACTGTGATTTCCATGGAGATTGCATCAATCAACCAAACTTAATTTCGGAAATGTAGAAATGATCACCAATTGGTAAGGAAATGATTGCAATAATAAAATTAAGGGTTCAAGTTATAAAACCCGCCTCCAATTGAGCTCCAAAAGCTGCACTCTCATGGTAAAAATGGTGGATGCAACTCCTTTCACTATTCCAAGGTTCGTCCTCAAGCTTTAAGTGAAAAGAATTGGTTAGAAATGAAGAGGGGATCGAGATATGAAGAATTTATGCATTGATTTTCAATTTTCACCATGCATTCAAGGTGAAAGGAGGTCAAGAACCTTAACAACAGGTTGGGGGTAGTCCTCCTGATCCTCCACAGCTCCTTGGTCGTTTTCCAAGCAAGGGTAAAGAAAGGAATTCGAAAAAGCCTTTGTTTTGGCTTGGAAAAGGTTCTTTTATAAGAAAATTGATGAGAGAGAAAATTCTTTATAAAAGTCTTTTAATTCCAAAATTGTGGCCACCACTTCCCCCTTGGTTTCTTGAATGCAAGGTAATATCTATCCCCACCTATTTCCCTTCCATTATCCATGAATTAAGGGAAAAAAATTAAGCACCTTAACCCTTATAATAAGAATATCCATATTTGAGTGGAAATTCTTTTTCTTATTATAATGGTGAGTGGAATTTCACCTCCTTAGGATATGCTCGTGCCTTTGCAAGGCTTTAAGCTCATCCACACACCTCTGAATCCAAACATTTTAATTTTGGTTGAAGGTCGTTTAATTAATACATTTATTTTTGCCCTAAATTGAATTAGGGTTTCACTTAGGATTAAATCTTGATTATTTTAATAGCAAGATTCTCTCTCCTCCAACTTAATTCAAATGAGGCTCCCCTATCATTTTATTTTCTCTACATGATGACAAGAAAAATTAAGGACCTTATTGATGTGGTAATTTGCATATTGAACCCTAGGTTTTGGGTAATTTGCACATTACACCAAAACTAGGTTTTAATGCACAAGGATTGCTTTACAAGCTTAATCTTGGTTCCCAAGCTTGTGAAAACCATACCACTACATCATATTCATTCTTATGATGTCTCAACATCATAGGAACATATTATCATGCAACATTTGCAGTTTAACCCCTCAACTTGGGTAATTTGCACTTTAGTCCAAAATAAGCAAGCATTGCTTCAACATTGTTCAAACAGGACCAAAATTGAAACATAAGTTTCTCATGAGCCCTAAATACTTTTCCCAAGATAAGATTAAGTATTTGCTCAACCTTATTAGGCAAAATATCTAGGGTTAACACATAAACTAGGTCAGGGATGTTACAGTCATATTCAAGCTTGGGGGAGTGCTGGAATGACATTCTAAAATTTTTTATTATTATTTTTATCTTTAGTTGTTTGTTTTAATTTCAGTGGTGCAAGTGTAGGATCCACGTCTATCTAGTGTAATTTTGGAGTAGGAAATGCATGGTTTATGCATGGTTTTATTTTCGAATATATTGTATTATCTGTGTTGTTGCATGAAAATTGTCATATCCTTAAAAGATTAAACTGCAAAATCTTTCTATAACACCACTTGAGGAAGTGTTTGGACTAGTCAACATTGGATTTAAGACATACATGAAAGTTTGGATCAACTTGGGAATGTGAATGATGAAGATGTTAAGCCTAAACGGACCAAACCATAATGAGATCTTAAATGAAAATACAAGAAATAAACCTTTAGATCACCTTGAACATAGGACAATTAAGAGGGGCACGTCACAATATAATGAAAGGCATTGTCTCTTAGTTGTGTGATTCCATTTCTTTTCCATTCATTTTTTACTCACCACCTCAAAAATTCTTGATTACTCCAAGCTATTTTCCTTGATTACATTACATGGCACGATAAGAACATATTAGTTAGTTGCTTGCAGTTGAAAAAGGAAGAAAAACATTGCATTTGTATGTATCAACTTTAGTGCATACCATCTTAGCTTGCATAACACAGTTCATGTAGTTGCATACATATCAACATCGCATGCATATTTTCCTGAACATGTGGATTTTAATTTTGAGTATGAAGCTAAAGTGCGGGGATATACCTAAAAGAAAATAAGAAAAAAAAGGAGAAAAGTTTTAAAGGCAAAAAGTATAAAACTTAGCCCTTTTTTAAAAAAAGAGAATTTTTTTTTGTTCAAAAGAAATAAGAAGAAAGTATATCTTGCATGTTTGTTTTGGTGATGATTTAATCCACATGTGCATTCTTCTGAGTTGTTAAAAAAAATTCAACTCGTTCATACATGCATCATTTCATAAAAAAGATTTTTTTAGGCATTAGGATTCATTCATGGCTTTCTTTTCATCCATCTAGGTTCATTATTCTCTATGCATAAGTAAGATGAATGTACTTATGAATTTTCATTTGCCACCCATCTTGAACCATTAATTTCTCTTATTGGTAGGCCACTCTAATGATTTATCTCCTCATTCATGCTTATATGGAGATCTGCTTCCAAATAGTTGGTGGTTAGGAAAGAGAAATTTAGTGTAGTGAATCACACAATGCACCAAGCGAATGTCTGAGTAATTATGATGTTAACTACTTTCTTGATAGTGTCATTGACTGAAGGTGGACATCTTTTATGGAAATTTTTGGTCACTTTAGAGAAGCTATCAGTTCAGTGGTCAGTGAAGGCCAGTTTAGGGTTGGATAGGTGGATTTGATTAAGAAAGGAATGTATGTGTTATGTCCTTCTGCTGACTCTTGTCAAATAGATCCGAGAGAGTGTTGCTCAAGGATGATCAACATTTAAGCTTAGGGGAGTTTGATGCATGTGTTTTTAGTCATTATTTTAGGCACATTTTTCCTTGATTTCATGTGTAGATCAGTCAATTATTTGATTTATTATGCATGAAATGGCTTAGACAGTATGTTTCTATTAAATGCATCAAATTATATAATTTTTACTATTTATGTAATATTTTGTGCACCCCAATTGCTTATGACAATTTTGTGTGTTTTCAGGTACAAGGAAGAGACACAGACTCGGTGCTACCGACCTGGCAACAGTCGGTGGTACTGACTTGACATCAGAGACCTATCGAAAACTCACCCAGAGTTAGTGATACCAACAATTGAAGTCGGTGCTATCGATTTTTCATGAGCAAGCCCCAACATGAATCGAGAAAACTCGATGCTACCGAGTTTTCAACTCAGAGATACCGAGTTGAGGTCAGAGAGGCAACTCAAAAACTAAAAAACTCAGTGCTATCGAGTCTAGTCGATAGTAGAAATAGGATTGGGATGATGCGACCAAACCTAGGTGACACGGTACTACCGACTCCCCTAGTCAGTACTACTGAGTCTGCCCAATCAGGCCCACTGTAGATTTATCTCTAATCCAATAGTGGATGCTAATTTGTATCCTAAGTGCCTTATATGACTTAGGGGGATGACGGTTAGAGAGAGGGGGTAGTCGTTTTCATTACATGATGATCGGAGAGAGAAAAGAAGAACTAAGGATCGAAAGCTTTGACCGAGGAGATTTGGGCACCTCTGGAGGATGATTTTACAACCGAAAGATAGCAAAATGCTCGCACGACAGAGGGGATCTTCCAGCCGAGCGGAGATTCATGGTTTACCTTAGCTTCTTCATGTTTACCATGATTTTCTTTTTCCCTTCCATGTGATGAAAACCATGCAAGACTAAAAACTTTTATTCCTTAGGATATGCGAGTATCCCAAATATACACTATGATTGATTTCCATGCATTAATATCATTTATATCTCTTTTTATTGGATATAAATCTATGAAATCTTTATATTCTACTTGTGCTTGATCACCATTAGTGGATTGATAGACAGTTAGTCAGCTCAGGAGAGAGGTTGAGGGTTGGAGATCATAGATTTACCCATCTACTGTGCCCTTTGGGAAAAGTGGAGTGTAAACAGGAGGAGAAACCCAGAGAATAACAAAAAAGCATCTAACTAATCAACCAATAAATGCAGATTAGGTAGTAAATTACACTATGGGAGTAGGTAATTCTAGTTATTGACTCCTTATCCAGGGATTGAGATAATATATGTTAATGTGTGTGAGATCGATTATTCGTAGTGAAACCACTGTCCTAAGGAATTCACCCCATCTCTGATTCATTCCACCTTTAATTCATTTTATTTCTACTTTTGTTCTTTTGTTCAACCTAATTCAACCACTTACAATCGTCTTAGCTGATTTGACTACAGTTAGTAGTAGTCTATTGGAGAAATTCTTCCCCATGTTTGACTCGGGCCTCACAAGGCCTTATTACTTCGATACGTTCACTTGCGTACTATGCACGGTAAATTTGTGTCACCACCTAACTCACTGGATTTGAAATTAATTTTAAATACAATGATCAAGCAACCCTCTCGACAACTGAGTGAATGGTTCATTGCTTAGGAGGTTTGGAACTTGATATTTTTACAATCTACTAGAAATCCAGTCAATCGCACGGGCCAATGGATCTATTGATCCATAATTTTTTGTTGAGGAAGTCCAAATTCCCAATTAATTGACTCTCTAGGCCAATCGACCGTCTCAACATTCTTCTAGTTTATTTTTGTATCATAGGAAACCTATCATCCACCTACAGTCAACTCAACCAAACTAAGGATATAAACATGAATATGACTATGAAAAATGAAAATCCAGAAAGTAAAAATTATGGGGTTGCCTCTTGATAAGTTCCCTGTTTTATGTTTTTGTGTTCGATGCATGTAGATCAAGTTACTCTTCGATCAACAAGGGAAGTGTGTGGATTTCCTTTGCTTTCTAATTCCCCATAGTGTTGTGATGCTTCATACATTACCAATTGGATACCCATTCAACCTTTTTCTTATCCTGTAGTAGGAAGGCTCTGTGGAGGTAGGCATTTTTCACAAGATAGGGTCTGCTCCAACATGACTCAGCAAGAGTTACAGTCATAACATTTAAAGTAAGAACTAATATGTGACTTGATTGTCTTTCCACTTCAGGTGGCCATCATGCAAAATCCTTTTTCTCTACTTATAGATGTTCACATTCTCATATGCGATCAGTCTGAGCTCTTATAACTCTTGAAAATAAAGGAGTCCCTTCTTACTTCCCATTAAAATGTATAAATTGAGCAGCTTGATTCTCCATGTGGCCTTGAACTCCATCACCATGGGAGGTGGTAGGATTCCCATAGATTAATTTCAATGGTGTTCTGAGAAAGTTACTTGATTGTTGTTTCATAGGCCCATAGAGCATCATTGAGCTTCAATGACCAATCTATTTATATTGTGGTTGATTTCCTTTCCAAATATAGCTTTTGATTTCCTATTATAAACCTTCACTTTCCCACTCATTGTGGGCGGCATAACCAAGCTACTCAGTGATGGACATCATATTTTTCCAATAGATATTTGATTTGTTTTCCAAGAAGTGAGAAACTCCATTAGATTTCATAGTATGTGGGATTCCAACTTGAGAATATGATTTCCTTGGATGCATTAATAATTGGTTTATTATCACTAGATATCACTTGTGGGTCTAGAGTTTTCTTTAGGTTCACGAGAATTCACTTACTTCAATACACTTGGAGATGTAGTCAAAATCCACTAGGATGTATGTGAATACACTAGAAGAAGGGAATTGAACCATGTAATCTACATTCCATACATCAAAAATGTGACATCATACCAAGAAAATAAAGGCTTCTCATATCTCTTATAAATGTATCATGTTATTTGACACTTATGACATATAAAATGGAATTGTAAGTGCCAAAACAACATAGTCTAGTAGAATCCACAATGAAGGACTTTGGTTACGTTCTTTTTGTCATTCATGTGTCCTCTTGTAGGGCTCAACTGGAAATGCTCAGGTATTTGGGGGGATTCTTTCTTAGTGACACACCTATGATATAGACCATCTACATATACCTTAAACATTTCTAGCCCATCCCAATAGTAATGTCAAACACTATGCATAAATGTCTTCTTAGTGTTCATCGTGCACTTGGGATGCAAGATGCCTATAGGAAGATAGTTTATGTAATCAACAAAGCAAGGGATTGTTGTGGATAACTTCAACAGTGGTCATCACGTAAGGAATCATTTATGGGGATATTATCAGTGGTAGTAATATGAAAGTGGCTCAAGCAATCAACTATAAGATTTTCTCATCCCTAGTTTTGAAATCAAAATCCATCAGGAGTAGAACCCACCACACTAACCATGGCTTAGCATATTTCTTGGCCAACATATAATACATGGTTGCATGATCCATATACATGATGATTTGAGATCCCATTAGATAAGTAAATAATTTGTCAAAGGCATAAAGAATAGTGAGAAGCTGCTTCTTTATTATAGAATAATGATCACATGATATTTCTTACCTAATCATTGCTTGAGACAACCCTTATTACATAGTTACTAGCATCACACATAGTTTCAAAGGGTTGAGACCAATCTAGTTATTGAACAACATGATTGGAAATGAGATACATTTTCAAAATTTTAAAGCTCTCCATGCATGTTGAATGAAACTAAAATTTTGAGTCCTTTAGGAGTAGATTAGTGATAGGCTTTGCAATCTTTGAGAGTTCTTTGTAAATCTATGATAGAATCATGTGCGACCTAGTATTTATCTAACTTATTTAACTGTTGGAGAATCTAATTTAACAATGACTACAATTTTTACTTTATCCATATCAATCCCCCTGCTACTTATTGAATGACCAAGCATTATGCCCTCTTTCACCATAAAGTTACATTTTTTCCAATTAAGAACCAAATGAATTTCTTTGTATTAGGATATTATAAGAGAGAGATAGAGAAAGCATGAGTCAAAGGGATATCCATATAGGGATAACTCATCCATACATAATTCCATACTTAGTCATTGTCAATATATAGAAGATGGCTCATGTGCACTACGAAAAATTGGCAGGTGCATTGCACAACCCTAACAAAATCCTTCTGAAGGCATATGTGCCCAAGGGATAAAGTAATGTCATCTTTTCCTACTCATTAGGACATATTGGTATATGATAGAATCTAGAATAACCATCAAGGTAATAGAAAAATTCACACCGAGCCATATGCTCTAGTACTTGATCTAGGTAGGGGAGAGGGAAATAGTCCTTATGGATGGCTCTGTTCAACTTCCTATAGTCTATGTACATTCTCTAACCTAAAACAATATGTGTGAAGATCAATTCATTCTTTCAATTCAAACCACTTGTATAGGACGCACCCCTAAAGAGTCTAAAACATGGTAGATGATTCCATCATTAAGTAGTTTAATCACTTCAAGGCATATAACTCCCTTCATATTGGGATTTATCCTTCTTGATGGTTCTCTAGAAGGGTTGTAGTCTTCCACCATAGGATTTTTATGCATCAAGATATCCTGACTAACCCCAGTGAAGATAGTCATCTTGTATCCTTGGGCCTTCTACCTTTTCTTCAACTCCATGAATAGTTATCTTCTTTCTCTATGGTGAGATTAGATTGATTATTACTAGGCACACTTGTAACTCATCAAGAAAGACATATTTAAACCCTTCATACAAATGTTTCATATCATACACTTTAGGTGTTGATAACTATTTTTCAACAATAGATATAGCTGTTATCTCTTCAAATTCATCTTGTCGGTCTTCTTCAAATGTGCCAATATAAATAAGGCATTGCTCAACCTGTGCATTCATGGATGCATCTGTCTCATATCAAAAAGAGATTTTTAATAGAATCATCTAGGATAGTGTTGTCCGTCCTAAGTTAACACATATTTTCAATGCCGACTAACATGAATACCACTACATAAATGTTTGATCCACTTAAACTATCAAATTTTAGAATTGTTGGGTTTCCTTACCTAATCTTAGAAGCAACATCCCTGCATCAACATCTACCAAAGTGTGTGTCATTGTTATGAAGGGGCTATTAAATATGAGGGTGTACATATTATCTTCCCTGATAGTCATGACGATGAAGTCACATGACACATAGGAGTATGTACCAACTTTGACTGGGACATATTCAATGATCCCCATAGGCTTTATCATGGAGTAATACGCAAGTTAATCATCATGATTGTTATTAGTATCTCTAAAATACTTATTTAAGAAATGAGCAGGCATGATAAAGATGCTATAGCAAAGTTTGGCTAGCCCCTTCTTGTTAATTTTGTCCCCAACATAACAACTAATCCCAAAGGAACGTGAATTCTTGTGCTTATTTTCCATCTTAATCAAAATGATGTCTTAGAAGGTATTACATAGCTTTAATGTATCATATTCCTATGTCGTGTATTTTATTGTGAGGAGAATTTTGATATATTTATACCATGTGAGTGTCTCAGCTATAAAATCTTAGAAAGGAAAGTCAACATGAAGCTTCTTCATAGATTCCTTGAATTTTGTGAACTGAGAGTCCAACTTTGTCTACCTCAAGTGATTTTGGTAAGGGGGTGAGAAATGTAAACTAGAGTGATTGGTTCAACAACTTCCTAGTGTGGCTTGATTGTATCATCCCTCATGTCTTACCTTGTCCCCACTGATATTGTCTATGCCTTGACACCCTACATCTAATATCATAGTATGTGTACAATAACAAAGTTGAATTCATCTAAATCAACCACCACATGACCTGCGGATATGGGTGTGGGTTTTAAAAAAAACCTTTCCCAAAAATGTGGGATAAACTTTTGATTGTATGTATGCTTTTGTTTGTTGTCAGGTTGTACGATACAAGAACTAGTAGGTGGGAATAGGTCAACAACTAATTGAGCAATTTTAGAATCTATGGACTTATTATGGGCTTGTTGTTTGGTTCAGATAATTTGTTGAGACTACTACATAATATTTTTTATTGTTGATAATATCTCTTGATATGAAGGGGCAGATTTCCATTCTAGTCTCATTGTTGTTTTTGTCTTTCTTGATTGGATTCTAAAATTGATGTCCTTAATTGTAGATTATATTGTTGTTGTTCCTCTAGTTACCTTGATTGTAGTTTCCCATGTTTATGTAGTTTGGATGTTGATAATTCTGGAAAGTGGAGGGCCCAAAACATTATAGTTTGTTGGTTCATACCTTAAATCAGAAGCATTCTCTATGCCCCCTGGGTTGCATTCTAAGATATCACATGGTTTCTATTTTGATTGGGATTGTAGTATTCCCATCTAGGTAATGGAGTTAAAGTTACATGGTTGTCATATCCTTATGGATTGTAAGTTAATCACCATGATATCAAAAAATAAATTGATACCCCCAAAGTAGAATGGTTATTATGCCTTAGTGGCCATCTATTTCTTGCTCTAATACCATTAATGTAACACCCCTCCCTAGGGTTTCATACGTAACCAGCAGAAGCACAACCTAATCCCCAACATTATCCATAATGTGGGTTACTTGGCATATCAGGGAGGGTTGTCACATACATGATCTCATATCAAGAAATAAACAATACTTGGCATTCATAGAAGCATAGATTCATACATAAGTTCTTGGAAAGAAAACTACATCATGGTTCTAAAGCTACACATATTCTAGATAACATATGAAAGATAGGATCTCCATAGATGGACGTCCCACCAGGAAACAACTTCTAAGGTCTTGGATCCTTGGAATCTCCTCAAGGTATCTCCTTCACTTTAGCTCCAACGTATGCAAACATCTCGTCCCCAGTCATGCAAAGGAAAAACAAACATGGTAAGTAAGCGGCATTGGCATGTTATAAAGAATAAAAATAAACTAGAAAGGTGACTTGACATAAACATGGACATACATTTAACATTAACCATTTCTTGACATCTTTTACATAAGGAACTTGACTAGAAGTATATGCTCCTCTCTTAATGCCCCATAAGAGCCCGTAATGCTCGGAAAGCCAATAATTGCTCGGAAAGCCCATAATGCTCGAAAAGCCCATAACAAGGTGCATATAAATCTAAATCAATTTCCATTAACCATGATCTTTATTAGATTTAATTATCTTCTAAATGACTTAGACTTGATCTTAATGGGATTTCTCCCTCTTGAACATAGTTGGGATTTCTCCCCATGAAACATAATGGGATTTCTCCCTCTTAAGCATGGATGGGAATCTCTTCCCTCTTAATCTTGGTTTCATGTTCCTTAACCATAATTCATAACATAAATATGGTTTCTATACTTAGACTTAGATTATAGCAAACAAGCATTCAATAATCATATACTTGAAGGAAAACATGCATTTATCATGACTTTAACATAAAGTGCTTAACAATATTCATAAGCATTCAATAAACCAAAGGTTATCTATGCCAAGGGATGGTCCACTTACCTTGAGCTAAATCACCTAAGTCAAACCTAGTTTGACTGATTGAATTCTCTTAATCACCTGAAATTATATTAAAACATTATATGTACATGAATTCAAAGTCATTAAACCCTAATCATAGTCTTTGAATTATTTAAGGGATTGGATGTAAAAATCAGTGTTTGAAAAACATATACATTGATAGAAAATCAAAATAGCTTTCCAATGACTATTTTTACACATTTTTCTGAGGTCATATGCAAAAGTTATGAATTTTGCATCCTCGACCAATCAAAGTGCAGGAAACCTTATGCGTGACATCGATCAAATCCAATATTAACCTGATGTAAATAAAAGATGAAATACCAGAAAATCCTAGCACGTGTGACACATGAATTAAACGAGTGGGGGTAAAATTGTCATATAAGATATAAAAATAACTCTTGCGGTCGATGGACAAATCGAATGTCAAAATACCTATAATACCCTTGGGCGAT
This sequence comes from Alisma plantago-aquatica, assembly GCA_963693085.1. Taxonomy (NCBI): domain Eukaryota; kingdom Viridiplantae; phylum Streptophyta; class Magnoliopsida; order Alismatales; family Alismataceae; genus Alisma; species Alisma plantago-aquatica. The sequence goes on from OY856409.1 coordinate 475,631,705, forward strand.
CAGTTAACTGATTGTACTCGTGGGGGCACCATGGTCATTTCAGGACCTGGATTGTTCCTCTATCACACAACGCGAGCCATGGCTCCAGTGCCATGGGTGAGCTTCTCAGCCATGGGCAAGGACCCTGGCCTGCTGCCACCCGAGAGTAGAAAATACCTCGATCGAGTTTGTGATGAGAAGGCGAAAGCAGAGAGCCTAAGCTCAAGGTCGGGAGAGCATAGGAACTCGAGAACCAGTTCAGGTCATGACTAAAGCTGAGGGCAGGGGTCGAAGCCAGACCTCGGACCCATCCTGTCGATGACGACTTTCAACTGGAAAAGACCCAAGACGTCGAGTGGAGCTCTTAAGAAGGTGCGAACAAGGTCGTCTGAAGCAAAGACACCCGCAAGAGTGATCATGGTTGAGGAACAGAGCTTCGCGGTGAGAAACAAGGGGAAAGTTTCGGGTATTGGAAACCACAAAGACCATGGTGAAAATCGTCTACTGAGGCTTGAGAAACATTTGTTGCGGTCAAACGAAGGTCAGGGCATGCTTCCCTTGGACGAAGGGGCCCTGGAGGTGCCATGGCATCAACACACCGGTGAGCACTCCTACTGGTCCTATAGGACATAGAGTTTCGGGCACAGGTAGGACAAACCATTGAAGTAGAATGAGAAAGGAGGGTTCATAGATGCTTACATGCCCCTCAATTGCAGCGAAGGTGCCAAAGAAGCACTGCAGTGAGGTGGAGGTCATCGGAGGACCAGTCAAGTAGGTCGGTGCATTTGGAGGCTTTTGAGCATAAATTGGGGGAGGAGTACCTCTTCAGGATAGGCGGTGCTCTTGGGGTCTTGATCGACTGGTGTGGAAGGCAGAGGCGGCGGCTGCGCTTCAATGGCGGAGAGGGTGTTCAAGCCCTAAATGGGCGTTTCATGTGTAGGCCATTAGGGGAGGCGAGTAGAGTCTTGCTGGGTTCGGGAGACTAAGGCGAAACTGTTGGTCAAGAAATCTCTGAGAAAGGTGAAATGATGAGGGAGAGTGAGATTAGTGAAAAATGTCCTGTGAAACGGCTTCCATTCGTGAGACTAACGAAGGAAGGAGAAGACAGGCGCGCTGTTGGATCTTGATCCAACGTTCGTTGTGCATGCGCACGAGAAATGTAACGCGTGACAGATCTAAGGCACAAACTATAGGGAAATAAATGACATAAATTAAATCTTGGTTAATTCTTTAGAAAAACCATATACAAACCTCTCTCAAATTAATTGAGAGGTCAAACATGGTCCTAATGGGTTCAATTTTGACCATAGGTGCATTAGAGTGTCTAGAACATTCCCATTAAATTAGTTTTACTGCTTGTACTTGTTTTAGGCCTAAAATAGCAAAAACCATTATGTGCATTTAAATGACCATGATGAGTGTAAATAAAGACATTAATTTATCAAATAATAATTTCAAGATATGAAAATTTGCACTCAACATTATGTCTTTTCAATTAAGAAGATGGAGGCCATTAAGCAAGCAATTAAACATGTAAATCACTAATTACCATATGAGAGAGAAAATTTGACATAAAAGCATTTTTTCCCATTTTCTTAAACAAAAGAGCATGGATATATATGAAAACATTTTCTTCAAATATAACAAGGGTAAGAGAGCAATTAGACATAATAAAAATGAATTTGCAAAATGAACATGGGAAATTTACATTTAGGTCGTCAACATTTATACTATTAGAAAAAGAGCATGCAAAGAATAAAATAGTTTGAAAATTTGCATAAAAAGAGTGGGATGTTACAGGAGAACTCTAGGGGGATCTTCCATTCTTTCTTCTTCTCCCTATTCAAAGCCTTGAAGAAGCATTTTATGATGAATGTGGATCAAACCCTTGCTCATTAAGTCAAAATCCCTTTAATATATGTTCCATCAGGCGCAATATTTGATTACTTATTTGATCCAACACCACTCTTTATTTTGGCATTGGAAGGCCACCGTCTGTCGAATAGCTTGTTGGCATTTGCAAAGGTAAGTCACCTAATATTTTGATTGTTTGGTCAGGGGCGAAGTTCTTAACACATGGAGGTAAGGTGTATGTTAGTTGACTCACTACACAAAATGGTCCTTTGGCTAGTAATAAGCACTTTAAATAAATTTAAAATTGGTCAATCTAGTTGGTAGACTGAGCCGGCATACCAATATATAGAGGAAGGTTTTAGTTGTCAAGTCTGATGATTTTACATTGCATGTGCCAAAACCTAAGTTTAGGTTTGCATACCCCCTTGCTACATCTGCTTCTTCCATAACCCTCTCAATGTAATAGGTGAATACCACAATAACAAAAGAAAATATGTCAATGTTAACAATTAGAAAAAAAATCTATATCATTCAAGGAAAAAATGAACAAAATATCCAAAATCAATTAAAGGATATATTTGCATCTTCCTTATGTACTATTGCCCCCTCTTTCCATTTTCACCTGGGGACACTATGGATGTCTTCGTATGACATATTTATAATGTATCCTGATGTTGAATCAAATGCTTACTTGAGATTCTGAGGGTTTCTTTCAACTCTCATGAAAATCTAGGTCAAGCTTGATACAAAGGATTGTGGTGAGGAGATTTTGTTCAAAAAGAAAAAGAGGAATGCAGACAAGGCTAGATGTGTCCTTTGATCTCTTGTAGTCAGAAATCTTATCCGCATATATAAGTTCAAAAATAAGAATGATATGAATGAGAGGAAGTTTCATGGGTTGAAAGTATACATCTAGCTTCTATTTCAGATTGTGTATTATTTAAGGATGGGAATGTTTAATTTTGGAGTAATTGAAATCATATTCATTCCTATTTTTTGTCACAATTTTAGAGTAATCTTGCATTTATACTTCACAATTTTAATCTAGAATTAGTTTCAAATAGGTTAGCCTAGTTTTGTGCTAATTTGATAGGTTTTGATATAATTTCTCAACTTTCATGATAGCTTTGAGATTGGCCTCCACACACCAATGCAGGCATGGAGTCATACATCCGTACAATAGATGAGAATAAAGAGAAGTCTGCCTCTCATAAGGTGCAGAAGTACCCCATCCCAGAACAGACGTTGATTAAGACAATGAGGCAAAATATTAATTTCACTCCATCATTTAGGCCTTTTATTCCAACATATAGCCTCTAAAGCATCATTCAATGATCCTAATTAGGCATCAAAGTCTTGCAACAACCAAATGTGTCGATTGTGAATTACATCTAGTAAACATTTCACATCAACCATGGTGTCATCAATGCCTCCTATTGACGCAACACCATATGTTCTCCATCAACCATATACCGCAATAAGACACATACTGATCACTTACAAGGACACCCTCAAAGCCATCACCACCTTACTACACTCTAATGTTCCACATCTGTTATAGAATCTTGTCTCCTTACATAACTGATGGATGACAAGAACCATCTTTGATGCTCTGTGTTGACTATAACATCCCTCCACCTTGAAGTCACACTTTGAGCATTACCATATCATATACCAATGCAACTCGAGTTTTTTATGTTTCACAACATCCATTATCCATTTAGTTCCATGACTCAACACCTCCTAAAATCCAATCCTTGCTTATGTGAGACATCTCCTGACATGGACACGACCAAACGTAGCAAGCAAAACCATTGTCCCTATAAAGGACAAAGGGTACACATTTAAAAACATATTGAGGCCTTCAAACCCTAACAACTCATCTATAAATGCATGCCCTTATCCTCCAAGCTAGGTCATGTCATGTTGTAGGATTCAAGGATATAAGTGATTCCCTTCTGACACTGGAGGTCATATTCCTAGCCCAATCTAGGCTCTAGGCCACTTCCTAGGCATGGAGTCCTGTCCTATAAAGTGGAAATCTCAAAGACACCATTCACATCCTCATATACTACTTCCAGTGACTATTTTCCACATGTTGCTCCCCTTTTTGTCTTAGATCCTAGCATGATAGAAGATGAGGAAGGACACTCTAACAAACATCTAAGATTTGTCCTTGTATCTATGTCATATAAACCTCACCACCAATCTCAAAGGTTGGTGCCACACACCATTTTTGCATCCCTTTTACCTTCAATGACAATGGCCATATCTTCCCTTTACCTTGTTTGTATTTCCACAATGAGTGATTAGATCCTTCATTAGGGTGTGGGAAGTATCCCCACTACTCAATTTTATTATTTTCTACTAAATCTATGCTTGTATGAGTGATGCTACATTTTGAAACAATCTTGACTAGTCTTTCATAAGTGTTTAGCCAACTTATGTTCTTGTTTATCAAATCTTGGATGTAAATTTCTAACCCTTGATCTACTAGGGTATTGATTATTTCATGTAAAACCCTTGATGAAAAGTCTAGATATGTTTTTTTTAGGAGATGGTTACAAGACCTTTAGGTAATGCAATGACGAGGCGAGAGTGATATCTATCTTGGTCGATTCCTCTTCCCAAATGGAATGTATTAACCCAATCTTGATGTTAATATTTAATGCATATTTATGATGTAGTGAGAGAGCAAACATAGTTTTGACAATCATGGAGGAAAAAGGATTAACAAAATTGACAAAAAATTACCCATGAATCCCACAAGAAGACCTTGATAACAATAACATGTTAGAAGGAATGATGTGAGACATACCTTGTAGGCAAGTAGATCCATCGACGTTGCCCACTAGAAATATGAGACGAATAGAAGATGACATGAAGTCCCCCCAACATAGTCACAAACGTGTGTGTGTCTATGTCATTCATGCGTATGATGGGAACTCCACCTCACATTGCAATAGTTTGCATGGGAGGATCAACCTTTCTATTGGGAATGTGTTATTTTTGCACTATCTATCTTTGCTCTTTCTCCTTGTAGATAACGACGGATGGGATTCTCATTCAAAAGGTGTGACCATAATTGTGGTTCTCGTGCCCCTTTAAATATGAGAGGCAAGGAAGTGAAGTTTCTAATAAACCCTAGGAAATGAAAATGAAGTGGCAAACTTTGAGTAGTCCGCTCATAGACAACCAATTAGTCGACTAGTCACTCTAGTCAGATGAGTAGGTTTTAACAAAACTTTGTGGAATAGGTCATTCAACCTACTCATGCGGTCTAGTTGACCACTAGACTGTCTAGTTGACCAAGTGGGTTGATCTTGTCTTGTTGGGTAGCTGGACAATCTAGTCGACTAATTGGGCTTATTTATACTCAATCAAAAAACAAGAGATTCCATTTTATCGGTTGTTCTAGCCATTAGGGAAGTTGGACTTTTCAATCTAACAACTAGGCTTCCATTCAATCTATTGATGATCTAAATGATTATCTAAACCTTTTAGTAACCAATTAATCTTGTGTTCGTGATTATACTTCTCTTCTCCATGCACCCTAGGAATGTGACCAATAAGCTCCAACTAAGGTTAATAGTGATATCTATAATCATACTACGATTTCATAGACAACGGTTAGTATCTAGAAAGACTTCATTTCCATCCAAGTAATTGAATATGTTGGAGAACAACTTCAACCTAGTGTTGTGAGTAGTGTTATATTGATTGTATAATCCCTCTGTCTCTAATATCGACTTGAATCTAAGACATGGAAACTTCATCCTATAAATGCTCGTTCTTTATTCCTTGATCTAGAATAGAATTTTGAGATACATATGATTTCGAGGTCATATGTTGACTCACATTAATATGTCCATGCATTTCATATTCTCATTAATCAAGTGGTTGGTATATCACTCCAATAGGTCAGATACATTCGATCTAAATCTCCCAAAACAATCCACATGTGTCACAATTCACCCAAGAAATACCTCTATGGGAAGCATTATTCAATGTCACATTAAGTAGTGCTAAAGTACATTGAAGAATATGTGATCATTAAACTAACTTCATTGTCTAAGAACCCCAATCACTACTATCATGTGTCCTGTATCCTAATTGTCACTTATGGTTTCTATGTGTCATACCCAAGTTGTGTATGTTTGATAAACTTGTTCACAACAAGAATATTTATGTTCACTTTATACCCAATAACATGATTAATGACACATAGTCATCATTCAACACACATACTAGTCTTAATAGATTATTGTCGTCCTAATTTCTACAACAATATCTGACCAGGACCTATAAGATAATGGATACTCCTAGCATACACATGATCTCATGTTCAAGTCCTCAATCCAATATTACATGTCATTAGCACTGTTCGGGAAATCGGTCCACACGGCCGCATATACTCCCGCATATACCTATTCAGTCACCCTACCACACCACATATTACTAATCGGTCCACTAAGCGGTCATGGGCCACATATACTCCCGCTTGGCCGACTAAGCGGCCGATTAAACTCCACTTTTCGAAAAGCCCATAACGAATGTTCATGCATTTCATACATACATGCATATATATACACACATTTCATTATATATTTAAACTGAGATATATATTCTTTGAAGTATATGTATACATTGTAATACATATAAAAATTTTCCACATGCATTTGTACATTTATTCAAATACCTTTTGATATATTAACATATGCATATACATATACAATATATCTAAATATACAATCACGTATTTGTGCATGTATATATACATTTTGATTTATTCACATTTATACACACTATACATATATTTGTACATTGATTTACCTACATTTTAGCATTTGTACACATATTACAAACACATTCTATATATTGACATATATACATATATAAGAATATCATACATTATACATGCATATTAATATGTTTATAAATAAATAGATGTATGTGCCTACTCTATATATTTTAATTTATGATCTCGCTATATTATTTAATATATAATTAGTTTATTGAAATAAAAAATCCAAAACTGCATATACTCCCGTATATACTCCCTTATACCGCATATACTCTATGCAGTACCCTCTCCGCCCGTACACCGCATACCTCTTTCCTGAACCATGGTCATTAGGTCATATGTTCTTAGGACTTTATATTTATCCATTATCTCATGTTAAATAAAACATAATAATTGGAATTGTCTTAATAAATAATGAAATCAACAACAATGTTTCCATTACAATCATCATATGAATGGCTATCAAAGGTATACTACCAGTAATCTCCGACTTGCAGTAGAGCCAATCACTAAGTATAAGTGATATAACATGACCATCATGCTTTCGTTGTGAAATTAGTTTAGTCAGAGGATCAACAACATTGTTTTCAATTGATACTCTATATATCTTCACATATCCTTATTGTATGATCCCTCGTATGACATGGTAATGTCATAGTGTATTTCCAGAATACTAATGTGATCTGGTTTCCTCATCATGTGAAATGTCTTCATGGTTGTAATCATATAGCTCTACTACATCATCAACGGATGGAACCATCCCTAGTTCACCAATGAACTTCTTGATCCATACAACTTCCTTTGTTATGCTAGAGGCAGCAATGTATTTGACATGTATAATAGAGTCAACCATTATCTCTTGCTTGGAAATTTTATAGCTCACACCTCTATCATTGAGATAATATAAAAAAACTTGATTGTGATTGGTAACTGTCCCTTTTGGTTTGGAAGCTTTCATTGGTGTAACCCTTTACAACTAACTCTTTCTTTCCACCGTAAAGAAGAATCTACTTATGTTATTCTCACGTACTTAAGGATGTTATTCACAATAGTCCAGTGACCTTCACCATGATTTTAGTGTTACCTACTAGTCTTATTAAAAGCATACAAGATGTTGGGACATGCACAAAACATCACATACATGATATATCCAATTGTAAATTCATATGGAATCTTAATCATGTGTGTCACTTCTTCAAAATAGTTTGGATAATTTATCTCTAGAGATACTTATTCAGAGATACTTATTCCATGAGACATGAATAAGTTTCCTATCTTATAATCTTTCATAATGAACCTTTTTGGTACTTCGTCAATCTATGCACTTTGGCTTAGAGCAACTAACCTTCAATATCAATCTTTATATATGTTTATTCCTAGTATCTATGATGTTTCTCCTAAGTCATTCATGGAGAAGGTGTTTCTCAATCATGTCTTAACTAACTATAGAGTAAGGACATCATTTCACATCCATATTATATTATGTACATACAATAGAGAAACACAATTATGCTCCCACTAACCTACTTGTAAGCTTAGGGTTTGGCTTCATTTTTTGATAAAGACATATTCTTTGACTGTCTCATCAAAATGAAGGTTCATGCTCCAAGATGCTTTCTTCAATCTATTGATTGGTCTTTGTAGCTTACAGGATTTTCTGTCTTCATTAGCAGTGATAAAACCTTCAGGTTGTACCATGCACATATTATCAAAGAGATTCTCATTAAGGAATGTAGTTTTAATGTTCATTTGCAAGATTTCTTAGTCATGATAAGACTAATTGGAAATCATGTTTCTGATGGATTTAACCATGGCAACAGGTAAAGAAGTTTCATCATAGTAAACACCTTCAGATTATTTAAACCTCCTATAACCAATCAACCTTGTAGGTTTGTACATTACCATCCATGTTAGTCTCCTTCTTCAAGTTCCATTTGCACCTTATAGGGTTTACCCCTTCAGGAGGATCCACCGAGGTCGATACCTTGTTGGTATACATAAAGTTCATCTCAGATCTCATGGCTTGAAGCCAATTCTCATAATTTGGTCCCTCAATGGTCTAATTCTATGTTTGTTGGTTCATCATCAATGACTAACACATGTCGTTGTTGAGTCATGAGAACTCTAAATCCCTAAGCCTCAAGACATGTCTAGTTAGACCTTCAAGGTTGTTGTGTTATATGCACAATTGTTTGTGATCCCACTTGTTCCTTATTTACCTTGATAGGTTCAATGTTATCATATTGGTCTCAAAGTTCTTCGTGTTCTATTTTCCTCCCACTGCTTCCTCTAAATATGAATTACTTTTTGAGGAGTAGATTAGTCCTATAAATGAACACCTTGATATTAGATAGAATATAGAAATTGTATATATTGATTTCCTCGACATATCCAAAAAATGACACTTTTTAGGTTTGGGTCCAAGCTTTCTTCAAAATATTTCTTGACATAAGCTTCACATCCACAAATATTCAAGAAGCACGTACTGGGACATTTCTGATTTTAAATGTCATATATTTTCTTTTGAATGGATTTAGAAGGTAAATAGTTAAGAGTAAATATTGTAGTTTCTAGAACACATTTCCAAAATGAGTTTATATGATTGTTCCATGCCCAACAATGTGTGATTCCTTCCTTTTGATAAACCACTATATTATTTTGTTCTATATGGAGTCCATTGTGATAGAATACTACAATCCCTTATAAGGTCTTCAAACCATGGCTTAAGTATTTACCACCTTAATCTGATCAAAATGTTTTAACATTTTTTCCTAGTGTATGTTGTCCTTCATTTATGCATTCCTTGAACTTTGAATGGATTCTTAGGGATGTAAATGGGTATAGGTAGACCCGCAAATTCAGACCCTTAAAAAACCCATCACGGGTCTAATTTTTTATAACCTCATACCCTTGGACCCATATACCCTTGGATCCGCATATAAGCGGGTCCAATAATGGGTATGCTTTGACCCAGACCCGCTAGACCCATGTACCCACTATACATAAGTAACTACTTAAATAACATATTATATATATAATACTTTACTATCTAATTAATATAATTCTTGAGATTATATCCTAATCTAACCACAATAAGGTTGAGACTAGTCATATCATAAAGAATAAACTATTCTAGTTTCAATAATGAACATTATATGTAAACAAAAAAATCAAAATGTCTACTAGTTTACATTACTTTCTACATAAGTTAAACATTATGACGATGACTACAAATATGTAAACAATTAACTCAATTAATGTTAATGTATAAAATATAGCATTGTCTAATATAACTATTGCATGTTAACATGCTACATAATAACAATATCTAGTTGTCTTAAAATATATAGAACATAGTCATTTCTCTTACATAAATAATATGATGTTTTATAGAACCGCTTACCCGCATACCCGCTATAATTGCGGGTACGGGTATGGTGCGGGTCCAAGTTTTGTATTATGCGGGTCTAGAACTGGAACTAGACCTGCTAAATTAGATGGGTATGGATATGGGTATGGCCAGACCCGCACCGTACCCACACTGTTTACACCCCTATGGATTCTGACATGTGGTTCATTAGATACACATATCCATATCTACTGAGTCATCAATAAATGTGATAAAATATTGTTACCCATATCTGGCATTTATACTAAAAGGTCCACATACATCAGAACATGTGAGTCATGATAAGTCACTTTCCCTTTCACTGTTTCCAGTAAAGGATTCCTTTTTCGTATTGCCTAACAAGTAAGATATGCATGTCTAGTTTGATTCAAAATTTAACGAGTCAAGATATCCATCTATATGAAGTCTAGAAATGTGCTTCTCATTTATGTGGCCTAGACATCAAGGCAACAAGTAAGTTTGTCTGAGTCATCAAGTTTTGTCTCAATATCTAATTAATGAAGACCATAAGACATATGACAACTTTCATAAAGGATCTAATAGAATGTCAACTATTCTTGATATAAAATTCAAATCCATTATTATGAAAACATGAAACATAAATGATGTTCCAATGTATGGTAGGTACATAATAGTAGTTATGTAACTTTATTAAAATACCACTAAGCATAGATAAACATTAGATGCCTACATTAGTGACAACAATTATTTCTCTATTAACAACCTCTAGCTTCACCTCCCCTCTTTTCAAGGTCAGATTCTTGGTTGTATTCCCTAGAAACCATCATGCGATGATTGTAATAGGGATACATTGTGTATGGTTTTTTATTAATAAAGGCAAGTATTATTTATTATGTTTGTTAGTATTTAGATAATGAATAAATATAATACTGTCTAAGAATATTTTGACTCAAACACATTTGATTCGAGTTGAGGACCTAAACATGAGATTTTATGTATCTTAAGATTATTCATTCTTGTATGACCCTACTCAATTATTATTGTGGATATTACAAGAAAACAATTATACATAAGAATAATGTGTATGTTAGACTGATGAAGATGTATATTTAGTCATGATATTGAATATCAACTCAGATACATGGGTACTTTTTAGAGAACAAGTTGTACATGACAAACTCACTTTGAGATTGACATATGAAACATGGCATTGAAAGTCAGATCCATATCTTAATGTGATAGTGGTGATTATGAATCTTAGACCTAAGATCACTTCCCTAATCACATACTTGTTCTTTGCAGTTTGACACTAGCCCAACATGACTCTAAGTAAGGGTTGTCATACATGTGGTAATTGGGTGCATTGCAACACTTGTGGATTATGGTGAGTGATGTAATGAAATTTGTCCCTTCATTGGAGTGATATCTTAGCTACTTGATAAATACATGAAATCCATGGTCATGCCATGTCAGTCAATATATTATATTGAGCTTATATGATATTAATAGTATTTTTTTATTCAAGTAGCATAGATTGAATGTTAAGAGGATGACAACTCAATTTCTAAGTTAGATATCTGTGATAAAGGAATTAAACAATCATGGTGTCAATGGTCAATTTATAGGTTCTATTGTTCTCAACTTCTCTTAATTACTTTAGTATCAATGTGTTGCTAGAAACCAATGTTTACTTGTGTGGTTATGGACAACACTATCAACGTTATGTTGAACCTACAAGATCACACACATAAAGATGCATAAGAGAATTGATGTTCATAATCAAACATATAAAATGACTATAAAGTCCATTTGGGTGATTGGATTTTTTGGTTCAATAATTTAATTGATTGTCAATAGATTGACACATTATCACTTTGATTAAGTGATGAGTCAGACAACTCACTAAGTTAATAGATTGATTAAACCAAGTCAGGGAAAGTTTTCTACTTGATTTGTAGAGGTGGACATCTATGAGTTTGAGACACACCAACACAATAGTGTGAGACAAGCTTTTTAAGAGTTCTTCATCTTGAAGAGAGAAAAACTCATCTCAAAGATAGCATCCCGTAATAGGAGGAGAAGGACTTCAGCAATCATTAGCATGTTGAAAAATCTAAGTTCTACTTCCTCTTGGCGACCAAGGTGGTGCACCAAGAGTTCCTCACTTGTGTATCTGAAGTAGTGTCCATGGCCCTTGGGTGTAGACTTGAGACCAAGCAACTTCTTCAAGAAGAAGACAAAATGTTGTTGCGACAAGATGGCAACAATAAAAACCACTTTGGATCATATCTGAAATTGTAAGTTTTTCACCAACATAAGACGTGTCTAGTTGTTGGACAACCAGTGTGCACTAAGGTATATTTGGTAGCCCTTATATGTTAATATAATAATATTTTATGCATACAATGTGTCCATTTTCTTGGTTTTGCAGTGAGATTTTTTGTAATTCTACTTTGCTCCCTTTTCCTAAAACCCTACACCTACTTCTTTTAAGACCAAACATATTTGGGAATATGTGGGATCCACATTCGATATATAATACCCATGTTAAATGAGTAGTGAATTACTTCTATAAAATAAATACTTGAAGTGGAGATCTTTATCACTTGTTTCTTATTCTTCACTTCCACTAGTAGAGGACAATTTCTCTTCCATCGCCCTACCTAGTAACCATTGTGACAATTATCTTCATTAGCTAGTTCTCCTTTTTCCTTTGTTGAAGATTGAAACTCTTGGTCAGCTTTATAACCTTTCTTGGATTTGTCTTTTCTTTGGACTTTCTTTTTCCTCTATTGACTGTCAACACGTATTTGGACTTGTCTTATCTCATTTTTGCCTCAACTATTCTTAACATGCCAAGTAGCTCTCATAACCATTTAACAAAAATGTTCATGTTATAATTCATGATAAATTGTTTATGCAAATCCAAGAATTATCACAATATCACATTCGTGGCAATCTCTTAGATAGAAGGAAATCATGTTCTCTCTAAAATTCTGATTACCCAATTAACTTGACTACATGGGCCCCAACTAGATCACCTTTTTTCATGTTGTGCTTCAATAATGTCTTGGATATATATACCTCTCTTTCTTTGGTTGTTCTTGGTACATTTTCCTAAGATGTATGGCATGGAACCATTTATTTATCAAAGGTAAGAATATTGAGTGTCCATCCCTAGAGTGGATCACATTACATATGCATGAATAATACCACAATCAACAACATAGAAAAAAAATGTATGAGAAAACATGGCATATCAAAATAAACTAAACTAGTACCTAACATCACGATCATAACTCTTCTACATATCAACCCATGTGGATGTTTCATATGCATGTGATTAGATGATTCCAATACAGTAATACCCAATAGATATCAAAATAGACCAGAAGAAATGATCATAGAGAGAGACTCATAGTGTACATATTACCTAAAATTATAAAATGATTACATATCGGCACAACCGTGTTGAATACGCTATAAAATACACAAAGTCACAGGTTTTAGAGAACATATATGCTTGAAAAAACATAATATATAAAGAACAAAGAAGTTTATTTAATTAAAGACTTTCTTATTAACATTAAGAATATTTTAGGTGAATTTCCATTATACTAAACAACAATATATGGACACAGACTAGCTTCCCAAGAAATGCTTTGTGGGGCTCATTAAAGCCAAATGTACTAATGACACCTTGTTCAATGTCAAGGACTACAAAACTAAGTCAAGCATTAATGCTTTTTATCAACATGGTCTGCCCTTGCTTGATGACTCAAATAGGAAACCCAACTTTGTATCATTACACTGAGAGTATAGACAGGTGCACAAGGTTTGCATAATGAACACATATAATTATGTTTTAAGGTTTGATCAACATATATTTAAAACAAAAAGAATGTGCTAATAATAGGGAACAAATATCTTAAATAATTATATAATCCAATCATTTTAAGCATACATACATACAAGAAAGTTCAATACTACTAGTTTGGACAATAGGAGGACAAATCATACATTGATTAGGGAGCGTGGCTAAACACTTGATTTAGAAAACCATAATTAGCAACTTTGACTAGATCTTGACAACTGAGTTAAAAAAGTGATCAATAAAATACTAATAAGTGTAATTGTATTAAGATCAATAATATTTGATCTAATTAACCATTATTGTTGGGGTTGGATGTGTCACCTAGGTATAGCAATCAAAACATTCAATTTTGATTTCAATATCTCAACTACGTCATGCAAATAGATTATGAAGTTACATAATACATCATGGGTTCATATAGAACCTAGGGTGACACATCACAACTATTATTATGTATCTAAAATTAGGGTTTCAAGATATTAGATTGAGTAATTGCAATTTTTGAGCAAGATAGTTAACAAGCATCAACTTAGTCAAATGTAGTCATATAGGGTCATTTCATGTAACTTAATCATCATCACTAGATTATAGATGGGTTTAACTTAGATTACATGTCATAGGGACCAACAAGTAACTAAGTTGAGTGCATTATATAACATGGATGATCATTAGGGAAAGATTTGAATAAGATTAGATCTTCAATTATCAATATGCAAACTAGATCACATTTCAAGTCATGGTTAGGTAAGTTAGTCATCTTAGTGCACAAGATTGATACATAAGGAATTTATGGGTATGCATGGGATCTAATTGATTTCAAGGCCACACAAACATCTTGAGTAACTTTAGATTAATAAATGTATAAGGCTTAACAACAATCATAAAGTGAACATAAAGTCATGTTAAGACACATTAAGTGTCAAAAGATCATCACTAGGCTTCAAGAAATATGATGATAAAAAATAATTGCATTCTAGGGTGATATCTACTTATCTATATTACTCAAAGAGATTTGAAGTAAATCTGATCAAGATATAGCAATAAAGAATTGATCTTTTATATAAAATCCCATGTTACATCATTAAGCAAAATAGATTGCATCAAGGTTCATAAGATAAGGAAAGGACTAATACTATTACATCAAGTTGTTCAAGCTATTTCTATTAGTCTAATATAAGGTTTTGGGACATAAAATAGAAAGTTTCAACATTAAACAGATAACAATAAATAGATTAAATCATTTCAAAAAGACTTAAAATTATGTATTTTGGGATACGGAAGACGTACAAGTCATGATATTATTTTTAAGTGGTAGATCTCATTTTTCTAATCAATTTAGTATATTGGAAGTGTTCTGGTTAAAGGATCAATTGGTTATGATTTATGCAAGAATTGAGCATTTTTATGGAGTTTGTGAGAGAGGGAAAGATTACCTTCTTATTGAAAAGAAGGTGAGGCATTGATCTCATGTCTAACATGGAGACAAATTTGATTGACGATTGAGGAGTTTTTCTCCCACCTAGCCCAAGGGAAGGTGGGGGGGGAATCCAAGCTACCAGATGATGATTCGATGAGGGGGGATCTTTATCCCATCTTGGCATGCTCGCACTACGCCACTATGCCCTACAGCTGGTTTCTATCTAGAGGTTCGTCAGAGCTTTATGATACCTCCCAAGACTTCCAAGTTGTGTCTTGGAGACCCCTAGGCCAGGATCTTCATTGTTAGGCAAAGCCATTGCAAACATCCTACTTGACATGAGAGAGCCTGAGGTAGGAATCCCCAAGTGGGCACCCAACAATGTCCACCATGAAAAGTGGGAGAAAGAAGAAGATGGAAGAGGGTGTTATAGTACACAAAACGGAGAGGAATGAGAAGTAAAAAGATGGGGAAGAAGAAAACAAATACAAAGGGGTTCTAATTTATCCCATGTGGTATCACAATGGCTGGATTGGCCAACACAAAGCTTGTTGTACTTGCCTTGAAATAAGGTAGAACACAAACAGGGGTTGTTGGATTAGGGTCCATCATGGACAAGAAGTCGATTCGAGGACGTAGAGGTCACATATATGGTCTGTAAATCAATCCCTCTCATTGTTTGAGTGGGTATCCATGAATTTATAACTTGTTTAAGTCAATTAAAAAGTGTGCTTTTTTTTGGTAAGTCAGGCGGTCATCTTATTCATCTTGCCCACCTCATGCAAGCGAAATTAAAAGTAGCATTACAATTATTAGGAAACTGCAGAAATTGAAACATGGTAGTACTACTACCATTACATGAATGTGCTTGACCAGTGTCTAGCACACATCTAGGAGGGTTTTTGTAATGGGTATAACCCATGCTCTGTTTCGAATGGTACTTAGCAAGCACATCCGCCTGCTTGTTGTTTTGCCTACCAGAATATAAGATCTCGGTGTCCTCCTTCTTGATCAAGTGAATACCTCTAATGATGTTAGCATACCTAGGATAGTTCCAGTAATCATCCGCTAACATAGTGGCAGCTTGCCGGCAATCAGTAATAATCGTAACATTGTGCGCCGCACTCCTCTCCACAATTTTAACAGCAAGCCCGATCGCCAACAGCTCCGCCTCCAACGGACTCCTAGCCGTCACAAGCTGCCCAACGCCACTAATCCAATTGCCATCAGAATTTGTAATGACAACCGATATAGCGCCCTTGCCCCTCTTCCAAGTAGCATCCGTATTGAAGCGGATAGAACCTGGGTTAAGAATTTCGGACCTGCGCCACTCATCCTGTTCCATGCTATTGCCGGAAGTGTTCCATGCTTTGTTGTTCATCATGATCTCATGATTGGTGAGGTTTATAGTGTGTTGAAGATTATGCTCCTTCCCTTCGAAAACCCATAGGTTACGCTGCTTCCACATGCTCCAGCAGACAATGAAGAAGGTATGTTTGTGCGTATCGGACCCCTTGACGTTCATATGCAACCACTGGTCCAGGTTATCAACGGTCCAGAACCGATGAGTGTGCTCATAGTTCAGGATAGCCTGCCACACACTCTTCGTCTTTGGGCAGTCCCGAAGAGCGTGGAGTATGGTTTCCTCCTTAGCATTACACCGGGTGCAAGCAGCATTGAGCGTCATCTTACGACGTTTCCTGTTGTGATTGGTGAGAAGCGCCCCATTAGCTGTAAGCCACATAAACATTTTAACACGTGCTGCCACTTGTGCTTGCCAAATACATTGCCACTGACCTTGCCTTTTAATTTCAGTTGCAGCTGTTAAATCTTGGTATGCTGTCTTTGCAGTATAACTTCCACCTTCATTAAGAGTCCACACCCGAACATCTTTAGCCGCCGGATCAGTTGGAGGGTCGAAAGTATAGATAATCTTGGTAACTTCAGCTGGCAACCATTGTTCCAAGAAGTTGTGATCCCATTGTCCCTCCATGTTGACTAAACTGCTCACTACTAAATCATCCAGTTCAATGGGAATAGGATGTAGAACATGATCGCTTAATGAGCTAGCAATAGGTAACCATTTATCATGCCACACATTGATGGAGCTACCTCTTACGGGACTCATGTAGGTATTTGCCTCCATAAACGGTTTGGAAAGAACAACATTACGAGCTAACTGCGACATGTTCTGGGAAGGACTTTGCGTATCTTTCAAGATTCTCTTCTTCATGGCCTCACACCAGATGGTCCCTTTATTGCTGTAGATGTCCCAACTGTTCTTCATAAGGAGGGCTTGGTTCCACTCTCTCATAGATTTGATCCCAAGACCACCATGAATCTTCCTGCTGGTAATGCGGCTCTAGGATATGAGCGGAACACCCCTTTTGCTCCTCCCCCCATTCCAAATGAACCTTCTTATTTCACCGTAAATCCTGTTGCATAAGTGTATGGGCAGCTTAGCCGTTTGCATAACATAAGTAGGAATCGCAGTAAGAGTGCTTTTAGCCAAAGTAACCCGGCCCGCCATAGATAAACTTCTAGCCATCCAGGAGTTAATAGATTTCGTAACCTTCTCCAAGACTTAATTATAAGTGTTCTTGCTAACCCGGTTATGAATGATAGGTACACCAAGGTACTTCCCCAGATCTTGGGTTCTTTGTAATCCACTTCTGCGGCAGATAACATCAGCCTCCTGGCTCGAAACACTCCTAGAGAAGAAAACTCTGGTTTTTTCTACAGAAATAGCTTGACCATATGCTTTTTCAAATAATTTAAAGCACTTCATAATGGTCTTTATGTTGGATTCATTCGCTCTGGCGAACAGAATGATATCATCCGCAAAGCACAAGTGAGCAATATGCGGTCCTCCTCTGCCAAGTTGCACGGGCTTCCATTTCTTCTCAACAACAAACTGATCGATCAGTTGGCTCAACCTCTCAATGCACAACACAAAAATATAAGGACTTAGGGGGTCTCCCTGGCGTAATCCTTTGGAGGGTTTAAAGAGAGGTGTCGTCGCTCCATTCCAAGCAATTTGAGAGCTACCCAACCTGATGGAATCCATGATATAACTTTGTAAGTTGGTAGGAATACCATCTTTCCCAATCGTATCCTGAATGAAACTCCAAGACATTTTATCATACGCTTTAGTGAGATCGACTTTGATGGCCATAGTTTTGCTCGAGTTCCTTCTTTTCATCGTATGGATGAGCTCCTTTACAACAGTAATATTATCAGAAATTTTCCTTCCCGGAACAAACGCACTCTGTACCGGGCTGACCCATTTAGGAATCCACTGTTTTAGACGTTCCACAACCACCTTAGAACAAAGCTTGAGAATAGTGTTGTTGAGAGAGATGGGCCTGAATTGACTGCTGCAGACTGGCTTCTTTTCCTTAGGAATAAGCACAATGGTAGCATTACATAGCTGGTAATCTAAGTTATTAGAGTGTATAGCTTCCTGAACCGTTTTAACAACAGACTCCTTGACATACGCCCAGTTGGCCTGTAAGAATTGAGTGGTGATACCGTCTGGACCAGCTGCCTTGTACGGGTTCATAGCAAACAGAATATCCTCTACTTCCTTTGTATGAACCTCCCTAGCTAGTAACTGATATTGATCTGCGGGCATAGTTTCAAACGACCCAGGGATCCGTTCTATGGCTGATTGGCGGACGCTGCTAGGAGTAGTGAAAAGTTTTATATAAAACTCGGTAACCACTTTAAAAACCTCCGTGTTGTTCGTAATCCAGCCTCCATTCGGATGTTTGATGGCTTCACACCTATTCGTTCTTGCTCGTTGGTTGACATAAGCATGGTAAAACCGGGAATTAGTGTCACCATCCTTGAGCCAGTCTATATGGCTTTTTTGTTTCCAATCCTCCTCCTCCTTCTTCAATAGAATGTTAAGTTCTTCCTGCATAGTTAAACACAACTTATCAGTAGTATCGTCATACCTGGACGCCAGATTCTTCTGGAGTGTTTCAATATTACGAATCAGCCTGTCTTTGTTGGCCTTTTTAGCTTTTTTCAGCTCCCCGTCCCAAGAGCACAGGTGTGGTCTAGCAATATTAAGAGCATTCTGGAAGTTCAAATCCTTACGCCATATTTTATCAAGACAAGATTTGAAAGTCGGTTCTTTCTGCCAGGAAGCTTTAGTCATGAAGCGCCCAGGACCAGTAGCTCGCCTGGCTATATTGATCAACAAGGGGCAGTGATCAGATTCTATTCTCAGTTGATGTAACACAGAAACATTGGGGAAACTCATGAGGAACGCACTGTTCGCTAGACCCCGGTCCAGTCTACTCTGTTTCAGGCCATGGCGGAACGTAAATCTCTGTCCAGAAAAGCCAATATCAGCTAAACCTGCTTGCATCATAGTGGATGTAAACGTTTGCGCTTCCTTATGATTGAAAGTGAGATAACCAATCCTTTCAGCTGGGGCAATAGTAGTGTTGAAGTCTCCTGCAACCAACCAAGGTTCCTTGTATCTATCACCAAGATCTACAATATGCTTCCAGATTAGACTCCGGATATGTATATGTGGATTCGCATAGATGAAAGTAGCAAAGAAAGTGTTGTTAATTCTACAAGTCACAAACTGGCGATGGGTATTTATAATGTCGACTGTACAATTGGTTGCACTCCAGCAAACCCAAATACCCCCCGAGAAACCACGAGCTTCAGATCTATGAGAATTAGAGAACCCCAATTTTTGAATGGTGGCTACTGCCTTAGCAGCACTGATTCTAGGTTTGAGAATGACAGTAATCAAGGGCCTATGAATAGAAATATATTCTTTGCGGACTCTGCACGTATCATCTTTGCCTATACCACGGATGTTCCAGCAAAGGATCTTCATCGTATACCACTCAGAACTAAAGAACAGCAAGAGGATCGCTTACTGGGACGGTTCTTCGTTTTCTTTGTTAACAACAGTCTTCAAGACTTCCACTACTGCTTCGCAATCTGGTACGCCCCGCTGCCTAGGGCTTCTACGTATGCCTTCAACACTCGATGTTTCTATGCCGGGCCTCTTCATCCTGGTGCCACTGCCTTTGAAAACTTTGCCAATCTTGGTCTTCTGGGAAACTTTATGCTCTTTAGAGAGGCGTTGCGTCATAGGTATGATATTCCTATCATCTTTCTTTGGTTCTGCAATATCAGTAAGCACTTCATCTTCGGCAACGGAAAGAATCTCGACCACTTCATCTATATCCGGGTCAGCCATTGTGTGATCTTCTTTCTGCTTGTTATTACTTTCGCGTACCTGTGCTTTGCTATTAGCCCCTTGGTCATTAGTTATATCTTTTAGAACCTCAACTTTTTGTGCAGCTGTAACAATAGTGTCCTTCTTTGTCTTCTTTTTCCACACTTTGGCTGCTCGAGCTACTCCGTCTGCTGTAGTCTGTTTGTGCCCACTCGTCTCAACACTATCATCACCGTTATCCTCTGGGAGGTCTTCATACTTATTATAATTAGCCCTTGGTTTGTCGGGGGGTTTACCAATCGGTTCTCTACCCTGCCTTCGACGTCTAACACGTTGGGTCTGCCATTGTGTACTCTCCGGTTCTGTAGGGCTCCCGCTATTCGTCTTGTCTTGCTCCTTCTCAACAGCAGCTGTGTTCTCAGTTCGGATCGATTCACATGTTTGTGATGTATGACCCTCCTCTCCACACTTGGCGCAGGCTTAAGGGAATCCTTCATACTCGATTTCATAATCAATGCCATTGATATGAATGTACGGTGCAAGCGGCTTTGTAGTGTCAACTTCTATAGACAATCTAGCAAACTTACTCCTCGTCCGCTTGATTGTATGTTCATCTACCTTGACCAGTCGGCCCAACGCCTTCCCAATGCAGTCGGACATGGTCTGGACGTACAGATGAAGAGGTAGATTGAGGATCTTCGTCCAACATACTATTTTCCTTGGAAAATCATGCGACGGCATGAATGTTGGGGTCCAATCCCAAACTAGTAGATTGCATCCGAAGACCTTCCAAGGCCCCCCAGTCATGGCCATCTCGTAATCACGGCGACACGATAACTGTATCACATAATGATTGAGGTCGAGTTCGTATATATTATACTTACCAACAAGGCTCCACATAGCTCGTAACCGATCGCGTAGAGTCATGTATCCAATCTGGGTTCCCATGGCTTTCACCACAATGGCATATTGCCACGGTCTTATTAGGAACTCTTCCTCCATAGGATCGACAATGATATCCGGCTTATCATCAATGAAAGTTAGACTCACCGCCTCTGGATTCAGGTGTTCCTCAAAGAGTTTGTTTAGGAAAAGGTCCGAGGTACCTTGATCGGTGGCCGCGCTTCCAGATCACACACTGCTCGAAGCCCATGCGTTACCACTGATCTTCGCCTCTTGTTGCACTCCTGCTTGGTGAAGCCCATGCAGCGGCGGGAACTGGAAGATAGGGGCGTTGCTTCCTTCCGGCCTCCTTGCATCATCGCCGCTCTCCAGGATGTCCCTGCCGCCCTTGTGGTTCTGTGGTTGTGCTGCCCGAAGGACCCCTCATACCACCGAATCGGAACTCAATTCCTACATGTGGGAGCCTGAGTTTGTCACCTTCTCCATCCTTCGTGTTCGCCACGTCCGAGACTGAAGCAACCCTAGGGTTTTGACCCCGTCTCTCCCCGCCTTCCTGGCTTTCCTGAACATCGTTCAACCGATCGTCCGTAACCGCAGCATCCTTCATGGACCTCCGCTCGTCGACGTGGCCCCCTTGGCCATCCGCCGGCATCGCACGCCCTCCGTCCCCTTGGTCGCCCCCCGCCGCCGCGCTCCCCTCCTCCGCCATTTTTAAGAAAGTGTGCTTCTTTGACAACATTGAAAACACATATTTCCTAAAATGTAACTAGATGAAATTTTCACTATTTGTACATAATTTTTCTCTAATTAATATATATAAATTTTGGGCACAATATTATGATGTTGAGAGAATTAAATATTGGATGTTAAGTTAAAATGTCTAATTATTCATTCAACCTTAATCAAAATAAGAACAATGTGACACTTAATCAGTTCTATTTTGTATGTTGATTATAATGAGACTCAAAGTTCTACAATTGATGGTTAGGGATTGAATATAATTTAGAACTTAATTATTCAAGATGTAAATTAATTGATGCAAGAGAAAATAGAGGTTGTCACATGATCCACACATTAAAATGAATTTTTTTCATTAAAGTTAGCACAATCCTTCAACCGAGATTGAGACTTTCATATTCACAATCATTTTGGTAATCCTTGAATATCAAACAATTTCAAAACTAAAAATCAAGCATCAAGCAGAGCTTAGTAACATGGATCACCCCATTGGGAAGAGTGTCACATATATTACCATACTCAGAGAGATCATCATGCAGATCATTATACTAGGAGAGATAATTTTTAGATCAAACAAATAGACATATTTGAATCAAGAGTAAAGCATTAATTTAAATCCCAATATTTGGGGTTCTAGCTTCTTCATTGGCCTAGGTGGGGTTATACATCCATGACTGATATTTAGTCTTTCAACAATTCGAGACAAATATTATATTTAAATCTCATGGTTTTTTGTTCAAAGTCAAACAAAGGTTCCATCATAATCCACACAAAAGCTCACCCTCAATTTATAAATCAAGAGAATCAACATAATTGTCATTTCATTTTTTTAATATTTGGGAACATTAAAGATGTCGATCATATATAGAGGGTGATCTTAAGGTTCAAATAGGGTGATCATATGAGGAAAAACAACATCAAGATCAATAATCATTATTCAAGATTTCACAAACCAATATTAAAAGTCAATATTCTTGCACATAGAAAGCCATAGGTTCAAAATTTTGAAGCTAGGGTTTAGGTTTGTACTTCATAGGTATAATCATTGTTAGGTTTGTACTTCATAGCTTTCTACCATAGGTATAATCATTCATTCATATGCAAAAATTGAGAAACATTCCAAGATATCCATTTCAATTTCATTAGCATGGCATTTGAGGTTTATGAATGACACATACCTAAGTCATTCTAGGAACTTGACAAAATGTTGTATTCAACAGAGTCATATTTCAGGATCATAATCATATCAAGGTTTAAGATCGAGTATCAATATGATCACATATCTAACCTATACGAAACTTAGGTTAAGAACTTAATATAGTGAGGAAGGGGTTACGTTTCAAACTCTAAATTATCAAAGAGGTAAAATTTTAGAGGCAATCATAATATATATGGGACCTAGGTTAGGGGAGTCATAATTAAACTACCATACTAATCTAATACATTTATCCTCATTAGTCTTGAGCTCCAGGCATATGAAAATAGTTGAGAGTACCATTTATCAAATCCTGTTTCACAATGTCATGAGATTAAAGATCAAGATCATAAAAGTGAAACTATAAAGACCTAGTCCTTATGATCAAATATTTATATATTGCATCAGAAAATATAAATAAGTAATTATAAAATCATGCTTTACATCCTAGAGTCACGTAAACTTATGCATAGGACTACAAAATTAAACATAGGTGTTGATTCCTATCTATTGTTCAACAGGGGACAAACAATTGTTGCATGTATCTTGTAGTTCTTACTTTAATCACCTACCCATGAATCCCCAGAGGGAACAAAACCACACATGGACTCCAAGAAGGGAAACAAAGGTCAGTGAAATGACTCGTACAAAACTAATATTTGGAAAGTAGAAGTATGAACTTATCTAAAAAGTATCTTCATTAAAAATGCAAAGAGTTAATTAATGTAGGAAAGTATCAAAGGAAATATTGGGTTTTCAAAATTCTATTCAATATCCAATATTGAGACTAATAGTTTAGATTTCAAATAGATAACCTATGTCAATGTCTAGTTGTTGGGGAAGCCATCTGTTCTCTCCTTTGGAAAATGACAACAAACCAACTGAGGTTCCCAATATACTGAGGGACCCTATGTCCTATGACTATGTCCATAGGTGTGGATGCATAATTTTACTAAACTATGGGCACTACCATGTCCTTTTTTGACGTTTAAACATTGTTTTGTAATTTCCAAGAATTTTCTAGTGTCCTTTCAAAGAGGAAGGATAATGTTTCTAAAATAAATTTAATCCAAACAACCTATCTACTATTTATTATTTCTACAAGGAATAAGATTTCCAAATATAAAATAAAAATTGTATACCTTGGGATCAAAGTATGAAAAATTGTGAATTCTAAGTTTTTAGCTCCAAGAATTTAATCAAAATAGAGAGATCTACATATGTGGAGAAATATTTGTCACTATATGGCTTGGAACCTATTGTTTTTCAAATTTCATTTTATTATTACTATAGATGGCTAGGGTTTTCCATATAGGAGTGTTTCTCATATTTTCAACTATTTTCATTTCTAAGGTTTATATATATAATCAATATTACATACTTAATTGTTTTACTACATTTTTTCTAGATTAAATACTAACATATTATCTCCTCTCTTATACATAATTATAATTCTACTAGTTCTAAATTTGTTTATTCACTAATATACCCTTACCGGAAATATTTAGGGTTAAATTTCAATACAACTTAATATACATTAGTCATATAGTTAGATCTTTATTATGTTCCCAAGTACATGTAAAATGTTAATGAGCTAAAAAAGGGTAATTTCATACATTGGTTCACCTATAGATCATCTAAACTAAATTTAAGCTCATTGGAGAGGTAATCTTCCTCAATATTATATGAATATATAATGTTCTTAGAAGGAGTCTATGTATAGTATAAAGGCAAAAAAAAACATTTAATTCAATTTCCCATATTTATCCCTTTCATAAGAATGTAATCTACATCATATGAGTCATAAATAAATATAATCTATTGCAGCTAATTATTGGGGGTATAGTCTAAAATATGAATTTATTTTAATTTCTAAAATTTCTTATTATGAGGATATAGTGTATTATATTTTTTCTATATCATTTGTCTAACTCATGTGTATTAGTCAATTATGCATTTTCATGGGACAAAAGAAGATAGATCTTTATTATGGGATTTTATCCCAATATAATTAATATGGTAGTTATTAGATTACCCTTTTCTTCAATATTTTACATTATTATCTAAGTGATAATCTAGTAGACTATTACTGAAGAAGAAAATTGCAAATAGCATAAGAGTCAGGTGGGGGGGGGACCTATTGATGCACACATGGGAAGTCGGCTAGAGAAGATGTTCTTGGGACATCAAGGGAGGTTGTCATTTGGTCAACAAATTCCTCCCATTATCATATGGTGTTGCTCTCTGAGGACATCAACTGGTTGGGGCAATTTTTGTCAGTGGTTCTTCTGTTCATAACCAGGAAGGGAGGACAAGAAGTTTTATTTCACTTTGCATGCTTTTTGCATTGTGACAATAGAGGTTGAACCTAGATTCATCGGTGGCCGGGAAAGAAACATAGGAGGTGCACCACAGTTTGAAGATCCATCAAGGTTGTTGGTGAGTTGGGTCGATGAGGATGGAGGATCGTCAGGTTTGTCATGGAGGATGGTTGGCAACTGTAGATCTGGTGGCAAAAGGTGTTGTCAATTTCGTCTGGGCCTAATGGGATTCTGGTAGGTAATCGATGTGTCTGGTGTTGCAGGTGAAGAGTTGTAGAGTTGTAGGCCGGTGGTTGTTCAGGGTCGGGGTCAAGGAAAAAGTGGTGGATGATGGTGTCGTCTGTAAGTGTGCGGTCCTCGAGACTTCAACCCACTAAAGGGGAAGGAATGATGAGTCATGTGGATAATGTGGCTCATAGAAATAGAGGGGGATAGAGGGGATGTGTTACTGAAAACCTAATCTAAGGACAAATATAGGTATTAGATAGAGGTTGAATACGAATGGAGGATTAAAGGAGGCCCATTGTTTTAGCTTGAAGTATGAGGTGAAAATTGAGTAGCAAGTCATATGTAACTGGAGGCAATAAGGTTCCATCTGATGTCTTTAGTTACTAACCTAATGAAGATGTTAGCATTTTTATGACAATGAGAAGATTTAAAAGTCTTGTATACTAACTACTACTTTGTTCTGATATGCAATGCTGGCATGACCAAGATGGCGTACGACTGAATTTGAGAGGTTATTGGAGGAGCAGTTGTGATTTCAAGGTCTAGGGAGACCTATTTTTGGAGGAGTTAGAACTACGACTAGTGATAGGTCTTAACATCAGTAAATGTTAATGAAGATGGTTGTACGATTCCAACCATGGCCTCTAGATCAGCTGTTGTGCATAGGGATCAGAAACAAGGAGGATTTGACTGTTCAGGTAGGGGTCTCATGGAAGCTTCAACACCATTGTAAGCACTTCAAAATAGTAGAGGTGAGATGGACTTGTTGGTGTCCATATGTAACAGTAGTTGCTGAGTTGGGAGAAGGGTTGGCGGTTAAGGACGGTCAATTGTGTTGTTTGACCAAAACATTAGATTAATTTTTTTTCACTTTTATACTATAAATCTCATTAATTTGGGAATTTATATATCCTAACTTACACATCCATTTTCCCAAAAAAATTCACCATGTGCTTAATTAACATTAAACTAAACTCGAAAATATTATCTTACGTAATTTATGATTTTGAGATGGTTGATAAGTTTAATTTCCTAATTAATTTTAATATACTTATCTAATGTATTTTTGTTTAATCACATTCAATATTTTAATTGTGAGTCTCAAAAATGGGATTGTTAGATCAAAGCATGGACTACTTGCTTTTTGTTGCTCAAATTTCAAAGGCATTTTAAATTTTGGAGGACCATGTATAATAACTCAGGATAGATTTAGTTCCTGAAATCCAACATGTTATAACTCTCCTCTCCTTAAAGTGGATTTCATCCTCAAAATAGACTTAGTTAGGTTCTACCCTTCATTCCTTAAAAGATTCAATTAGAAATCTAAATATGTGTATCAACTCAACGTAATATCCTTCACCAACTCTAGGTTTATTCTCTAGGGTTTTCTCATACCTCCTTGATTGTAACTTAGCTCACGAAACCATCAATAAAATTCCACAAAATCATTTTTCTTAAGACATGTAGCAATAAAAAAAATTGGAGACAAGAAAACATTTTGATGTAAAACTTAAAATGTCTAAAATCAGTGCGAGAACCAAGTCACAATCACCTCAAGTCTACATTCTAATTACTATAAGTTTATCATCCCAAATACTTGGCACATTTTGGGAATTCATATTTTTATGAAACATAAAGAGTCACCTAAGCACTTAGTGATGTCTAGTCTATATAATTCCTCTTGGGTCATGTATGTGTTCCTAGGTTAAGAATCTAAATTATGAATACCAAAATTTTATGTTGCACTATAAAATTATCAAATAAGTTATACTTATCATGGCCAGGATAAAAACATTATAAATCTACTTGATATTGTTGTCATTAGTTTGTACGTGGTGTTTTATTGGGTCAAATTTTAGATATACTTCATTTTTTTATTTCTCCATTTTTGGTGGTAGGGTTCAAAATAAATATGATGCTTAGTTCAACATAATTTATCCAAAAATCTATAATTTTATGAAGAATAAGGAGTTTAAAAAATCTATAGGTCCTAATATTTATGATATTTAACCATTAAATTATCTAATTATCGATCAAGACACAATTTAAAATCTTTTTAGCATCTTTACAGATACAATGTTGTATTTGTAACTTTTTCTTTTTACTCTTGCAAATATCATTATTTACTATTTAATTCCTTACTCATCTTGTTTTGTAAGGGTATTTGTGGAAAATTTACAATGATAATTTTTTTTAATACATATAATTTTTTAGTATAACTTTCCTCTATATGTGTTAACATATTATTATTTCTATATTAGTGATGATTATATGTAGTTTTTTAAATCGAATATTTTATTTGAATATTAGGGTTTTCTCCAAGAAGTCAAACTTACATTGGCGTGATCTGTATCCAAAGTGAGGTTGCCCCACCACCACCTAAGTGGATTGGGTGTAATTATGCCAAAACCTTCACTAAACATCCTTCCTTAGACACCACATTTCTTTCCGCTGACATGGTGATGGATTATTCTCAATTATTTGACAAGCTTCAAGTAAATTATTCATGATACAACACACTCACAAATATTTTAAGGTTCTAAATAGAAGTTATTAAATATTATTATATGTGCATGAAACTTACCATTTTAGTGTATTTCTATGATATACACACACACACACATATATATATATATATATATATATATATATATATATATATATATACATATATACATACATATATACATATATATACATACATATATATACATATATATGTATATATATACATACATATATACATATATATATATACATACATATATATACATATATATACATATATATACATATATATATTTGTATATATATACATACATATATATACATACATATATATATATACATATACATGTATTTTGCAACTACTTGTGGTTGTCCCAAACGGTTGAGAAACTTTAAGGAACTTTAACCATTTCTATATCTATAGTGGTGATTTTAATGTTCCAAGGGCCTCATTTTAAATCCAGATGCATGTATTTTAAATATTTCTTCTTCAAAATATCTCCATATATATTTATAACTAGGGAAATCCAAAAGCTAGTAGATGATATAGGCATCTTTTGTATTTTCTAAATTAAGGTATATTCCTCGTATGCTAGTCTCTTAGTATATCCTACTTGTAGTCTTGGTATATCCCAATAATTAGGCCATTGATACAAGGGCTTATTGTCAACTCTTTTTAACTATTCTATTTGTGTTCCTAACTAAACATAATTTCCATGATACATGCATGAGTGTCGAATGTTTGTAGCTCTGATACCATGTTGTAAAGAACTGATCCTTATGATCAAATATTTACAAATTACATATGAAAATATATACAAATCTTTTTACAATCATGCTTTGCATTTCAGAGTCGTAGAAGCTTATACATATGATTACAAAATTAAACATAAGCATTGATTCATATTTATTCTTTAAAAGGAGATAACTCTTGCATGTATGTTCTATGTCTTGCTTCACTACATGTCCATGAATCACTAGAGAGAGCAAAACCACACATGGACCTCAAAAAGGAAGACATAGGTCAGTCAAATGATTGGTAAAAAATTGATTTTTAGAAAGTAAAAGTATGAACCTATCTACAAAGGATCTTCATTACAATATGCTAAGATTTAATTAATGTAGAAAACTACAAAATGGAAACAATTCGTTATATTCAATCTTGAGACTAGTAATACAAATTTCAAATAGATAGCATGTGTCAATGTCTAATTTTTTGGGAAGCCATATGTTCTCTCCTACAGAGAACCACAATGCACCAACTGAGATTCCCAGTTTATTGAGAGAAACTATGTCCTTTAACTTTGTGCAGACGCATGAAAGTGTAATTCCATTAAACTAGGGGATGTATCCTTCCTTTTTTTGACATTTAAACATTTTGCTACAATTTCTAGGATTTTGTTGGTGGCCTTTCAAAAAGGAAAGATAAATTCTTAAAACAAATTTAGGCCAAACAAGCAATCTACTATGTAAGATTTCTAGAGGTAGTAAGCTTTCTAAGTATAGAATAGAATTTTTTTACCATTGGATCAAAGTATGCAAAATTGTGAAGCCCAAGTTTTCAACTCTAAGAATTTAATCATAACAAACAGATCTACAAATGTGGAGAAACATTTATTTGGAATCAGGTGTTGTTAAAATTTCATTTTATTACTATTATATGTGGCTAGCATTTTCCATTTAGGAGTGTTTTTTATATTTTCCATTATTCTCATTTCTAGGGTTTCTAGCTAGGTTTTATATATAAGAAATATTACATTCTCTACTTATTATCATATTTTCTATAGATTAAGTTCAAAAATATTATCCTCGCACTTATATATAATATAATTCTACTAGGGTTAAATATGTTTATTTACCAATATACCCTTACTAGGGATATTTATAGTTAAACTTCAATATACCTTAATATACGTTAGACATATAGTTAGATCTTGATCATGTTTCCAAATACATGTAGAACCTCAATGAACTAAAATAGGGTAATTTCTTCCATTGGTCTACCCACAATCGGCTAAACTAAGTTTTTGTTCGCTAGAGATGTAGCATGAACAAGATTATATCCATATATATAAGGTTCTTAGAAGGATATATGTATAATGTTTTCTAGGAAAATTGTTATCGATTGAGAAAGTGAGAGAGTTAGGTTGATAGTGTGTAGATGGGAGACCGCTTAGGGTTTAGCGGCGGCGGCCGAGGCAGCGGAGGAAGAAGCACAGGAAGAGGAGGAGGTCGAGGGCCTGTCTCCTCACGTCCTTGGGAGACTCCATCAGACTCTACTAACGATGTTGGTAACCTAGCGGACGCTATGCCTAGCCTAACCAGCCATGACTCTCCGCGAGACAAATCCTACAAGGAGGCCATGACAGGCCGCAAGGCCTCAAAACTGCTCAAAGCAGTTTCCCCAGATGCACTCTCTGCAATAGATATCCGTGTTGGTGCAAGTGGGGCTCTGCCCATTCTTACAATCAACCCAGCATCCCTACCACCTCTACTGGAACCATGGAGGCATGTAGTGATTGTCAAACCAATCGGCGGAAACATTGGCTTTCAAATGTTAATCAACCACCTATCAATACTTTGGTCCCCAACCAACTCTTTCTGGGTGATCAACCTCAAGATGGGTTATTACATTGTTCAACTGGCGAACGAGACAGACTTCATCAAAGCCATGACGGGGGGTCCCTGGACTATGTTTGCAACTACCTCTCAGTCCAATCATGGTCACTGGGAT
Organism: Alisma plantago-aquatica; assembly: GCA_963693085.1. Taxonomy (NCBI): domain Eukaryota; kingdom Viridiplantae; phylum Streptophyta; class Magnoliopsida; order Alismatales; family Alismataceae; genus Alisma; species Alisma plantago-aquatica. Next base: position 475,662,842 of record OY856409.1, read on the forward strand.
TCTGCCCCTCAGATCCAATCCCCTGAAAGCTCGTAGTGTGGCTGTGAGTAAAAGATCTAGCAGTCTTTCTATACCAGAACCAACTATTGAACTGCATTGGCCATCTTGTCGGAAAAAAATCAAAATTGATGCAACAATGACAATGGGAGATCATGGAAAATTTGCTCGTCTGGCCGTCGAGGTGGACATGAATAAACCCCTTCTCCCGGTGATCGTCCTTAATGGTGAGCAATACTGTGTGGAATATGAGAACCTACATGTAGTCTGGTTTAGCTGTGGTCACCTCATCCACTCTGAAAAAGACTACAATCACTCCAAAACCTTTGTTCCAACTGAAGCATCATCATCGAGCGTGCTAGTTCCATGCACATACATTGAAGAAATTCATGCTCCTAAACCTGCAAGGAAGCATCCTCCAAGGAAACCTGACCAAATACAGGGTAAAAAAATGATTGCTAAAGAAGCATCAACAAAGGAGGACACCCAACCCAAGGCCACCAGCCAGGAGCCTACCAACCCTGTCAACGATAGGGATGAATCTGACTAGGAGACTATGGTGGGGCGGAGGAACAAGAAGAAAGGGCCACCAAGGCCTCCACCTAAATAGAAACCACACAATGCAAATACTGCTAACAAGGCACAGGATCCACCCCAGCAGGACACAGTTGTCATCCTAGTAGATGATCAAATGTCTAATGGAAGAAATCTAGTTCCCAATAATGGACTAGCCTTCCTCTTTGGAGGTACCCACACACCTGCCCACCCAAACATTCCCTCAGACAAGTTCAAATGGGGGAATATTGGGCAGCCCAACACTAGAGTCATTCTAAGGAATAGAAAAGTTGTCTACCAGAACATCGATGTGAGCCCTGGTAGAGAACGGAAGAAGGGGAAGCTGGTTCAAGCTGTAGAGCAGATGGAGCTCTCCAGTGCTAAAAAGAAACTTGACTTTGCTGAGCAAAACTAGGACATGGAAGTCGTGGAACCGAACTCCAAGGATGCGGCAGAACAATCTGGGCATGATGAGGTTGGCCAAGATAAGGGCCTTCTTGCCGCCATCCAATAAGACCCAACCCCTCCCTCTTGTATATTATAGAATGAACATCATTTGATGGAACATCCAAGGAGCCTGCTCCAAAGATAAAATATGTCTTCTCAAGGAATATAAACGGAAATACAAACTATAGATCTTAGTTCTTCTCGAAACCAGATGCAGTGGCACTTCTGCTACAAGCGTAATCAAGAAGCTAGATTTTTCTTCTTCTCACCGTGTGGAAGCATTGGGATTTTCTGGAGGCAACTGGGTCCTTTGGGATGATGCAAGATGCCATCTTGAAATCATATGCAATCACAGACAGTTCATACACTATAAAATCAACCACTCTTGGTACGCTACTTTTGTCTATGGTAGTCCTACTCCCTCTAAGAGGAAACTCTTATGGACTAGGCTCCTAGACCTCTCTCAAAATATCACAGAAGCCTGAGAAGTACTTGGTGATTTCAATACCATGCTTGACATCTCTAAAAAGCATGGTGGGAAGCACTTCAACTACCTAAACATCCACTTGTTCAATGCCATGCTACAAAACAGTGGCCTAGCAGAAGTTAAAATGTCTGGACATTTCTTCACCTTCAAAAGGAAGCGCTTACTCGAGAAGTTAGATAGAGTAATAGATAATGATCAATGTAGGTCTATTGAACATGGTTTCAACTCTATTGTTATCCCCAGGTTACACTCTAATCATAATCCAATCCTCCTGATGAGTTCTCCTATTGATGAGGCTAAGCCAATAGTTTTCAAGACGAAAGCCAGCTGGAAAATCTCAGAGGACTTCGCCCGTTCCATCATTCCCCAGTGGGATCAATCTAAATTCTTTCTCAACACCTTGTCTCAATTTAAGCCAGTTGTGCTTAAATGGGAGAGAAGGAAATGTGAGAAAAAGTAGTGCATGAAGGCTTCCATCGTATCCAAGCTAGACCGCTGTCAGGTAATTGATAGTTACAACTCAAATATTGCTAACGATTTGTTAACCATTAGCTTGCAAGAGAAACACTCGAAGCTTCTTCTTGAAGAAGAGACGGATTGGAAATAAACGGCTCACATCCAACGGCCCAAGTATGGATATGGCAACACAAAGTTCTTCCACTCCTACATAAAGGCACGACGACAAGCGACCAAAATCAGTAGACTACGGGACGACGTCAGTGAATGGAAAGAATCCTATGATGTGCTGAAAGGACTCATCCTGAACCACTTCCACTGCCTCATGTCTCAAAAGGACTCTACAGCAGTGCCTCTGGCACTTACTGCCACGTACATTGGCAACTTCAAAGAACTCTCTCCCCAGGCTTCTAACTTCATTGCGCGTATGCCTGGCCATGATGAAATTAGAAGAACTGCTTTCCTTATGGCACCGAACAAAGCACCAGGCCCCGATGGGGTATACACAGAATTTATTCAAAACCAGTGGCCAACTATTGGTGGTTCAATAGTCTAGACTGTATAATAGGCTTTCAATAGTGGCCACATTGATGAAGCCCTGTACGAGGCTTACATGGTCTTGATTTCGAAAACAAAACAACTACAGCGCTGCTCGGAGCTAAGGCCAATCTCGCTCAACAACTCTTGCTTCAAACTAATCTCGAAGATCCTTGTGGAGCACATCAAACCCCACCTCCCTAACTAGATCTCAGACAACCAGTCGAGTTTTATACCCAAATGACGCATCAACGACAATATACTTCTTGTGCAAGAAGTTGTGCACTCCATGAAGCAAATGACCTCTGGGAAAAAATGGGTGAGCATAAAGCTCGACCTCTCTAAAGCCTTCGATCGAATGAATTAGAGTTTTGTCAAAGACACTCTTGTCAAGACAGGACTCCCAACTATCATTGTGATTCTTATCATGGACATCATCACAAGTGGAAACACCTCCATTATGTGGGAAGGTGTTCCTCTGCCGGCTTTCAATACGGTCAGGGGTGTAAGGAAAGGAGACCCCCTTATCCCATACGTCTTTGTGCTTTTCATGGAACGCTTCTCGCAGGCTATCATCGAGGAAGTCTCAAAAAACAAGTGGAAACCCATCAGATTAACACGAAACGGAACGCCTTTATCCCATGTCTTCTTTGTCGACGATATTCTTCTCATGGCCGAAGCCAGCCCACTGCAGGCGCTAACGATCCTTAACATCATCAATGATTTTCGCACTATATCTGGGCAAGCTATCTCTAATGACAAATCTCGATGCTTCTTCTCTTCTAATACCTCACGCAGTGAGAAGAGAGCCTTGTGCCAAAACGTTGGGATTTAATGTACCTTGGACCTCGACAAGTACCTCGGTGTTCCTATACTACATCATAGGATTAACAAGAGCACGCATCAATATATCTCCACAAATATCCACGAGTACATGTCTAGCTGGGCGGCTCGACACCTTTCAATGGCAGGTCAATTAACTCTAGCCAAAGCAACACTACAAACTATACCATCGTATACAATGCAGACAGTGAAGCTTTCCCCATCACTTTGTGATGACATTAACAAGCATCTGAAAAATTTCCTCTGGTCGTGCAGGCGAGAACAATAGAAGCTTTCCTTAGTCTCCTGGAAGAAAGTCACTGCTACTAAATCTAAAGGTGGTTTAGGCATTAAAAATGCACGTGATCAAAATAAAGTTCTCATGCTCAAGAATGTCTGGCTTTTTCTGAATAACCACCCTGCTATGTGGGTGAGAATACTTAAGGAGAAATATATGCAAGGCACGCAAGCAATTAATAAACCCTACTCCTTAGTTTTTGGTTTCATCAAGCGCAATATGGCTGAGGTGACTGGTGAATGCTATAAAATGATCCATGTCAGGCTCGATACCAATGTCAGGACTGATAAATGGCTAAATGGAAAGTCAGTAATTGATCTGGCTCCCAACTGGTCAGTGCCATCTGAACTGGGGGACATGACCGTCAGCTCTCTATGTCTGGACAATGGCAACTGGGACCACCCCTTCGTTAACACATTCATGCCTAATGAAGCTCAGAGTATCATCCGCTATATGCCTCCCCCCACAGATGACCTGAAATCAGACTGTTGGGTATGGCCACATGTCCCCCTTGGTAACCTCACAGCCAAGGTCACATATGACTGGATCAAATATGATGACACTATCCATGTTAACGGGAACTGGAAAGCAATATGGAAGTTAAATGTGCCTGAACGCCTCAAGGTCTTTGCCTGGATACTCCAACATCGCACCTTGCTGACTAATGTAGAGAAAAAAAGACGACACTTGGATGTAGACACAGTATGTCCCATGTGCACTAACTATGAGGATACTCTCTTGCATTGCATAAGAGATTGCGCTCAAACTATGGCTGTATGGCATGGCTTGGTAGTTCCAGCTGACTCTCTGCATACTACTGAAGATGAATGGATTAAATGGTTAGTCTCTAGCCCGCTCTCTGACCAAAGAACTGGAACCATTCGCCTGGTTTCCTGCTGGCACATATGGAACACAAGGAATACTCAGGTTCATGACCAGGTTGCTCCCAACGCGCAAGCCCAGTGCGCCTTCATTACAGAGAGAACGAACTCTATTATCCATGCCATGGAGCTCACTCAAAGTGTGGGGTCCAACCCCCTTAACAACTTCACTCACCCAAGTGTGACGAATTACATCATACTTGTTGATGCCAAATTCCAAAGCTCAACCTCACATGCTAGAATAGGCATCCACATTCTAAACAACCGAGGCAAATCCTTAAGAACTGAAGGCATCCCTCTACAAGCCATGTCCTCTCTACATGTTGAGTTGCTTGCAATTGTCATTGCAACCACTGTTTGCAGAGACATCAACATGTTATCTACCTTGATCCTATCTGACTCTAGCACTTCAGTGAAGCTAGTGAATCAGACTAAATGCTCCTCGCCGAGTCTCCAACAATTGTGGAGTAAATTTCATGTCATCAAAGCAACCCTCGACCAACTTCAGGTCATGTACATCCCACGTGACCTAAACCAGGTTGCCGAAAAAATTGCAAAAATCTGTTTAAATTCCCACATCCCTATTACTTCACATTGTAACTGGCCGTTAAGGCCAGCTGAGGAACTTGATATGGATCTCACATTTTTTTGGCTTGTTCTAGAGCACAGGATGAATAAGAATTAAGCTCTAGGCTTCACAAAAAAAAAGGATATATGTATAGTATTTTGGAAAAATTATATATAATTCAGTTTCCCATATGCATCCCTTCTATAAGAATATAATCTCCATCATATGAGTCGTTAAAAAAGTTATTAATTGAGGTTAATTATTGCAGTTATAGTCTAATACCATTAATTTATTTTTAATTGGCAACATTTCTTATTATTGGTGTATAGTGTATAATATTTTCTAATATCATTTATCTAAGTCATGTGCATTAGTCTAGTAAGCATTTACATGGGACAAAAGACGATAAATCATGATGATGAGGTTTATTCAAAATATAAGTGATCTGCTAGTTATTAGATTATCCTTTTCTTTCATATCATACATTATTACCTTAATGATAATCTAGTAGATTATTACTGAAGAAGAAAAATAATAAATAGAATAAGACTCGGGTGGGGGTGGGGAACCTACCAATGGATGCATGGGAAGTGAGATAGAGAAAATGTTCTTGGGACATCAATGAAGGTTGTTCAATGGTCATCAGACTCCTCCTATCATTAGTTTTTTGTTTGGTGTGTGAGGATGGAGGCGAGTTGCGATGATCATTGTCAATGGTTCTTTTGTTCAGAAACATGAAGGGAGTATGAGTAGTTTTATTACATTGTGTTGCAGAAGATGGAGGGAACATACACACTATAGATTGCTGGCCCTTAGGACTATGAAAGTGGAGGTGGAACCTAGGTTCATCTATGGTGGGGAAAGAAACACGTGAGGGGTGCCATAGTTGAAGATCCGCATAGGTTGCTGGTGAGTTGTGTCAATGAGGATTGAGGAGCTTGACATTTTTTATAGATAATGATACACAACTACAAATATGGTGACAGAAGGTGTTATCAATTCCATTTGGGTCGACCGGGATGCCTACTTGTAGGCAACAACGGTGGTGTTTGGTGTTGCATGTCTTGTTGTAGGTCAAAGCTACCGATTTGTAGGCCAGTAGTTGTTCATGGACGGGGTCAAAGAAATAGTGGTGAATGATGTTGTCATCTACAAGTTTGTGGTACTTGAGATTTTTATCCACTGAATGGGAAGGAATGATGGGTCATATGGTTAATGTGGCTTAGAGAAATAGAGGGGGCTAGAGGGGCTATGTTGCAGAAATCCTGACGTAGGACATATATAGGTACTTGATAGAGGTTGAAGACAAAGGGAACATTCTTGGAGTCTCTTTGTTTTGGTTTGAAGTATGATGTGATTACTTAGTTGTGTGACCGCTATAACTGGAAGCATGAAGGCTTCATCTAATGTCTTCTATTATTAGGATAATGTAGATGCTAGCATTTCGATGGCATTGAGAAGGTTCAAAGGTCATGTATATTAACTACTTGTTTGTTTTCATCTGCAAAGATGGTACATACAGGTGGTGTCCAATCGAGGGAGAACCTGGACTTTCATTAGGTCTTAAAAATAGTAAATTTTTAAGAAGATGGATGTGGCAGTGCCAGCTATGACCTCTAGATCAGTCGTTGTAGGGGGCTCAAAGACAAGGAGGATTTGGTTTTTCAGGTGGGGGTCCCATTGTGGCTTCAACTCCATTTCATATGCTTTAAGAAAACAAAGGTGAGAGGGATTTGCCATAGTCCTTGTGTAAACATTATCTGTTGAGTTGGGAGTAGGGTTTTCGGGTTAGGATTGGTCAATTGTGTTGTCTGATTGAAACATTAAATTGATTTTTGTTCACTTTTATACTACAAGTCTCACTAAACTAGTAATGCATATCTCCTGAGTTACACATCAATTTTCCCAGTAGTTTTCACGATGTGCTAATTAACATTTATCTAAACTCTAAAATATTAACTTATGAATTTATTCTTTTGATATGGCTAATAGTTTTCTTTCCTAACTATTTTAAATATAATTATCTAATGTTTTTTTAATCCAATGCCAACAGTCCATAATTTAGTTCAATCTTTCAATTGTGGGTCTCAAATGGGGTGATTAGATCAAAATGTGGACTACTTGAATTTCTTCCTCAATTTTCAAGGAAATTGAGGTAAGTGCAAATATGAATGCAAATTTAGAAAAAAGGAAATATCAATTCTAGATGATCATGTATAATAGCTCAGGATAGATTTAGTGCCTAAAATCTAGTTTGTTACATCAACCTAGTTCTAGATTTTGCAAAATCAAAGTCATAACTTCATTCCTTTCATTTCATTATCTAGGCAAGGGTCCACTAGTTAGAGCTTAATAGAGAAAGATTGAGATCCATATTTAGCATATTACTCAGAATCAATCTTACAAAGAGGCATAGAAATAAATAGGGAGAAATTCCTCTTATATTTGAGTTTCTTCATCATCATTTTCAGAGCCCTAAAGCATAGTCATTTGAAAGAATGATAATGGTATATATAAAATAGGGGAAAAGTTTGCTTAATAATGTTTGTGGTTTAATCAACAATAGGGCAACATGAAATTGATCAAATAGGGATATCTTCAACCATGAGGCATAAGGTATGGATCATCCTTCATCATATCAAGATTATTATCATTTACCTCAAACATAGGAAGCATGAGATCTAGATTTGGTAAAATTTGAATTTACATGATTTTACGGGTCATACAAGAGTACTTAACTTTGAGAGTGCTTTCACTAATCATATCTACATTTCAAATAAAGGTCAAATAATAAAATCATTATTATCTTAAAAAAATTTACCAATTCGTTTGATTTTATTTTCCCCATGCATAGACTACCCAAAATTGAGAAATCATGTGAACAATTTGTCAATAGAGTAATCTCACATTTGGATACTAACTAATCACCATTTAATTTGGTGCACTTGGGTAGTACTTAATGAAGAGATGAGATTCTAGAGGAATCCTAATACAATCTTGCATGCACTTTTGGGTAGGTCAGTGTGTAGAGGAACCTCAACCACTGCTACTAGGAAGATAGGAGGTGATCACTAACCAAAACCTCCAGATTTAATACCATACATGTTGCGTTACTTGGACCATTATGAATTTTGGTTCTACCTTGTTTCATATGAGTAATTTTGTTATTATCATGCATAGAGTATATGTGATTTCTCTTATACCATTTTCATAGAACGATTTATTACTAAAATTCAAAACTCTAATGGCTAGACAATAAAAGGTGATATGACCCAGGTGTATGTTCCTAGAAGGCATCAAATAACATATGCATCATAAAATGACAATAAAAAAATAATAACTAAGGTATGAGAGAACATGGCATATTAAACGAAACTAAACTAGTACTTCACATCAATATCACAAACCTTATAGATATCAAACCATGTGGATGTTTATTTACTTGTTACTAGATGATTTCAAAAGAGAAATACATAAAATATACCATAAAAGAGTAAAATAAATGATCACAAAGAGAGATTCATAGTGCATCTATTACCTAATATCATAAAATGGGTACACATCAACATATATAATTGCGTTGAGAACTCTATAAAAGACAAAATAATATGTTTAATAGAACATTTATGCTTTGTAAAACTTAATATAAACAAGAAAGAAAGAAAAAAATCAAATAAAAGCAAATTTTAGGTCCATTATTATTATATTAAACAACAAGATGTGGTCATTGACCAGCTTCTCAAAGGAAGGGTCTATGAGGTCATTAAAGCCAAAACTACTAATGACACTTTTTTCTTTTTGTTTTGAGTGAAACATAATATACTAGAATTGAATTATAGAAATATATTTCTATTGAGTAACTTTCTCATCCATATTATGTGTCTTCTCAGTTTCCATTTCTCTTCTTCCTCTTGAAGGATTTCGTCAAGAGTAACTTTCATGTTAGAATAGATACCATCAATAATTGGGATGTAGCAGGCTGCCAATTCCTTCTCCAACCGCCCTAGGTTTCTCATGATGGTTGTCTTCCTACTTCTATTATCATTCACTTGTCTCGATCCCATTGTGAAATTTTTGCTCATAATTATGTTAAGTGTAGTAGAGAAATCCTCCTTGTGATTCTATTTGCTAGCAAGTAAAGCTTTGAACTCCTTGTTGCTTGCCCAACTAGCTTTAACTATGAATCTCCTAAGGCCGATTCATTTTTTCACACTTTTGACTAGAAGTGGATTATGGTTTAAATTCATTTGTGGCAGGTTCTCTAAGAAGAAATGCTAATGTGCTTGGATGAATGCTATGTTAGCTATGACGTGATCGAGTCATTGTTGTAGGGTGCCTCACTTGAAGGTAAACTTAGAACTTGAGAAACCTAGGTCTGGCAAGCTAGCCTCCAACAGTGTGTCATGAAAGATTTCGGCTTCGCTAAAGTTGTAATGTATACTTCCTCTATGTTCAGTCGGATTGCAGGTGGTGTTGTAGTCACCGAACATGATCCAAGGTTTGGTGAATGTATTTCCCATACAATCAAGGTGCTTCCAAAGTAGATTTTGTACTACAATGTGCAGATTGGCATATAAAAAGGTAACAACTATACTTTTATTGATGCAACACGTCACAAATTGTCCATAGTAGTTTATTGTCACTTTGCATTCATTTTCACTCAACACACCCAAATTTCACCTACAAAACCTTGGGTTTCCACCCAAAAAGATTTCTTGAATCCTAATTTGATAATAATTTATGTTGCTCTAGTCGCTCTCATCCAAGGTTCAATGATGCCCACTACTTCAGGTTTATGGATCATCATCAACTCTTTGAGATTACAGTGGTTGTGCTTCTTTCTAATATCACATATGTTCCAACACATTAAGTCTGACATAGAAGAACTTATTTGGATTCAGTAGATTGTGACCATCTATCAGCATCCTCATCAAGCTCCATGATTTCTATATTCATGTTTTCTTTGTTAGCATCTTCCTCTATCTCTCGACCTATATCTAACAGTTCCTTTGAGTGTGACTCTTGTCTATCCATGGAGGGTGGATGAAAAGGGTGAACTACTAGTGACCTATTGTTTTCTGATGCTTTTCATTTTGGTCATGTTTCCTTTGCCCTTTCGTCCTGAAACGGCCGTCACACTATTTACCAACGCTTCGTTGATGTTGTTGAGTTCTTCTACTAACTGACATACTTGGGAAATTACTTTATTTACATCATTTTCAGACATGTCTATTACTTAGTCTCCTTCATCCACTTCAATCACTTCAACAACCTCATCAATGGCTGGATTAACTGCTATATGTGATTATTTAGTAAGATTTGGGTCATTTTTCCTATTACCTACCATGTTCATTATGTCTTGAAGATCCTTTCCATTGCTATTTCCTTCTTCTGCTTGCCTTACCACCTTCTTTTTTCTCCACACCTTGTCTAGTTTTCTAGACGACACCATTGTCACTTAAGTTGTTGCATTTGGAACCATCTCCATTTATACAGCAGTAGTCTTGACATTTTCCTTCTCCAGCATGCTTGCAAAAGGATTAGTGTTATGCAGGTCAGGATGTGTTTCTACATGTTGATTGCTCCTATGTCTTCCCTTTCTGGACCTCTGGGTTTGCCAAGTCTCCTCTAAGGAATTAGGTCCAGTGGCAGTACTCCCATTTTTGTTAGGTGCAGGGTTGACCTCACTCTCTAATGAGTGAAGTTGCATGTTGTAATTCTTTTGTGTGTCTTTCCTAACCACACAGGACACACACCCATGGGAGTCCCTCATAGAAGACTTCATACTTTTCTCCTTTAGTCAGGATAGCTTCATTCAGCTCTCTCCTCATGTCCAGTTCAACTGCCAATCTGGCAAAGTGACTTCTTGTTCTACTAGATGTGTGATTTTCCACCTTTGTGGGTCTTCCTAATGCAAGACCTATATATTCATACATGGTAGCCACATACAGGTCGAGTGGCATATTTAATATCCTTACCCATGCAAAACATTGTTTTGGGTACTCCTCCTTGGGTTTAAATGTTGGGCACTATATATTCTCATACCAATAGATTCAGTCTGAATACCTTCCATGGTCCTCCAGTTAGGGCCTCATTGAAATCCCTCTTGTAGGAGAGTTGAACAAAAAAATGACCTTGTTCCATTTCATACATGTTGAAGCATCTTTTGATTATAAGTAATTGTAATTTTTATTAACATTAGTATGATTTTCGGTCATTAATTGTTATCATGGGGGTTGGATGTATGACCTATGTCTAGGTATCAAAACCTTCAAGTTTGATATCTCATTTAGGTCATGCAAGACATTATCCAACCACAAAATAATCATGGGTTCACCTAAAACCCAGGGTGACAAATCACAACTAAGATTAGGGATCTAACATTAGGATTTCATGATCTTATATGTAGTAATCATAATATTTGATCAAAATATTTAATACAATCATTAGCATAGTAAAATCTAGTCATATAGGGTCATTTTCATGTAAGATAGTCATCTATATTTTATAGATGAGATCTACTTGTATTAGATGTTGAATGATAATCAGATGGTGGGAGATCCTCTTCTCATCCAGGCCTACTTTCTCGAACGACATCAAATTTGTCAACTAGCCACTTTCCAATGGTTCAATCGAGTTGGGGGAGGTTGCACAGGGAGGTCATGGTACGACTCAGGGACCGGCCCAACATGCTTGCTGACATTGGCTGAATCCACGACTGTGGTCCTTTTGACCCGAGACGGCCCAAGGGAGAAAGCCCCAAGTGACCAGCATGTGGCATCCACCATGAAAAGAGGGAAAATAAGATGGAAGAGAGGGTTACAGTGTGCAAAACGGAGTGGAATGAGAAGGAAAAAGATGAGGAAGAAGAAAATGATCACAAAGGGGGTTCTAATTTGTCCAAGGGGTGTCACAATGATTGGAATGGCCAAGAAAAAGCTTGATGTACTTGTCTTGACACAAGGTACTAGGAGTGTTGGGTTAGGGTCTATCATAGATCAAAAATTGATGCAAGGGCAAGGAGGGTGGATCTGTGATAAAAAAGTTGAGCCATCTCATTAGTAAAGTGGGGCTCCCACATATTTTTGACCTTTTTAATTCATTTCAAAAGTATGCTTCTTTGACAACATTTATATATTTTCCTCCCAAATCATAACTCTGATTGAGGTGAAGTTTTCAATGCTAGTGTAGATATTGCCTTTACTTATTATATAAAAAGTTTGAGCTAAAGATAGTAATGTTGATGGCTCTCAATTCTAGAAATTCATTTCAAATGTTCACTTATGCATTAAACCATGGTCAAAATGAGCAATATGTGACATTCAATTGAGTCTTTTTTTGTTAATTGGGCATAATTGATCGCTCTTTTTCATGCGTCAAAAGTATAAACACAATTTCTTAATCAAAGATACCAGACTTTAAATTTATACCTAACTTCATGATATGTCCACAACTCAATAACGAGTCTACTAAAATAATATTGGGTCAAAAATAGGGACAAGGAGAACAACATAATAAGAATGGGAGACCTTGTCTTATGTTAGTCAAATCAAAGAGTATAAACTGGTTTTCTTGTTAAGGAATAAATTTATCTAATCAAGTAGTAAATTAAGGTATGGAAGGATTAAAAATAAACAAAGGTAATTGTGAAAAGATAAAAGGGAAAACTTGGGTTAGGTTTCACCAATAAGATCAAACTAAACAGTGCAAAACCTTCTCTTTCAATTTATATATATTGTTAAAATGTTTTACAAGTAGTCATAAAAGATATTCACTCCTTCCTTCTCTCAATATCCAGATATATTTTTAACCAAAGGTATCTCTCTCTCGAGATGATAAACAAAATGCCAATGATAATTGTATTACTTTTGTTATAGTGACTACCTACTTTGGTATCTCGTCACTAATATATACTCCCAATCTTACTAAAATCATTCTCTCTAATAAATCCATATCAAACGTCACAAGAAGGTAGCTAATCAACATGCAATGCATTAAAACAAGAGTATATAAACAAAACTGTAAGAATACATGTATTAAATAGAAGAAGGAAAGATTACATGGTTGGGAGGGCCTGACAACTACTCCCAATCCAAGTTATACCTATAGCCTCTCATTATACAAGAAGGAATCATATTACAACTTGGACCAGTCATGGTAAGAAGAGAAAAGAGAAAAAGGTGGATGGTTTCCAAATATAGGGGTTGATGGTCTTTGGGCTTGTCTTTGATCTTGGTAATAGTCTTTTGGCTTGCTTATCCCAAAAATCCAAGATCCCTTTGTCTGGAGCCATCCAATATTTGAATGATGGAGAACTGAAGGGGATACTTGCTACGACCAAAAGTCGATGGTCTTGGCAGGTCGGTAAATTTTTTTCTTATTTACTAGTCAATGATTTGAGGTCAATGGGTGTTTCTTGATGGGCCTTGAATGGAGCATGTCGATGGATTGCATGTCAATACAGTCAGGTTGATGGCCTTTGTTAACTCCTTGCCTCAATGGGCTGATTCAGATTATCAATAGGACACCATATGAAGAGACCTTGATATCCTTGTATAAATAAAGGAGGTCAACAACCTTGTATTTAACAAAAATGTTGAAAACATTACTTTAATAAAAGATCTCCATAGCTTTGTTTCTTCTTGAGAAAAAGGAAGAGTCCATAGTTATTTTATTACCTTGTTGATTCAGTCTTCGCCTCTACTTATTTCCTTGAGAGATAGATGACATGTGATGATGTGACATATCCTTGCATAGTCAAAAGGTCACGAGGGGAGTTGTATTGTTTTACTTTTGGTCAATAGGTCCAATTTTCCAACTACTCGATAGCACAATTTCTTTTCCAACTATTTTATTTGCCATTGTCTTGATGACTTTAGAAACGTTGGTAAATATCTTTATTTCCAATTGACTCAATGGCTCTAGTAACTTTTTGAATCAATAGATAAATGAAAGAAATCCTTGGACGATGGATATATTTGGAAAGAAATGATGTGACATTTCCATGCAATAGTGTACATATCACTTAATAAGGAAACCATTTAATTAGTTTCCTCGACAATTAAAAAAGCTTGATGGCTTTGAATATTGTAGTTTCTAAACTAGTTTGTGATGTCATTGTCATTTCCATACTACCATTAATTTATTGCCCCACAATTTACTCAATTGTCATGCCTCTTCATATTTTTTTCTTTGCATTTTCTATTTCAGTCAAATATAATAATGAGTAAAATAATTAGCTTATTTCCTTTGTATGCAAGTAGAGAAATACATTAATTAACCATTTAAAAGTAGAAAAAGAAAATTTTATAAAAAAGACTAAGAATTAGACAATTAAAGACATATCATGGCTAATGAAAATAAAAAAATCAAGGTAAAACACATAGTAATATTGCATGAATTTGGGTATCATCAACCAACCCAAACTTATAACTTGCTTGTCCCCAAGCAAGAAACAAACTCAAAGATCCCTAGATAACATCCAAATTGAGCCAAGCAATAGATACTAAGACTAGGAAAAATAGTTTCAAATGACAAGTGATCCATGACTTGTTATTTTAGAATGACCCTCCACAATACAAACAAACCTGCTAATGTTATATCAGAGTACCACTAGGCATGTCTAAGTAATTGCACTACCGTCACAAAAAAATGTAGAGATGTAAATCATATATATAAGCATTACAATGTTGCTCATTGTGAAGATAAGGAGGACAACTAACAGGTTGACAAACAAGCTATCTAAATGGTATCTCAAGATACTAAGAGAAGCTATAGAGTGTGAGGCATGCCCATAGGAGCTGGAGAACATAGTTCACCAGGAAAATATTTTAGTTGAGTTTGTTCTATTTTATGTACATAAAAAAATATGCCATCAAGAATTTATACAACCAATCAAGTAAAACACACATCCCACTTATTCGTTTCTAATGCAAAATTTAAATTGAAACAACTCAAATGACTTCTGAGGTTTCCAATCTACGTCAAGATGATCCATGTAACAAATAACGTTCTGTGCAATCCAAGTTAGTTCCTTCAAAGTAGTGAGATGATCTCCTCGTACCATGCTCAAATCAACCCTACTATTGGAAAGTCACATTAGTCTCCTAAGAGTTCCTACAAGAAAGTGAGTTTTGGATGACACTATCAGGAATGACATACCTGTATTTGTGATCATATTCATACACATGTTAAGCATCATAATAGATTCTCCTAAAAAAGAAATAAATCACTCAGAATTTTATCCGATCTCAGGATTTTAACATTGAATTCTAATTAATTGGTCACGTGTGCTAGCTATTTGTAGGATTTTCTACATTTAAAGAAAAGGGTATACTTTTTGGGAGGCCAAGCCTCTTTTTCTTATTTTTTATTTTTTAACTCAATCTGATGTGGGAAAGCATGAAAACCATCATAGTAAACAATCCATCTTAATTAACCTCAAAACGCATCATTGCTTACTCAAACCTTAGTGAAGAATTTTATATGGTTCAAGGATTCGCAGAATATTGTCAGATCTATGTAAACACCGCTTGGATTTTTTATCTTACATTAGATCCAACAATCAGGAACAAACCTTAGGTTCATCATTTGTAACATAAATAGGAGAACAAGTAATTGTAAATTGTGGGTAGCAACACGTAATGTTAGACTTCATTGATTTTTTTTAAATGAATCAATGAGATGAATGAAGCTATACGTCAAGCAAATATAATGATGATAGGTTGATTTAACATAAGATGAGCATAAACCTGTCATTCATACCAACATAGCCATAATTTCATAAATTAAAAATTACAAAACAAAGCCCTAAAAATGTAAAATTGAAAGACAAAGATAGAAGAGATAGAAGGACATACTACCCAACCACCCCAAACTTAAAATTTTTCTCATCCTCAAGCAAATCTAAACTTAGGATAGTAGATATGGTGTGCATTGCATTCATCCAATCATTCATCCCCAAAAGGAAGAGGTCTCCCAATGATACTAAAACTTGGATCCTAAATCCTAATCTTTATGAGCAAGGTCACTTGTGACTTACAAATTGGATCCACTATTCTTGAGTAGAATGTAAAGAGTGGTGGACCTTGCCAAGTTTGAAATGGGACAATAAAACTCAATGACTTGGTGACTTCATCTTCGTACTGAAACAAAAATAAATTCCTTAGCATAATATCCTCAAGATATTCTTTAAACTAAGGAACTTCATAGTCAGTCCACATGATGTTAACACATAAAACGATGGAAGCAAGAGGTTTTGAGTCCAACGAATCATTATTTTCTTCACTCTTCTTCTCAATGTTTGAGATTGGATCACTTTCTGTATAACCAAGTTGAATTTGGGACATCCAATCATCTTCTATAAGTGAGGCAATCTTAGGTGAATCAAGTTGTGAATCCTTCACCCCAAGCTTGTCACTGAGCAAGGGGGGTATGATTCTTTCATGAGTTATAATCGTGTTCTACAAGTTTGTCAAAACTACATACACCATATTGTCATCACCATTCAAGGGGGAGGGGTTAATTAAAACTATAAAATGAATTTTCATCAAGATCAAGATCACATTCCCTAAATGTATACTAATCGTCCTCCTTTTCCTGTAAACTATTCTATCCCAAAGTAGATGATATTTCAGTAGCAAAATGAAAGTCCTCAACATGTTGAATGTCGGTCCCAGTTGAAACGGAAAACAAAGTAGACCAATTAAGTGAGTCATCAAACTGATCTATAGGATGATACATGGCATTTTGGTTATCCAAGGGTATGTGAAGATCTTGGTTGTCCAATGGAGGATCTGATAGGAAGGAGAAATGATTTCCTTATTGAGATTTGTGTATTGGAAGTGACGGCTAAAGTCATCATACATGCAAACTGAGTGGGGATACATTGTATACACTGAGGGTGTATTAGTAAAGCTTTGTTCACCAGCGTATATGAGGCTTCTATTATGGGAATGAGCATCTATCAATCCTTGGGTCATACGGTTTTGCCTCCCAGTCGTAGTTGAATATGAATCTACACGATCTTGAAATTAGGATGGCATGGCTAACTTAAGTCTATCAATATTTTCTCTTCCATCAATAGTTGCTTTCATCATATCTTGAGTCAAAAACCCAACATGGGATGTTGGAGCGATAGAGTCAAAAGTGGAAAATGAAGAAGTAGAAGAATTTGGTGGAGGTTGGTGCAAGGATGTCAATTGAAGTGGTTGATGCAAGGGCACCAACTTAAATGCATAGTTCTATGTAATCTACTAACAGTCAAGACTATAAAAAAAATCACTGGTGCAAGTGGACAAGATGGTCTTCCTTGTTGTGGCTAGATACATGCTGTAATTTAAACAAAGAAAAGAGAGAGAAATTTTTTACAACGGTTATAAAAAAATCTAAGAAAGAAAACCAAATTAAGAAGGAAAAAAGATACAAAACAAAATTAAAATAGTAAACTAAGAAAAACTATTATTTTTGGAATGAAAACTTGATAGAAAGAGGAGTACACTATCAAAATGGATCTCGATAGGATATAAAAGAAAAAGAAAAAGAGAAGATTGACATTTTTTGAAGAGAAATAAATAACAAGTCTATTGTTAAAATTAATAACACTGGCTAATCTAAGTAGACTCCAAGTTGTTTGTAGTCTTGTTTCCGAAAATGGCACCAAAAGTTGATCTCTCTTTTTGATCGATCAAAAGTATAAACACAATTGCCCAGTCAAAGATACCAAACTTTAAATCTATACTTGACTTCAAGAGACGTCCGCAACTCAATACAAGGTGATTTGTGGTAATACAAGGTCAAAAATAGGGATAAGGATAACAACAAAATAAGAACAAAAGATCTTTGCTTAGTTTAGTCAAATCCAAGATTAGAAATTGGTGTTCCAGTTAAGGAATGAATTATCTACTCAAGCAATAAATCTAAGTTATCGAATGATAAAAAAGAAATAAAGGCAGTTGCAAAATGATAAAAGGGAAAACTTGAATTGGGTTTCAGCAATCAGACCAACCTCAACCATACAAAACCTTCTCTTACAATTATTAATATTCTTAACATATTTTGCAACCTATCACAAAAGATATCCACTCCTCCTTTCTCTCAAGATCTGAGTAGATTTTTATCCAAATGTGTCTCTCTCTTGAGATGATAACCAAAAGACCAATGATAACCCTATGATTTTTGTTATAGTGACTACCCACTTTCTTGTCTAGTCAATAATCTATACTCTAGATTTATGAAATCATTCTCTTGAATAAATCCATATAAAAAATCACAACAAGGTAGCTAATCAACATGCGAGACATTAAAACAAGAATATAGAAACAAAATTGTAAGAACACATATATATAATGGAAGAAGGAAATATTATATGGTTGGGAGAGCCTGACGGCTACTCTCAATCTAAGCTATGAGTCTAGCCTCTCATGGTACAAGACAGAATCATATTACAACTTGGATCATTCATGGTAAGAAGAGAAAAGAGAAAATGTGAATGGTTTCCAAGACTAGAGGTTGATTGTCTGTGGACTTTACTTTGATCCTGGAAATAGCCTTTCGGCTTGTCAGTCCCAAAAATCCAAGATCTCCTTTTCCAATCGTGGGATCTTGGTATTTATAGGAATAGAGGGGAAACCTTAGAGTTGGTCTTGAAATTTGAAATGTCTAGAAAAAGTGCACGGAAAGTTGTAAAGCCAAAGAATTAATGCAGGTGGGACCCAACCCGTATTTGATTGATGGAGCAGTGAGGTCGATACATTTTGTGATTGAAGGTCGATGGTCTTGGCAGGTCAATAACTTGTTTCTTGTTTACTTGTTGATGAGTTGAGTTCAATGGGTGTTGCTTGATGAGCCTTGAATGGAGTAGGCTGATGGATTGTATCTCGACACGACCATGTCAATGGATTTTGTTAACTCTATGTCTCGATGGGATGATTGAGATTATCAATAACACCCCATATGAAGAGACCTCAATATCCTTGTATTAATAAAGAAGGTCAACAACTTAACACAAATGTCGACAACCTTGCATTAATAAAAGATCTTGATAACTTTTTTGTTGCGTGAAAAAGAAGGAAGAGTCCTTAGTTATTTTATTTCCTTGTTGATGTCGCCTTCACCGTTACTTATTTCCTTGAGAGATCCATAATATGAGTTGATGTAACATATCCATACACAAACAAAAGGTCACAAGGGGATTTGTATTGTTTTACTTTTGGAGGAAAGGTCCAATTGTCAAGTGCTCGATAGCAAAACTTCTTTTCCAACTATTTTATTTGCCATTGTGTCGATGGCCTTTGGAAAGCTTGTCGATATCTTTATTTTCAATTGATCTCAATGGCTCTAGTAACTCTTTGCCTCAATAGATAAAGGAAAGAAATCCTTGGATGACAGGGATATTTGGAAAGTAATGACGTGACATTTTCATGAAATAGTTTGCATATCGATTAAGGAAACCATTTAATTAGTTTCCTTGGCACCTGGTCAAAATAACTTAATGACTTTGAATATTGTAGCTTGAAAACTAGTATTGCGATGTCATTGTTTTTTCCATCCTACCATTAATTTATTGCCCCACAATTTACACAATTGTCATGGATACTCATATTTCTTTTATTTGCACTTCTATTTCGGTCAAATATATGAATGAGTAAAATTATTGGCTTATTTCCTTTTCTTGAAAGTAGAGAAACACATTAATTAATTGTTTAATAAAGAAAAAGGACAATTTATGAAAATTCTAAGAATTAGATCATTAAAGGCATACATTGTCTAATAAAGGTACAAAACCCATGGTTAAATGCATAGTAATATTGCATATATATGGGTATTATCAATAATGCACCTCAAAGTTCTCAGTTGATGGTGACAATGGTTATTGGATATAATTAAGGATTTAATGAGTTAAAATTAATTGATGCATAAGAAAATCCAAGTTTTCACAATATGCTATCATCCTAACAACTTGCATGTTCTCATGTTGCTTCTAAAGATCATGATTCATGAAGCACAACCCAAGAAACTTTATGTCTATGATGTCATCAGAATTCTTACAAACATCCTCCCTTTCCACTCCAGACACATTCAGAGTTGGTTCATCTGGTATTGATGTATCTAGGATAGAGTTTATCCCCGTGTGAAAGAACAATTCTAAGCATCCCTAACCAATCACAAATGTTATATCCATTAAGTTATTCCTTATCAAGGAGTGATCATAGTGAAAAGTTGTTGTCATTGTTGTTTTCCATCTATCTACTATAAGTATTTATACGAGTTGATATTTGATTTGAAAAAGTTTTATATATATTAATTACGCATTTAGTTAAATATCACTACCACTATTATATTTCAAATTAATTTCCCTCACTATTGATTGCGAAGGTTGCATCCTACAATCTTGTTGTGAGAGAATATACATATGTCATCAAGTCATAAGTTAGTTTCGGTTGATCACCCACAACTAGATTATTTAGGTAA